>JAEQBH010004231.1:0-169400 GCA_016808115.1 Tetrastigma voinierianum | reverse complement strand
TGGAGCTCTTAAGTTTGGGATCAATGGATAATGTTAGAACAATGTGGAACAACCAATACCCTATAGATTTGTGTTGCAAATTGAAGAAATTGCAGCTATGGAGATGTGGAAATCTACAAACACTTTTTCCACCGAGTTTCTTAGAAGGGTTACAAAGTCTACAATTTTTGAAAATAGATGATTTCTCATCTTTAAAAGAAATTTTTGATATTAATAGTACTACAGTCGCTCCAAGGAAAGAATTGTCTTCATACAATCAAATTATGAAGTATGTAGGGAATAAGGGTCATCCGCAAGGATATATATCTTGCTTTTCAAAATCTAAATTCATTGAGGGTTAATACCTGTCGTTCCCTAAAATATATTTTCCCAACTTCGTTGGTGAAGGGCCTTATACAACTTGAGGTCTTAAAGATATCTGATTGTGGAGTGGAGGAAATTGTTGCCAATGAAAATGGAGTTGATGCATTGGCAATATTTTAATTCCCTAAACTAATCTCTCTCAAACTTAGCAAATTATGCCAGCTCAAGAGATTCTATCAGGGGATGTATACTTTGGGTTGTCCACTCTTGAGAAGTTGTTATTCAGTGGAAAAGGTAATCCAAGTAGAAGGGCTTGTACAGGGTGAAACACTACTTCCACTTCCACTTCCACAGTTAACTATAATGTACTTGGAAGATCTGCCTATGCTTAGGCCTCTATCTTGGTTTGGGTTGGGAAAAATTCTTCAAAATCTTTATTATCTACAAGTATCTAAATGTGGGAATTTGATAAATATAATATCACCCTCAATGGCTAAAAGATTAGTCCAACTCAAAATTCTTTCTATAACCGCCTGCTCCATGGTTAAAGAAATAGTAGGAGATGATGATGCAAGTGAAGAAGCAACAGATGAAATTTGTTTCACAGCAAGTAACTCCTCGGCATTCCCGTCCTTGAAAAAAATGGAGGTAAAGGAACTACCGCTTAGTTCAGAATCTTCAAACGCTTCATGTTCTAGAAATATCTGGTTGTGTGAACTTAGAAATTCTGTTCACATTGTTAATGGCGAAAACGTTGGTGTGACTCGAAAGGCTTGTTGTAAGAGAATGTGATAAAATGAAAGAAATAGTTGAAAATGAAGGAGGAGGTGATCATCAAGCCACGGATAATGATGAGATTATCTTAACCAAGTTACAAAGTCTACACCTTCACCGTCTACCAAACCTGAAAAGCTTTTCCACAGCAAGTAACAACATCAAATTCCCGTCCTTGGAAGAAATGGAGGTGATTGAATGCCCTGAAATGGAATATTTTTGCAAGGGAAACTTAACCACAGAGAGGTTAAAGAGAGTAAAGGTGGATTATTGTCGCTCGTATTGGGAGAACAACCTGAATGCTACCATACAGAATATGTTTATGGAGACGGTACATTATACTTCCCCTTATAACTTCCTTCTACTCTTAACTATCACCATCTTTAATTTCCCTTCACTATTCTCTACATGAGTACATGTATATTGCATATGATGTGAATTTAATTGTGTTTGTTTGTTTACTATCTTCAATTTTTGTTGCCATGAAAAGAAGATGATTTTTCATGTTTTTGCAGTCTATGAGCATGTCTAGTTTCCTAAAATAAGGAATCTTCATTGACTGAGGCAAAATTTTCCATGATTTGTGTGCATTGATCATCCCTTTTTTCTCATATCCTTAAGCTATGGTTTATTTATTGTTTGTTTGGGCTAAGTACTTTAATGCTTCATTTTTTCAGACATGGCTTCAGTGGTGGAGCCAAAAAATGAGTTGAGTGGGGGCATAGTACATTAGTAATTGGGTTTGTCTCTGAATGAAAGGGCAAGGGTTTAAACCCTCATATATGCATTTTTTTTCCCCAAAACCCCCTATAATATACATGTGAACAAATTTTGTGTCTAACTTGGTCCAATGGTCAAGGTAGTTAGAATAGTTACCAATCAAGTATAGATCAAAAGAAGTCCTTTATTTTTGGGATTGTTCTTGTCCAGAGGTGGGGTCTATGCTACCAGTCTAGCCTTGAGTATAGAAATTAACTATTTTACCTTGATGTACGTTGAAGGAAGTTGTTTTATTTCACATATTTTTCATATTCTCAAATAGTCTCGAACCAAGAACTTAAAAATACTTTTAGCTTGTTATTTCAATGGAGTTTGGAGGAGTAGAACTCCAAGGTTCTAGAAATGTACTTTAAATTATTATCAGATATATGTTGTTGATAAAAACTTATGGACCTATCCACATCGGGGTATGATATTGTCCACTTCAGACTAAGCCTCATGGTTTTGTTTTTGGTCTTTTCCCCCAAAAGGCATCATATCAATTGGATGTTATTCATGTTTATATACTCATAAGTATTCTAATTCCTAACCAATGGGGGGCATTTGTGAAACTTTGGATGTACACCCAACAATCCTTCCAGGTTCAAGCTTAACTGTGTGGGTGGAAGCTAAACAAAATTGTGTCATGGATCCCCCTAGCAGATGGTGCTTCGAGTAAGGCGTGTGCTCGAATGCAATTAATAAAATTTTGATTTGAGGGGAGGCTCTGTAGAACTTGTTCGAGGGGAGGATTGTACACCCAAAGTCTCACAAATGTCCTACATCAGTTAGGAATGGGAAAACTTATGAGTATATAAGTATGGATAACATCCAATTGGTATAAGGCAAATTGGAGGACAAACCCAAAATTAAAACCATGAGGGCTTAGGCCCAAAGTGAACAATTGGTACGAGGCAATTTGTTTAAAATTTTATTTTCTCAAAATTTAGAAAACAAATTAAAAGATTGATTTTTTTTAGAAAATACAAACAACTAAATATTTAATCCTATTAAGCATTATTCAGAACAACACATTACAAAAACATACACGACTCCAAATCTCATCCAATCACTGGTTTAACTAGCGTGATTAATTTTATGCCACCCTAACTTGAAGTCCTTGCTCATGGAGATCTGATTTAATATAAAAACATTTGTATATTTAAAATCAATTTCCAACGCATTCCTTTACTAAGCTAGAAAGTTTGTATATAGAAAGCTGCAAAGGGTTGATCAATGTTTGTCCATTCAATATTCTGAGAGGATTACAATGTCTAAAATTTGTGAGTATTTATTTTTATGACTCACTAGAAGAGGTTTTCAACCTTGAACGGATCACTAATGGTATAGAAATACATAATCTCAAGAACTTGATGTGAGATACTGTGATTCAGTGAAAGAGGTCATCCAAGTGAAGGAAGCTGTGGACGTGGAAGATCATGACAAGATTATTTTTGCGAAATTAAGAAAGCTTAGTCTTAATGGTTTGCTGAATCTAAAAAGTTTCTGCTCAACAAGATATGCCTTCAAATTCCCATCTTCTGAAGAATTAAGTGTGGAAGAATGCCCTAAGATGGAATATTATTGTAAAGGAGTTTTGAGTACTCCAATGCTCCAAGGAGTGAAAAGGGATACCTCAGAACTAGTACTGACCCGATTATCATTCATAGTCAACATGTTTAAGAATAAGGTATGCACTTAATTAGTAATTCCTTTATAAGTTCCTTATACACAAACTAAATTTCTCTTGATTGTGCAATGTATTCCCAATTCTATATATATTTGTCTCAAAAGTATTAGCCATCTGTGTCATAGGAGAAAAGACAAATAAGCCTGCAAGAATCTTCATGTTATTCAAATCTAGAAACATTTCTGAATTTAAGGAATTTGCCTTGATGTAGCCAGAATTCTGTTCTTGCTTTGGGCAATTCTTTTGTGTTATTGCACTCTCGATCGGCTTATTGTTTGTTTCCCCAGAAACAATAGAAGCTTAGTATTATGGTACTGGTAGACCTAGTGATCTTGACTGCAAGTATTCACACTCAAACGAGGGAAGAGATTCAAAGACTTAATTAAGAACAAAAAGGTTTGTTTTAGGAAAGAAAAAAAAAGTGCATGTTAATTCAATCCCCCCATATTTCAAGGACGAAGTGTGAGTTTTAGTAATTTTCAGATGTCAAGGGCTTGTTTGGTTTTTATTTTTGAAAACTATTCTTAAGAATAGTTTTTGAAAACACAAAGAACACTATTTTGATGTTTTTTAAAAGCTATTCTTGTTATCTAAATTTAATGTTTTTTATGTGTCTTTCAAAAAAAAAAAAGGGAACAAAACGTGTTCTCAATGTTTTTCTTATTCTCCTTGTTTTCGAGAGCAAAAAACTATTTTCAAACACAGGAACAAACCTTAATCTTTGGAATAAGAGTTCTTTTTTTTTTTGGGAACTTTAAGTCTTAAAGTAAATTCTTTTAGTATTAGAAAAGAATGAATAAAGTCTTATAAATTAACACTTAATTTCCCTTGAGGCTTGGCTCAAGTGGTAAAAGGGTAGGATGAGTTTATGGGAAATATCAGGTTCAAGTAAAAAAAGAGTATTATAACAATGTAATAAAAGTTACAAAAAAAAACACTTAATTGTAAAGAACCAGAAGGATATTGTAAGGTTGCAGTGATTTGAATTAATGCCATGATAATGAATTTCCCCTCTAATAATGTTTAGCATGCATTATGGTAATTTCTTTTTTTTCTTCTATTGATCCTACTCACATGAGGCTCTAAATGTATTTCTGCACAGATTTCTTATTTGAGAGAAGATTTAATTGGGAGAAAGCGAATTGGGAGACTTCATCCGGAGAACTTTAATTAATCGTGAAGAGTGAAGATATCAGCGGAACAACATCATCATGGCTTTTGAGGACAGCATTTTTCTTCTGCATAGAGTATGTACATATATATATATTGTCGATAGATTGATATGCTGCCACTCATGAACTTTTGAACTTCTCTTCGTTTAGAACCGACCACTGTGGATGGGTGGCTCTCTTTTGTCTTCAATATTGTGTGATATGTGTAACTTAATCACCCAAGTGACAATTATTCGACATGTATGTGTAAAATTAAGCATTTGTGAGCATTTCCTTTTCTGGATTCCTTTTTTTTCATTATGAGAACGTTTAAGTTTATTAATGTGAACCTTTGACGCTTTGGATCAAGTGATAAAGGTGAAGGATCATGGGAGATCTTGGTAACAATCCTAAGAACAGATTACTACAAAGTGAATGCATATATTAAAAAAAAGTTTATTATAATTTTTCCTCTTTCCTACTCAATATGATGCTGTGCATGCATATGTTGAATGCCCAGCATTCTGTAGAAGCTCTACATGTCTTCTTATTGTCTCCTTTTTTTGGGTATGGAGAACCTGACTTCATTTGACACCATCCCCAGTTATGGGAGATGCTTGTAATGAATTTTTCATCAGTGTTTTTGGTATGTTTTAATTCTTTACGATTCCATACCTTCAAGTTTCTAAGGCTCCTTGCAATTAAGGGACCATTCAACTGCTCGTGGGTCAAAATACTATTACACACACACACATATATATTTCTGTTCTCATTAATTTTGTTTAATTACTATATGACAAAGTTTATTAGGATCTTTCATATTCATTCAAATTCTTGTTTTCCTTTGATAACTAAATACTTTGTTACAATGTGATAAATTATCCCTATTGGGACTCAACCCTAGAACCCCTCTCCTTCCTAGATGATACGCTCTATCAATTGGGCTAGGCATATGGACTCCTATTCATACAAATTCAAAATTAGTTTTTTTTTTTTTATAGAAAAAATAAAAATAGTACCAAACATCCTCTAAAGAGTGTTTCAATCATGGTATTCCATAAACTCTAATATATATATATATACCTAATGAAAATCAAAATTTCTTTATGGAATTGGCCAGTCCTTAAGAGATATGCATGCATTAAAGATCTTGTTTATATTTATTTTTATCTCAACTTTATAATAGTCAATTTTATTACTTAATTTTACTCTAACAAATAGATGATAAAAACCCTAATATGAAATTTACAATATTGTTCATTCAACTTATTAAAGATCATTTAAGTAATTTCATTATTTTAATATAATGCGGAATATCACATGGATACAATTTTTGTCCATTGAGCATCATAATAAGCTTTGACTGAGAAGCATTTAATTGAACAAAATTTAAAAGTTCAAACACTTGATTAAAATAAAAAATAAATAAAAAAAAAAAATTGAGGCGTAAAAATAGAAAAAATGGAAAGGTTTTTTTTTTTTTTTTGACGAAGAAAAAAATCAAAAACTTAAAACACTATTGATGTAATTAATCCAATAAAAATTACATAAATACGGTGCAAAGCAACCTTTCCTTCCTCTTTCTCTCTTATTTTCCTCATTCATTTTTAACGAAGATAGTATCATATTTTCCTTAGCAATTTCTTTTAAGTTTTTGTAATTCATATTTTCCATGTCATCTAAACTTGCACAAATGATTTTCCATGGCATTTTTTCCGTTTCCCAGACATAGCCTAAAAGTTTTAATATTCTAATCATTTTTTCATTGATATATATCTTTTTTATCAGTAGATTATTGGGTGATGACATGTTTTATAGACGTGAATATCATGTTAATTGTCAATCCAGCTTAGAGATTTTCTTTATTTTCTTCTATTTTTGTACGTGAAATTAATTAATAAATACATGCAACAACAACCATCAATAACACGCAAAATCTGGAAAATTGTATATATATTCTCATATAAAACAAGCAAGAGGAAAATTGTACATGAATGCTCGCAATCAAAGACTAATTTTTAATTTTCTGTAAACACGTACACCTTCAACTACAAGGTTTGACTTTGACCCATGCATCTCCCACGTTGTTTGCTTTTAATTTCTCATTAAATTTCTATGCCACTAAATTGATTCTTCGATTCAAATTATTTCCAATGAAATCTGGAAAATTGTTTCAAACGAGCCCTTGACATACGTTTTACTTATTTTTGTCACTGTCAAAATTTAATGTGATGTTTATATCTCTGAAAATTCAAAGGAAAATATAAGGCAAACAAAATGAGGAGGAAAAGTATAAAAATAAAAATGAAGGAAAATAAAAATAGAGTTAAGTATTATTTTTATTTTCTACTTTAAATAAATTTTATTTATCTTAACTCATCAATAAAAAGATTAAGTAATCTAAGTATATATAAGTTTCTAAGTGATTTTGTTTATCTTTGATTTTCTTTTAATATTTCCATTACCAACAAAAATAAGAACCAAATACAACCTAAGTAGTTTAGTCATGATTCATTTATATATATATATATATATATATATATATATATATATATATATATATATATATATATATATATAAAGACAATAGAGGGGAGGAATAAAAAATGAAAAATATAATTATTTTGTCTATTACTTAGAACTTATTTTATTTATATTACCTTATCGAATTTAAAAATATATAAGTTATTGACTAATTCTAATTACATTCATTTTCTTTGAAGATTTTAATGCAAAAAATCAAATGTAAAAAATAATTATTTTTATTTTTTTCTCTCGTACTTTATAAAACCAAACACAATATAAGTTTTCAATTTTATGAAGGAAAACAAGGATCTATTTCTGATTGATCAAGTTTATAAAAGTGTTTCTATCCAAACGCTTTTTCTAAGAGCGCATCTATTAGAAACACTTTAACAAAATCAAAATATAAAAATACTTCGTTTGAAAATAACTGTCGTTTAAGGTTTTTGCACACATATTAAGAAAATTATTAAAACACACTCTCTCTCCAAAAAAATACTAAATTATCCTTTTTTTTTTCATTAACTCTTTATCTTCTCCAAAAAATTATAATTTTTTCTCATTTACTCTTTATCTTCTTCCAAAAAATATATGGGCTCTTTCATTCTTTTTTAATCTGAATTTTTTGTGCCAAAATTTTCAATTTAAAATTATAGATAATTTTATTTCCTTCTTCAGGAAACTTGTTCAAATCAAACCCACGATCTGCAAGCAAATTCAAGTCAAAATCTCATACAACTTTCTTTTTTTCTATGTTAAGCAACAGGGATCAGACAAAGGCTCAGAATCCAAATCTATGGAGTCTTTATCTCTCTCCATTTTTTTTGTTGGAGATAAAAAATTTTTTTTTCTTAAAACAAATTTATAAAGCATATGCGACGTAATGTTACAATTATTAAAAGAATCCATACTGGGAAGGTAAAAATGCTTCTCAGACTTGTTGAAATAACTTAGAATATTGAAAAATCAATTAACGAGGTAATTTAGTAGAATAAGGGTAAAATTGGAAAAAAGTAATAAATTCTTTCTTGATTTTTTAAAACAACATATTAATAAAAACAAAACAAACTCTCTAAAACTTCAGTTATTTTCAAACCAGGCGGAGTAATTGTTTTTATTTTTCTCTCCTAGTCAGGTGGAGTACCATGGTCTTGTGACCAATACCATTAGGCCTTGGGCGCCTTACTCTGCCGCTTAGCCCACGTGGTGAAACGGCCCAAGTCCACTTACCACATTAAAACCATGGAGAACCACCCAGATAAGAGAATCCTAAAGAAAGCGAGGATGTCTCCCCATGGACTGGCTTCAAGGTGGTCCACCCAGAATGTTAAACCCCTAGCCGGCCATTCTACCGCATATGGGAAGTTCATTATGGATAAGTATATGAAAGCGGAAAATACACAAAAGATATTTATCAACGGATTTCCCAATTTCCAAATCTCATGTTTCTCGAAAATAATAATTGTTGAATAATTAATCCTTTATAAGGAAGAAAAGATTTTATCCCCAAAATTATGAGATTTGCTTTCCTAAAATCAAGAAGAGATTCGTGAACCACTTTCTATAAATCAGGAAGACCACCCACGAGGGGAGGTAGGCATTTCAAATTGCGTGAACTTGTTATTTTCTTCTTTCTTCTATTCTCCTTTCTTTCTTTTTATGACTTAATCATCGGAGAGGCGGTTGGCCCATCGCCGTCGGATTGCCCTCTTTACGGGTTTTCTCCTTCTTTTTCTGACTTAATCATCAAACAATGAACACTCCCAAAGCTGCAAAAGCTTTCTAACCCAAAAATGCTACATAAGCGAAGATCCAAAAAACACAACAAGGACTATACAGACAAAGTTAAAAAAAACTCACCGGAAAACTGAAAGTATTCGAGGGATCTCTGATGATTCCTTTGAAAGAAAAGTTTTTGGAAACACGAGAGAGATGAAATGGCAATAGGTAAAAGGCTTTGTGAAATAGTAAAAAGGGCAGCGCTCGGAGCCCAACCCCTATTTATAGGGATGAAACATCAATGGGCACATTAAATGTGCCGTCTAAAAATCATGCGCCATAGGATTATCGGGAAGCGTGCACTTCCCACGCGCTTTGTATCCAAACAAGCTTCATCTTCCGACATGTTTGATGTACGCATTTGTTTCCCTAGTCCTTTCAACTTTCACCACTTAAGGTTTAAAACACATAATTTTCCCCAACTAGAAAGGCACAAAATTCCAATTAGGGAAAAGAGGGGCATTGTTAGTACCATGGTCTTTAGACCCAATACTCAATGGGCCCAAGGCCCACTTGGCCGCTTAGACCACATGATGAAACAACCAAAGTCCACTTATCACATTAAAACCAAGGAGAACCACCCATACATGACAATCCTAAAGAAAGCCAAGATGTCTACCCATGGACTCGCTTCAGGGCTATCTACCCAGAATTTTAAACCCCCTAGCCGGCCATCCTACCACATATGGGAAGTTCATTATGGATAAGTATATGAAAGCGGAAAATACACAAAATGACAGGACCCGAACCGGAAACCCTCCCAAGATTCCCCGGGTGGTCCCGCCTAGTGAAGTTCTCACTGTACAATCCCTAGGGAATGTCCAATGGAACCCCAACTTTAAGAAAGAAAGTAAACACCTGCATTAATGTAATACCTCAATATATATATATATATATATATATATATATATATATATATATATATATATATATATATATATATATATATATATATATATATATAGGCATATATATATATATATATATATATATATATATATATATATATAACCAGCCAAATCTATAATCAAATTGATCTTACTATAAGTCAGTACCACAAACACACATGATAAAGACTCATATGAGTTCAATACTAAGACGTAGCATTCTAAGAGCCAAGCCATGCACTTGGGTGGGTCCAATGAAAATACATAAGTCCAATAAAAGAAAGGCACACATAGATAAGATAGAATACGCAACCGCAGCTATAACGAGCGACGTAGCTAGGAGCGAGATAGATCTCTACGGACTGCCGGACCTAGAGAACGGATTTAAAACAATAAAACGTGAGATAATAAATCTCAGTGAGTGGCATAATTTATAAGGAAAATAATGTTTTATTTTTGAAAATTCCTTCTCTCAAGACCTCACGTCCACTCTTTTATAAGGTTCCTCGTTTGAATCATTTCACAAAACCCAAATTTATACCCAAGTCAACAATGTGAAATTCATGCTCAAAAATTTAACCGACATGATTACTACGGAAATTATAACCTGAATTTGTTCACAACATAAAATTTAGCATAAAATATATATAACCATCATGTCGTAAAAATAATCATGAAAATACAATAACCATAAATATTGAAATTGGTTTTGATCTTTTACCTATGTCCAACAATGTACCATACCATATACCCATAGTAAACCGTCGAGTAAACCCAACCCCACGACACCGTGGCAACTAATAAACCTTCGGTAAACCCAATCCCACGACACCGTGGCAACTAATAAACCTTCGATAAACCCGACATCACGTGGCAACAAATAAACCTTCAGGTAAAACCGACATCAAGTGGCAACTAATAAACCTTCGGGTGTAACCGACATCACGTGGCAACTAATAAACCTTCGGGTAAACTCGACATCACGTGACAACTAATAAACCTTTCCAACGATACCGCATTATAATCATTTCACAAAGTCTCAAAATCCATTTCTTAAATCAATAACTTTTCAAAATGGTTTAAAACCTCAATCCATGTACCAAAATGTTTGAATACCACAAATTTATCCATGAACTCGCAGAAAATTTTTCAAATGTTTAAAATGTTGACAAAATCCACATGAAATGATAACTTGTTTATATAAAAACATATAATTATATTTACGCATAATCAACCGTTCGATCAAATAAGTTATATATATAACAATTATATATCATAATAATACCCTAAAGCATTTAAAACATGTAAACCACTCACAGACTGGCTGTGATGCTCACCCCGGCTCCTCTCGCAGAACTGCCCGCCGTGGAACACTGTAATATAATAAAATACCATTTAGGCTCCATTAATCTAAACCAAAGACATTGGGACGCCCCAAATGTTTTTGAATAATTTTTAGAACTATGAAATTATCTAAATCAACCCCCGATTGTGTCAATTATACAATGCGCCCCATGCATCGGTACCCCAAAATTAAATTTTTCACCGAGGTTAATCTTTGGAAATTGAACCTTCCAATAACTCATAAAAATGTCCAATTTCACTAATCCAACTTCAATTTTGCCTAATTTGACCAATTGTGCCCAATTTCAGTCCAAACCTTTTCGATAATTACCCGAAATGACCCAAAAATGGAAAACTAACCAAACGACGTCCAAAATTTACAAACTTTATATCAACGGAAAGCCCAAGAGACCAGGAACACAGCAGTACCCTTACCTTGGTCTAAAGGTTGCTTTGGTGGCCGAAAAACTTGATCCAACAGTCGGCCAAATTTGTTTTCGTCGTATCTTTCAAACGGTGAGGAATCTGCAAAAAGGGACCACGGGAATGAGTTCAGAGGGTCCAAAAATGGTGGGAGGGAGGTATGGGTCTGCCTGGAATGGCCGGAAAATAGGAAAATCCGGTGACCCACCGTGGGGGCCGCCTCCGTGTTCGCCGGCCATATCTGGGCGCGTCCGGAGGTGGTTCACCGTGAAATTTTTCCGACGACGCCGCCTGCGGTGGCGCTCCCCGCCGGGCGCGCAGGATGGGTGGCTGGTGTCGCCCCACGCCAAACCCGCTTGTCTAAAATGGCCGAAACGACCCAATTCATGTTCATGGTTTCGGGAGCTTTTCTCTAGGGTTTTGAGCTCAAAAATGGGTGTGTTAAATAGGTTCTATTTGGCACGTAAAACTAGGTTTATATAGAGCCTAGGGTCGCTTTCAGGTAAAAACCCTAAACTGATTTGGACACTACTAAAACACTGCTGTTTGAACTCTCCAGGGTCATAACTTTCTATCCGTAAGTCGGATTTTGACATTCAACCCGTCTATGAACTCGTATCGACGAGGCCTACGAAATGGTGTCTTAGTCAACCCAAAATTATTCATCCTTGAAAAGTCAACTTGGGCCCACATACTAATTGTTGGTCAAACTTGGTCAAACGTTTTAAAAACTTGTATTATTTGGTACGGGTCGTTACACAAAAGATATTTATCGGCGGATTTCCCAGTTTCCAAATCCCATATTTCTCGAAAGGAATAATTCTTGAAGAATTAATCCTTGATAAGGAAGAAAAGATTTTATCCCCAAAATTATGAGATTTTCTTTCCTAAAATCAAGAAGAGATTTGTCAACCACTTTCTATAAATCAGGAAGACCCCCCACGAGGGGAGGTAGGCAATTCAAATTGCGTGAACTTGTTATTTTCTTCTTCTTCTCCTCCTTCTTTTGCTAACTTAATCATCGGAGAGGCGGCCGGCCCATCACCGTTTGGACAGTTCTCTTGCATGTTCACATTGCACTGCTAATACCCAGAAGTTCAAACGATCAAGGTAACAATACTACCTTTACAAAACCAAATACAATATAAGTATTCAATTTTATGAAGGAAAAATAAATATATGTTTGACACTGCTTCTTATAAAAGTGTTTCTAGCCAAAACGTCTTTTCTAAAAGCGCATCTATTAGAAACAATTTTATAGGAATCTAGAAGAATGATTTTACAATTTTTACTAGTGTTTTTTTATAATATGTCTATCGTATAGGTATAAAGATGCTTATATATATATATATATATATACATATTGAAAGAAATATGCTTTATATTATTAAACTTATCAAAATGACATTTTATAGTTTAATTTCAAGTATAAAAAAAGTTTAATTTCAAAATCAGGATATCATAATAAATTAATAAATTTTATTACAAAATATATAAATATATAAAAAAATCATATTAATAAAACCTAAAATAATTATTTTAATTTTTATAAAAAAAATTAAATATATTTAAAGAAAGAATTGGATTAATGAATAAACGTATATGAGGAAACTAAGTAGATTTTTTTAAGGAAAAAAATAGATAGCTATTTTAAGGGAAAACAAATGGATATTTTAAGCCAATAAGACCTATCTCAAGTGGTTTAGAGCACAAGCATTGAGAGGGGAAGGGTCTAGGCATTGAGAGGGAAGGGTATAGAGTTCGAGCCTCATCAATAAATAAATAGGTATTTTAAGTATATTTAAAAATTTGAAGTGTTTAAAAAAACTTCTCAAGTGCTTCTCAAAAATACACTTGAAGTGTTTTTTAAAGTTTCTAAAACTTCTTTCAAAATATCATCAAACACCTTTTTTTCTTAAAAACATTTTAAAGTGTTTCAAGGACTAGAAACACTTTTATGAAGCACGGTCAATAGGCCAGAACCATGATAGAGATCGAAATTCATCAATAAACGGACAGAACAATATTGATGAAAATTTGAAAACATGGTTTTGTGGAAAAATGTCTAGGGGAGTGTTATAGCGATGTTGGATGGATATGGAATATATTAACAGCATCATTTACAAGTCAATAACATGTGATCGGAGACAAACGTGAATCATTAGTTAGATGCAATTTCTGCAAATTTAGTTAGTTTGACTAAGAAAAGAAAAACGTTTAAGAAAATGGTTTTGCTATATCTAGCTGTTTAGAAAAAATCTCAAAGAAAATCAAATTTAAATAAAATTAATGTATTCTTAAAGTATTTAATTGTTATATTAATGAGTAAATAAACTTGATTTGAAATAACATTGCCCAATTTAACTTTATTTTTATTTTCTATCACTTTTTTTTTAATTCTTTTCCTTGTATTTTCTTTAGCATTTTTCAAGAATCAAACATAACTCCAAGGTTATACTCATCACTTTGTAGTCTCCGGAATTCTCAGAGTCAGTGGATTGTCGGGGCATTCACCAGTTGGCTGCAACCTACAAAACAAACAAGAAGACGACGGTGGTGTTCTGTCATCCCTCCGATGGCAAAGTTATCTTTTTTCTAGAAGATTCAGAGTCAGAACAATCGTTATCTCAATTAAGAATGTCGTACCTCATTTGGTGTGATTATTTTCTCTTTTATGGAGGTAGAAAGGAGATCCAACTTTCGTGGAGAGTGGACGATTTCTTCCCATAAAGGTAGGGGAAGGTGGCTCTCATTTCGGGAAGGATGACTTGTTCTCCTTTTTACGTAACCGCTTTCCCGAACGGACTGCTGTTGGGAGCACCTTCCTATTCCGTTGGAGGCGGAGTGACTGATTCTTGGGAGAACATATGTTTTAATCATGGAAAGCCGGTTGGCAATTTCGTTTGGTAAAGTTACCAACCGGGAGAGTAGGTATCTGGGTGAAGAGACATCCCAGCAACAGCATCAAAGAAGAGCGCCCAGCACCCACTGAGGACCGGGTCGGGAATTCCCGGGCCGGCCATTTTAGGGTTCGGGGTCCCATGGGCCGTGGGCCGCTATTAGGGGAATCGAGCCTGCCCATTTGTGCCTGGCTGGAGTACCATTATTGCTTTAACTTATTTCTTTATAATGCATTATCTAAAGTAAAGCAACAACAAATGTTTTTATATAATTGTAATTTATATCATCACAAGAAGAAATTTTTTATGGTGGAAAGTTACAACTCATTCTCCACGAGCATTTAACAACAAAGGGCAGAAGGAGGAAACTTTGATTCCTTACATTTTCCTTATAAGCTTAATAATAATATGGTTGTGTTTGATTCTTGGAAAGTACATAGCAAAGAAAATCTGTTAGAGAAAATGATTTTCTTATGTTTCATTATTTAATAAAAAAAAATCTATAAGAAAATCAAATATAGACAAAATTATTCAAAAACCTATTTATTCTCAAATTATTTAATTTTAAAATAAATAAAAATTATTTGAAGTAGCAAATAAAAAGATTAAATTAAATTTAACTCTATTTTATTTTTCTTATTTTTTCTTATTTTTTCTTTCCTTCTACTTTCCTTCCTCTTGCATTCTCTCTCAAATTTTTCGAACAAAATATAGCTATGTGTTTTTCTTTCAACTACCATAAGTAAATGGACTCCCTTTTAAAACACAAGCACAACAAGAATCTACTTTTTATATTTTTGTTAGCAAGAACATGAATTAGTATATAGATAATATCAAACACAAGTTTATATATAAATAACATCAGGAGGTGGAACATGGGATAAGATGCATAAATGTTCTTGACTTTTGGTCATATGTCTAATATGACTCTTAAACTTTTTTTGGGTCCAACAATGCCCCTAACATTCCTACCGTAACAATGCCCCTATATTTAATGGAATCAATAGATTGATAAATAGGGTGTTAATGATGCTAATATGGTACCCTATTGTGCATTTTTTAGTTGATGTGGCAACTTTGCCCATGATTTTTCTAATCTCAAACATTGTTTTGACAAAAATGTCCTTAAGTTACACCAAATACCCCCCCTCTCCCCTCAATTTGGGGCTCTTTAAGCACTAACTGACTGTAAGATCCGAGAAAATTCTAATTTTCAGAAAAATTGTAAAATGGTAATTTCGGTCAAAACCCAAAATTTTTCTAGATCTCAGATGACAAAACGGACTTCACCGTTGGAATTGTCTCACGAAATCTAGCTACCACGTCGAATTTCGTCGAATTCCGAAACAGTCGAAAATTCACGTTTTTCGAGGCACCGGATGCCGGGTGCTATAAAACGGCTTGTGAAAGACATGTGATGTGAAAAAAGTCACCTACTACATGTACTCATGTGATACATGTTGCATAAGTAAAGAGAGGATGAGATGGATGGCTTAGATTAAGCCATGTGTCAAAAATCAAGAAAAGTGGGCAAGATGGAATTATGAAAATGTTTAATGAGAATAAGACAAAACTTGAAATAGTTGTCTTCTCCATTTTTGAAAGCAAAACAGGGAGAAATCGACAGTGGAGCTAGGGTTGTGATTTTAGAGAGAGAAGAAGCTCCTTCTCTCTAGATTCATACGTTCGGATCGTTTGCCTCGACTCCGAGCAAGAAGGTAAAACATCTATGAGGCGAGGGCTACGTGTGGACACCGATTTGGTGGAGTTCCAACAACTCCAAAAGGTAGGGATCTTTTCCTACTTGTGATATTCTTTGGCTAAGAGCCATGTTTATGGTCAGATGTGCCGAGCTTGATTATCGTGTTTTCTGGGCCTCAAAAGCTTTGAATCGGGAGGAGAAAATCCCACCTATTAGACCGTGAACAAGGCAACCCGAGGGCTCTACACCTGCTCATGTGAATAGTGATGTGATTTTCTTGGTGAAAATGTGTGTTGTAAGTGATTCAAAATTAATTGCTTGCATGCGTTAATTAGCCCATGTGAGCTAATTTGGTTTTATTGATGTGAATTGAATAATATGAATTGTGTGAATTAATTATGTTAAAGTATACATGTTTTATATTAGCATGAGTTATTGAATTGACATAATGTATTCCATACTCACCGCAAGCACCCTAGAACGACAGTGGGAGTGCATGACATGGAATGGAAAAGGAAAAGTGAAAACTATGTTTGCTCGCATGTGGCTTAGGCATTAGTGAGAGCCTGAGGACTCGACATCGGGATTGCATTGATGTAGACATTCAAGTAGGATCATGCATTTACTTGAGTGTGATTGTTTGCCATGACATGTGCACTTAGGTGGGGAGTAACCCACGTAAGAAATTATCTCTACTGGGCATTGCTCACCCTGTCGAGGGATCACTATTTCAGGTACAGGGAGCGATTGGGAAGGCGGCACTCATTAGAGGCCGTTTTGAGAAGAAAGTCAACTTGTGGCTTTGATGTTGTTGTACAACATGTATTAGAATTTTATAATTTTAATATATGTTTGTATTAAGAGTAATGTATTAACTCTTGAACCTTATTGGTATATGGTTGATGTATGGGCCCAAGTGGCCATTTTTACTCATTTTAATTGTATATGGACCCGGTGTGGTTGTTGTTAATTGTTGGGATAGGTGTTGTATTTTAGGTAGAGCTCCCCGTACAAAGGAGACTCTACCCGATTTTCGTGAGTGGTGTCGGGTTACCCGACGTCCATGAATATTCTGCAAGTTGACGGGTTGTCAACGAACACCTCGGTTTTGGGGCGTCACACTAACCTTCTCAATTTCTCCTCTTTAAACTTAGCCCTAATCTATGAATCTAAAATATGGAGAATAAAAAACCTTGACCGATCCTACCAGTGAGGGCAAGAGTTGTCATCGACATCTCTAAATTGCAAAGGTGATATCTAAATCGTTTGTCTTTAACCAACAATCAACATATTGCAGAAGGGAGGGCATCTCTAAAACCGCTTGGAATCTTTTAGGGCAAATTTTCTAGGGCAGTAAATTTTTTAGAGGGAAATTTTTAGGGATAGCCATTATTGGTGAATTATATATCGCTTGTTCTGAGAAATGTGTAGTATTTTCCTCTTTAAAAGACTAGGGCTGCTCCCAAGTTGGCGGCGCATTGGGAGAGCATCAATGAAACAACTTCATTTTCTTGAGAATAGTACACAATTTTCCGGTAGATGTTTCTCATCATCCAAACAACATTCTTTTATAGTTTCTTACCTCATAAACTCATGTGGATTATCCCCAGAAATTGCAATTTCTTCCTCCATGAAGGTGCAATTCAAAAATCCAGAGAAACCAAAGTACTCTTTTCTCACCCTTCTCAAAAACCATGGATGCACCGCCATCCATATCTCCAAAACTATAGCTACTCTTATGCCCTTAGTCAATCCTGAGAAAACCCTTTTTCCCAAACTGAGGGGAAAGGGAGGGGGCTGCAGGGGGTAATTTAAGGACATTCAACTTTTGGGATTAAAAATCATGTGCAAAGGTGTCACATCAGCTAAAAAGCATACATGGATGTCACATTACCGTCGTTAACACCCCATTTGTTCATCCCTTAATTCTATTAACCCTACGGGCATAAGTGTGTCATAACATAAACCTTAGGGGCATTATTGGACCTAAAATAAGTTTAGGAGCTGGATTGGACAAACGACAAAAAGTAGAGACATTTATGCACCTTCTCCCGAGGATTATTTGTAAAAAGATGAATTGAAAGATGTAATATTAAATAAAAACAAAACTCTTAGAAGATGTTATTTCAAAGTTCATATAAAAAATCATTTAAATTATTATTTATTTATATTTTAATTCTCACATATACAAAACATTGAAATAAAGTGAAATAATTATTTAATCCATGTATAATAATTGAAATTTAATATGTTCATATACAAATAAAAACAAAATATCCATTTACATCTCTGGTTTCTATCATCCTAATCATGGGCCATAAACTATTTGATTCTATATTTTCTCTTCCATTTGCTGGAACCCTATTTGGAAATACAACAAGGAATAATCATTTAAAATATATGAATTATCAAAATATTTAGAAATCTAAGCATTTATTTTAAATTCAAAAAGATATATAAAAAGACACTCTTTAATCTTTTGAACAAAAATGGCCAAAGAATTTAGTTATAAGGTGGGGGAAAGGAAAAATTGTCCGCTGAGTTTAGTTAGAGGAAAATGTATGCCCCTAACATTAATTTTGTATTTTTAAGGGATGTGATTATGAAAAAAAAGGAACATAATTGAAAAAAGAAAAAGAAAAGGGAAAATTATGTATCAAACTACTAATTTGAAAATAATTGTACACGCATTACTAAGAATTGAATTTACATGGTTCAGGTTACTCACTAAAAAAATAATTGTAGATCAGTCAATGTACTATGATAACTAGCTAATATACTACCATAACTAGTGAATGTACAAGTACACACTACAAGGAAAAATGTGTACATTGATGCTTATAAAGAGTCACCATAAACAGAAGGTGTCATTATGACATAGCATCACCTTATCCACTGACACCATAAAGGGTACTAATTGGTGGCATGTTTGGAAGTGACACCAAAGTATATTCAACGGTGACACATTTGCAGCTAGCTTGAAAATGAGACATGAAAGTAGGTAAAGAGGTGACACATTTTAAAGTGACACCATGTATTTCAAATCAATTATGTCTAGCTTGTTATAAAAGTAAATATGTGTCACATTAAACACATCGCCTTTTTAGTTCTTATGTCACATTGTAAATACTTGTGAAAGATCTTGTGAAAGATATGGTTGATTAGCCTATAGAATTTTGTAATGCTTATGGATATTGCTCTATAATGTAAAGCAATCATATATAGCAAGATTAACTCTAGATATATATATATATATATATATATATATATAGCATATATATATATATATATATATATATATATATATATATATATATATATATATATATATATATATATAACAATCACAATATTTTTAACACAAATTTTTGTAATATAGCTCATAACTCATTTCATCATCTAATAGTATTTGCATATAAAATGTTTACAAAATATCAAAACTATTAAACCCATCAAACACATAACTTTTAAAGAAAAACAAATTAAAGTAAATAAGTAGTAAAACATGATTTAGAAATGTTAAACATCCCAATATTCATGTATAGTTTATTTGCATCAATCTAGCTAATTGAAATGCCATAAAAGTTACATCTACAAACATGAAATTCCATCGTCTTCTCATTTATTTTCATTATTCACACTCTCCTATCATGAAGCATTTCATGATTTAGTGAGTTTTAGAAATTTTATTGGAAATAAAGAAGAATAATGTTATTATCAACAACAAAGTTGTAAAACCCGGCAGTAATTTTGTAGTGGTAAAATGGTAATTTCGTCAAAATCCGAAATTTTCTAGATTTTGGATGATGAAATGGACTTCACCGTTGGAATCGTCTCATGAAATCTAGCTACCACGTTGAATTTCGTCAAATTCCGAGACAATCGGAATTTCACATCTTTCGAGGCACCGGGTGTCGGGTGTCATATGATAGCTTGTGAGAGGCATGTGATGTGACAAAAGTCACCTACTACATGTACCCATGTGACACATGTTGCATGATTAGTGAGATGATAGAGATAAATGGCTTAGATTAAGCCAAATGTCAAAGAGCCCTTAAAAGTCAAACTAAAGGACAAGGAGGGAATTAATTGAAAAGAGAAAAAATAGTAAAGACATCTTCTTCTCCATTTTGCTGGAATGTGCAGTGAGGGGAGAAAAACTGGTTTTAGAGAGAGAATGTCCAACTTCTCTCTAGATTTCCACGCTTTCGGACCGTCGGTTCTCGTCTGACCAAGAAGCAAAGTTGATCTACGCTATAAGGGCTACACGTGGACACCGATTTTGTGGAGTTTCGACAACTCCAAGAGGTAGGGGTCTTCTCCTACTTGATTTATTCTTTGGCTAAGAGCCATTTTAATGGATGGGGATTTGTTAAGGCATGGATGGCCATGTTTTCAGTCCCAAAATATTTGGACCAAGTGAAGAAAATCCCTAGTGTGGCAGTGAACAGTGTCGAGACCTCGGGTTTTATTGTTCACGTGAATTATGTGTGATTTGTGTGTTACTTGGGTGATTCAAAATGAATTGCTTGAATTGGTTATTAGCCCATGTGAGCTAATTTTGGTGTTATGGCTATGAATTGAATAACATGATGTTGTGAGTTAATTCTTGTTAGTATATACATGTTTAAAATATATTAACATGAATTGTTGGAAATGGCATAATGCATTCCATATGCACCGGGGTACCCTAGAATGGTAGGTGTGAGTGCATGACTATTAAAATCGGAGGGTTGTCCAAAC
Source organism: Tetrastigma voinierianum (assembly GCA_016808115.1). Taxonomy (NCBI): domain Eukaryota; kingdom Viridiplantae; phylum Streptophyta; class Magnoliopsida; order Vitales; family Vitaceae; genus Tetrastigma; species Tetrastigma voinierianum. The sequence continues at coordinate 148,422 of JAEQBH010004231.1, read as the reverse complement.
GATGAATTCTTTTGTAAAATTATTAAAAGTAATAATTTTATCAGAAAGTTGTCCGAAGAATTGTGTTAGGAAAATTGTCCAACAATGCACGCTTCGAGGGCCCATGAATTGTTTCAAGAGTTATCAACAAGTTCAATTTCGGAGGATTGTCCGACGTATTATATCGAGGGTTGTCCTCAATTAAAAACAAATATTTTGTTTGGAAAATGATTTTCATACATGGCTTGTGCATGTGTGAGGGAATCTGGGTGAGGACTCGAGACATGGATTGGGCATGTAGACATTCAAGTAGGATCATGCATTTGCTTGAGCATTGCCATTACGTGTGCACTTAGTGGGGAGTAACCCATATAGGAGATTATCACTACTGGGCATTGTTCACCCCGTCGAGGGAACATTATTTCGTGTACAGAGGTTCGAAGACGACGCCACTAGAGGCCACTTAAGAAGGAAGCCGATTATGGCTTTGATATTTTGTATAACATGTATTAGAATTTTTAATTTTAATATATGTTTGTATTAGAGTGAAATTAACTCTGACCCATTGTAATATAGTCAAGTTGGATATATTTTGGGTGAGTATGATGTGTAGCCAATGTGGCCATTTACTAAGTATGTCCTATGATATGAGACATACAGGTTTTCCGCAGGTTGACGTGGTCAACGGAATCCCCGGGAAATGGGGCGTCACAAAAGTTAAGTAATTCATCAACCTTTTTCAAATATAAACATTAATCAAAGAAGAGTAATACTATATAATAACCATGAAAAAAATACATGTAGCAACTAAGGGACTTACTATGCATGATCACGAAACATCATCGTGATTTATGATTAGTTGTAACACGAATGTGGCTCATTCCTCTCTAATTTCAGCAAATTCAACTGTGAATATGTTTTTTATCACCAAACTGATATCAAATAAGACAATAACATTAAAATACACAAAATTTGGAAGTCTAAAATTGTTTCCAATTTATTACATGAGTATTACCTTTGATACAATGATTATTGGATCAACAATTATCTCTTTAATGAATCTCATAGCAAAGTAGCAACATTCAAAACCCCCTTCTTGTCTTGGATACTGAGTAATCAATTGTAAAATATTTGATTACTCGTATATATGCTTAATTGTACAAGCTAAATGTGAAAGTAAAATTTGAAATGTCACTTGCATTATTGCCAAGATGGTTCTTGCTTAGATGTTTTCTTTGCGGCTATTCGAAAAGCCCTACAAAATAAGTTCAACATGTAATTTTTTTCAAATAGATAGATGTTATATATTTTAATGCATATAAATAATAAAGAGATATATTTGAGGTAAATGCAATGAATTTCTAGAAAAATAATAGTATTATGAAAAATAATATAAAGAAATCACGTGTTTATTATATCCTTTAAGTCCTCAAATGGTTTCGTATGCACTGGATCAAGATAATGAACTATCATTCTCCTTAGCTCAATTACTACCAGTACCCAATGAAAGCTAACACATTAAAAACAAAAGTATTATCCAATTAGAAATATAAAGAAATCATAAAACTTCTTACTTAGAGTCTAATATTCATGACTTACTTGGGGTTGTAAGGCATAAAAATATATTCAACATCATGACACTCTACTAAGCGTTTTGATAAAATTGTGCTATCTTCTCTGTTTAAGGGGTACTAAAGCCCGCCCGTGATATTGTAAAAGGATTAACAAATACAAATTTTGATTCATTTTTGACAATATGTAGTTGATTATGCATATGCCTATTATATTATCCAAACACCAAAAGAAAACTACTGTTAGTCAAATTCAAGTCTCTTCAACATGGATAACTCATATAAAAATTAATTAAATAATGAAAACAAAAGGTATGAACCATAAATAGAAAGAAATGCAATTTGATGATCAAGCCCAAGATGATAATGATTCACAATCCTCTCTAGATATATATGTTTGAAATTCAACACCAAATAATGAAAAGGGTATCATATTTTACAAAAGTTTGATGTACAACTCTTTTACATGCCAAAATATACTAAAACTAGATTGTTATAATATATTTTACAAAAATACTTCTCAAGGCCACAACCCGGCCTTCTTCGTACTCATAGCCTCGAAGGAGCGTCGTCTTCTCGTGTACCTAAAAAGGTGGTCCCACGATGGGGTGAGCAAAGCCCAATATATATATCTCCTACCAAGGCTACTCCCCACCTAAGAGCAACATGCAATGCCAATACATACAATCACACGCATTCAAGTACCTATACTCACAGACTGAATGTCTACATGTCATGAATGCAGTATGCCCTCATGACTCAAATCCTGAGTCCTCACTGACTCCCTCACACCTGCATATGCTAAGTGTGAAAACCATCAAGGGCGTCCCGTCCTTAACCCTTTTTCCAAAACAAAAGCTTTTTGTTTTCTAATTCTAGACACATTGGATACCCCCAATGCTTACTTATCTCCTTACCCAGTATTGTTTGTTATGCATTTGTGGCCCACGGATTTTCGGGTTCTCACCGTAGGACGCCGCACGCTATACAACATTTTTTACGGGCTTTCATCGACAGTTTCATGTCTAAACCATATACCAGGTTTTTCACCTAAGGGGGTGTCTATCCTTACTTGCTTCACCCATTTACACGTACTTTTCATGCCATGCAACCGTGAGCCTCAATTTGGACGTTGTCCCATTTTACTGAGCTCACCATCGAACACCAAACACAATGTCGACAACTATGTCCTCACGGCATATTACACGAACACAAACACAAGCAGCCGATTTGGCTCATGGTCGAACACCAAACATAGTGTCGACCCCAACCATGCACTCACACCAGACTCAACGTGGATGTCCCGTGCATAAGTGCAATGCAAATGTCATTGCATGCCATTTCATGCCTACATGTACGCTACGTGTCACATGCAACATATTTATTACACTACATGTCAAGTGTCATAGATAAATTATATTTAATACATGTAATTATTTCCATTTTTATCACACACATATCACATAATTTCACACATTCAACATGTTATTCAATTTACAGCAATATCACGCATTAGCCATTCCTAGCCATAAATCCGGCCATGCTTGGCCTCGAAATAATTTGAACTTAGTCCAAAAAGTCAAGCTTTTGTAAATACCACACAAAACATCCAACACGCAAATTCCTAGGGGTCTTTTTTTTGAATAGTGTCCATAAATAGTGTTCATGAATAGTATCACAAACAATGCACTGTGACAAGTCTGTCGTGCCTACCGTGCGCTCAGTCGCATGCCCGCCTCGCGCATTCTCGCACACTCGGTCTCCCGCCCAAGGAGCTCGGTCATCAACGCCGCCATGCAGGGCATCACGCGACATACATGGCGTCGATAGGAATGGCCCAAATTTTTGGGAAACTCTTGCCGCGGACACAAGAAGACCCTTGTCGCGACTCAAGCCTAGCTCAAATTTCCAAGCCCTCTCACAACAATGCACTTCAGAGCGACACAGCGCGAACAATCTTTATCAATGCACAGAGGAACTATGGGCAACCGTCATGACAAAGATCTTCCGTCAGCGACAAAGCTTCCGCTCGTCACGCCCGCGCGCTCAACGCGCCAAGAAGATCCCCTGTCTCGTGCGAGATCCCAGTAACGCGCGAGATCCCGTTCTAGTGTGCACGCACGCCTGTCGTACACTCCGCTCAGCTCCGTGCACTGCGCGACTGTTGCACATGTTGTTCGAGCTCGCTGATGCACGCTCGTTGCGCCACTCTGTAGTGACATAATTTCTGTGTCGCGACACAAGGCGTCCCGGCCTTGACCACACCCTATCGCGACAACGTCCACAGTAACGACATAGGGCCAAGAGAGCTCTGTTGCGATAGAGAAAACCTCTGTCACGACCCAAGCCACCCAACATGCCTAGGAAACCTATCGCGACACAGAAGGACCATGTCGCAACATAGAGCTTGCGTTTCTTCGTGCATGTTGACTACCGCCGAAAGGCCTAATGTGCGCGGCCTGGGGACCCTGTCGTGACACGGGAGACCCTATCGCAACCCAGGGCTAGGGAAACCTTGTTATGACATAATTTCTCTATTGCGATAGAGGATCCAAAATAGGCAGTAGCCCTCTTTGGTCCTCCTACACCCTCGTTTTCTCTTGTTCTTTCCTTTCCAAAACACCCTAAATTCAATATGAATTAGCCTTTTTATTACAAAGACTACAGGAAAGCTGGAAAACTTGCCAAATTGTATTAATCATCGAAATGAGTTTAATTACAATTCTTCTTTCATTACATTCACAAAAACTGGGTTTTCCACCCAAAATTTACAAAATACCAAACAAGGCCGAATCTGGCCTTTTTCTTCACAACTGAGGTCTTGGGTGAGCTTCATTCCCCGGTGTGCCTCCAGTACCTGGAATTATTTTCCTATGACGGGGTGAGCAATGCCCAGTAAAGAAGTTTTCCTACCAGGGCTACTCCCCACGTAAAATGTACATGCAATGGCATACATAAAACATCCAATCATACTCCACATGAACAATGCGATCCTCTATGGAATATTCGTGATATGCATGAGATGTGACTCCTCATGCCCACAACCCGAGTCCCGATCGACTCCCTCACACATGCAATGCTAAGTGTGACAAACCAGTCATTGGTATTTTGCCCAATGACTTGACTCATTGGACCGACCTCAAATACGCATTTGAATTTCATCAAATCCCACATGTTTATTTATTTGTGGCCACGCTATTTTTAGTATCACACCATAGGATCGCTTATGCTTCCGACATTTTATGGGCTTTCACTATTAGTGATCATGTTTAATGGAAGATGTAAATTTGGGTCTTTCTACCCCGGGGAAATTACCAACTTGCTACGCCTAACACACGTGCAGGCTGGTTAAGCAAGGCCACACGTTGCTCACCGCTTCATGTGCCACTCCAGGAGTCTCAATTCTGATGTTGTCCATTTATAGCTTACTTCAACCTTATTCAACAAGAATGGTGAATTAACCATTATTATGCACTCCACACCTAACCTTCGACATTGGGGCCGTAATCAGGCATATGAATGCAATCAAGCCATTTCATGTGTACAACATTCATGATTCATAGACAATTATATTTCTTTCTAAGCAATATAATCTAAGATTTCAAGCAATCTTATAATATCACTATAAATAGTTGAGGACTTTGGCTCAAATATATAAGTATTAACTCGAGCAAACACACAACAACATATGGACCAATATTAGTCTTGGGGACTATTCTGGATTGCCTAGTAATCCCTTGTTCGGGGCTTTCGAGCTGCCCAAAAGTAATCCATAAATTTAGTCCGGACTGTCCGGGGTGATTTATGCCCTAAAATTGTTTGGGGCCATTCCTAAATCTAAACTCTTGACTATCTGAACAATTAAGGTCCGTGATTCACCCCACCTGGGGATTGAAAAATGCCAATGGCCGTTTAATTCCCCAAACACTTTAAACTATTTAATGACTTTGACAAGTGATCAAACCAAGCAGAGAAAACTCACTTCTTGAGAAAAACCAAGTATGGATAGAAACTCTTATTCTAAATTTCTACAAAGTTTCTAAATTGGAGGATCGAACTTTTGTTTTGCCCGACGGAAACCGGGCGGGTCCGACGCTGCACCCCTGCATGCAGCGCTACTTCTCCTCCTCCCCCTCTCTTCTCCTCCTCCCTCTCTCTCTTCCTCCTCTCCACTGGATTTGGTCCAACAAGTCAAGTGGGAGACCTCATCTTGCCACTTGTCACTCTCCCATTGGCTATCTTAGATTCCCCTTATCCCCTTATCCATAACTTTGGATTTCCATCCTATTAAGTGGTGACACATGTCCCACATGGGTCCCACTTAGACTTGTGTTTGACTTGCTCTCCATTTGACACGTGGCTCCATATCAGCCATCCAACATATGCCAAGTGTCACTCATTACTTTCGGTGCCCCAAAAAACGTGAAATTCTGACTGTCTCAGAATTCGACGAAATTAGACGTAGTAACTAGATTTCGTGAGACGATTCCAATGGTGAAATCTGTTTCCTCATCCGAGCTCTAGAAAAATTCAGGATTTTCAACCGAAATGACCATTTTACCCTTTTTCAGAAAATTTGAATTTTATCGGGTCTAACAAGTTTATTGTTACTTTATTTCATTTTTTCTTCTTTTATGTTTTTTTTCTCTATTTTCCTATGGATGGTATTTTTCGATCCGATTCGTTAGGTTTTCAAGAATGGATGCATATCATACCTCATCATTTCACGCTTGGGATTTTTTTATGGATTTTCTTTTCTATTTCGCTTTCTTTCTTTCCTAAATTTTCTTGACTTATTTTCTTGTTGGATCTTTGAGTTCTTTAACACAGGAAATGCTACCATTTTGTTTATATTTATTTTTCTTTTCCCCTCAATTTTCTTGGTTTTTTTTTCTATTGATCTATGAATTCTTTAAAACAAGAAATGGGTTTTCTAGTCTATTTTCTGCTTCTAGAGTTTTCCCACTTCCTAAAACACTTCCTCTATTTGTAAATAGACAAAAAAGAAAAAAAAAAATCAAACAACCTTCATCTAGATCTTTCTATCAAACTAAATTAATATACTAAAGCACTTCTAAATGGAATATGATATCCTTAATATACTAAATTAATGAACATATGAGAACTTAAGTTATGTAATTTTTATATTCAATTTCTACCATACAAATAAAATAATATGAACAAATATAATTTTTTTTTTACATTTAATAACATTTATGACTAAAATATTTAAACTTTATAAATATTTTTATATTGTTCAATACTATATTTATAATATATTATCATATATTTATAATATTTAGATTTTGAACACAATTTGAACAAACAATTCCTTTCTTTTGTAATCTAAAACAAAAACAATTCTTGGAATAAAGAATATTAAAAATTTGATCAGAGTAACAGGTTTTCAATAGTACGGCGCGTTGTATTCAAGAGGTTTCCTGTTTAAACACCACTTTGTTGAATTGTGGAGGTTTCAAGTTTCCACTGAGCATACTATTTGAAGTTGAAAAATATTTCTGAATAAACATGCAAGCAAAGATGCAATAATCGAATCAAAATAAACAAAGAATGAAATTTGAAATGAACTTTATTGAAATTTGAAACTTACAAACTTGATGAAAGCTAGACTAAAGAGTGCTTTTAACAAAGGAGTCGAGCAGATACGCCTCGTGTTCCTCTCTAACTCTTAGTCTCACTCTAAAACTTAGCCTGCCTTACAAAGGAGACATCCCCTCCTTATATAGGAAAAATTGCGGACTTCAACATGTTTGAAATCCGTGGATTTGAAAATTAAAATTTGACATCCACACAGTGGATCACATGTGAAGTTGAAAAGTAAGGAATCTTATCCTACTCTTTGGAAAGCAAGCTCCTTTGAGTCACTGCCCAGAACTACAAGTGAGCATCAGCTGATAGGGGGACAACCTCGTTTTTGTCAAGTCTACTTTTTGAAAGTGTCCACCAACTCCGTCACACCATCAGAGGTCCAATTTTCCACTCTTCATTGCAATCACATGATGGCATGAACGCTTGATCTCGGAATTTTCAACCTCGGTGCTTTCCGAGGCGTGAGCTTTTGAAGATATTTTCATTCCCATTACCGGTGAGTGAATGGGAGCCATAATATGTCTCATTTTGTTAGAGGAAGGTTGTGTCGCTTGGTCGTGTCATCTCGTCTGAAATCAATCCGAAACAGCCACAATGTTTTTGCCGACGCCTTGAAGTTTTTCGAGATAGCCAGATGCTGAATTTGAAGGAAATGAATTTTAGTTCGGGCCTGTCACTCGCGTGGTAAAGGACCCGCAAAGGTCGAGACCATATCAAATTTTGACTCGTTTCTTGCAGCTTTTTTTGGTTTGGGCTTTTAGGCTTCAACCAATTCTTTGACAGCTTCAAAAGATTGGGCTTGGGAGATTTTGAAAGCAGCCCACCATTTGATTTTAAATTCCCTAGCCAAATACTTAGGGAATGGGCTTGGCTGTGTTTGATGGAGGCAATAATCCCAACATAAAATCCAAGGGATTCTAAATTGGGCACAAAAGAAAAGTGAGAAGATTTCGCAAGGGAAAAAAACTATCACTATTTTCTTTGAGGTATTCAAAAGCTTTATTAATTTCAGGGCAGAAAATATTTGGGGTGGCACCCATAAATAACCACCATTCCTGAAACCAATTTGGAAAACTTTTTTGCATTTTATCATTCTAGTTGAAAAACCAGGAATGAGAGTTTGGCCTGATACAAAAGGTATGATACCAAGCATTTTTGTAATCATAGAAATCAAAGGTTTGTGGATCAAAATGTTTAGAAAATCTTTTATGGGTGAAAGGATTTTGATCCCAATCCTTTTCATTTAAAACTTTTAAAATTTTGCATTTTGAATATGCTATGTCATTACCCTCAGGGTTATTGACATGCGAAATTTGAACAGACTCCGTATCTACAAGAATAAACTCGTAGAATTTACGGGTTTTGAGTATTTCGTTTGAAATGAAATACTTATCATTTTGAAAAATCTTTTTGATTGAAATCTCACCAGAGACTGATATATGATCAGGCTCAAGAATCTGGAGCAACAGTCTAGATTCTTTTGTTTGGTATGCAAATTTCTGGGGATTTGAAGAAGATGGCTGGGAAGGTTTTCCCAGAACCTCGAAACGATTTGAGTTTTGAGATTTTTGCATAGCATAAGATGCTTTAGTAGTAGGTTTGATAGGATCTTGTTTTTGCTTGCTCATTTTCCCTGTAAAATTCCCGTGAGAGAAAATCAGGTAAAACATTTGAAGATCCTTTTATAAATTCAATTTCAAAGTCAAAAACAGATAAAATAGCTTGCCATCTAGCAAAAATCTGTTTTGAAACTAAATTTTGAACATCTTTTTGAAATATCTCTTTTGCACTTTTGCAATCAACTCTCAAAAGAAATTTTTTGTTAAAAACATCACTTTGAAATTTTTGTATACATAAAACAATGGCTAAAATCTCTTTTTTAATCGTTGAATAATTCAATTGTGGACCACTCCAAACTCCAAAGTGAAATCTAACAATTGAGATTTTATTTTGGAAATCTTGTTTTAAAATCCCACCATATCCTATATTTGAGGCATCTGTCTCTATAATAGGAAAGGCATCTGGGTGAAGGATTCTCGGCTGTGGGAGTTCCTGACTTGGGATTTAACCTCGCTTGACAACCCGGTATGTTCATCGACAGGTAAAGGATTTTTCTTAACCTTTGAAATAAAGGCTTAATTAAAATCCTAAGGTTTGGGTGTAAAACTCACTACATAGTTGAGACTACCTAAAATCTTGTCAGTTTATCTTATTTCATCTGGAAATTTGTTAGCAAAGTCTATTGCTCTTTGTATTGGTTTTATTTGACCTTGATAAATATCAAATCCTAAAAATCTAATATTTGTTTGAAACAATTTGATTTTTGTTGCAGAAATTACTAGACCATTATCTCTTACAATTTTTTGAAAAATTTTTAAATGTTTGAAATGCTCTTCAAGTGAATTGGAAAATATGAGAACATCATCAATATATACAATAGAAAACCTAGTGTATTCATTGAATATTTCATTCATCATATTTTGAAATTCAGAAGGAGCATTCTTTAGGCCAAAAGGCATTACATTCCATTCATAGTGACCAAATGAAACTCAGAATGCTATTTCAGACTCGTCGTGTTTAATCGAATTTGCCAAAATCCGATTTCGCATCAAATTTTGAAAAATTGTTAGATTATAAATTCTTTGAATTAAGTCTTTTTTATTAGGTATTGGATACCTAATCCATTGTAGGACTTTATTCAATGGTTTATAATTAATCACTAACCTTGGAGTTCCTCTTTCTATTTCTGAAGCTTTTTGGACATAAAAAGCTGCACAACTCCATGGTGAATGACTAGGTCTTATTAGTTTTTTGTTTAGGAGATGTGACGCCCCATTTCCTCAACCGTTGACTAATTCACAACTCCGCGGAATACAAGGATGTCAGTTACCCGACGCCACTTTAGGTGGACCCAGAGTCTCCTTTGTACGGAGAGCTCTACTCCAAATACAAGATTCGCATATCCCCGTCCCAAATGTAAGGCAATATATATCCAATACGGCCACTTGGGCCCATAAACAATTCTCAATATTCATACCAACTATGAATCCAACTATATATCCTATAGTTACAAGAGTTACAATATTCACTCTTAAACCATACATATATTAAACTTAAAGAGTTTTAATACATGTAAAACCACCAAAAGCCACATTCCGGCTTTCTTCTAGAACTCAGCCTCTAGGACGAGCCGTCTCCTCGCACGCTCCCTGTACCTGTAAAAAGGGGGTCCCACAACAAGAGCTAATGCCCGCAGGAGACACCGCCTAAATGGGCTACTCACCACCTAAGTGCAATGTTTAAAGTAAACACACATTCAAGCAAATGCATGATCCTACTTGAATGTCTACATGACTAACCTCATCCCGAGTCCACCGACTCTCTCACACTCGCCAAGCCTTGTATGAGAATTATTGTTTTATTAGTGGACAACCCTCCGATGTATATATATCAATTGGGCCGCTCCGACGATTGATATATTAATTGTTTGTGGACTACCCTCCGATGAATATCAATTGGGCTGCTCCGACGATTGATATTTTTAGTTTGTGGACTACCCTCCGATAATTAATATTTTTAGACTACCCTCCGAACCATTTTCTCTAGACTCACCTCATGCACTAACTCCTATAGTCCTAGGATGTTCCAGTGCATATGAAATGCATGTATGCCATTTCCAATACAGTCTAATCACATGCAAATATGTAAATATGCACATATTCACAAATATCCAATCACACAATCATGTCATGTAATTATCATTTCAAACATCAAAATTATCTCGCCGCTATCGATCAACCACGAGCAATTTAATTTAAATCACTGCCAACACATATTCACACAAAAATATATTTTTGTGTCACTATTCCTATGAACAGTAAAAACCTAGGTTTTACGGTTCAAACATCCATTCATCTGCTCAATTTAGTGAACCCTAAGCCACTCGCCATTTCCTACTCATCCAAATCAATACATGATTAACACATGAATGCACACTCAACTCAACCCAAAACAGCCGTGGAGTAGTCACGGGCTGCTCCATTTTGGTTCCAAAATTTATATCAATTCGGTCCCAAGTTTTGGGACCGATCAAACGGCCGTTCAAGGCCTCAATCAACCCAATACATAATTTATGGAACCATTAATCACACATTCAACCCAAACAGTCCGTAGAACAGAATACGGACTGTTCGTGGGTCTCAAATCCAAACATTTCGATTCCAAGGTTTGGAACCGATCAAACGGCCCCTCACGGCCTCATTCGACTCAAACAGTTGCAAAGTATTTAAAGGAGAGAAAAAAACTCAAGTAGGGAGAAACCCCTACCTCAAGGAGTTTGAAGAAACTCCCTAAATCTGGTACCCACGCGGCTCCTCTCCAGGAGCGCCTCTTGTACCGAAAGCTGCCGACGGTTGGATCGCATACAAATCTAGAGAGAAGTGTTCTCTCTCTCTAAAAACCTCTCAAACGAAAGCTACTGGATCTCCCATTTCTTTCCTCACGTTTTTCCTCTTGGCCTAATGAAGGAGAAGAAGCACTATTGACAATTTTGTCATTTAGTGACTTAAAATCAAATTCCAAAAATGACCTTTATGTCCCTCTTTTACTAGAATCGATATTCGACACTATCTCGGCCTTCCATTTTCGTCATTTCTCTACTCATACCACTTATGGTACATGAGTACTTGTTATATGTGACTTTCATTGCATCGAAAATCGTTTTACGGCACTCGAAACGCGATGCCTCGAAAAACGTGCCAACTCCGACTGTCTCAGAATATTACGAAATTTTACGTGCCATCTAGATTTCGCGATACGATTCCAACGGTGAAATTTGTTTCATCATCCGAGATCTAGAGAATAAATTCCGGATTTTTAATCGAAATAACAATTTTATAAGCAAAATTACGATTTTGCCCTTTTCCATAAATTGGAATTTCTGTCTTGCCAGAGATCTTTTTGATTTCTTTTTGCAACACATTCAAGGAGTTCGTGACTCCATTTGAATAGGTCTTCATTGTTGAATTTGCTTTTCATTAAAATCTTTTTTCATATGGTAGAGACACCATATGTTGTTTTCTACTCCAAATGCATTTTGCATGTAGTTAACAAAGATTTTCCTCTATTTGTTTTTGCATATTTTATCCTCTCTTGATTACTCCTGGGATTTTAAATTTTCTTCAGTTCTTTTATATTGTATTTCGTTTTGAAGAAATTTAGCATGTTTTTGTTTCTGTTGAAGTAAAGAAATAAAATCTTGTACTTGATTTATTTCTTTAACTTCTATTCCTCTTATAAATTCAAAAAGAATTTCTTGATTTTTATATTTGGTTTTTAATCCTTTATCATCTATTTGAAAAGGATAAAGTTGTGTTAGGAAAGGGGTTCCTAAAACAATTTGATGACTTATGTTTTTGACTAGTAAGAAAGAAGTTTTAATACAAATACCATTTTTGCAAATATGACCTTGTGGTATTTTGTATTGGACCTTCAAAGGATCATTACTAGCTGTTGATAATCTTTGAGAAGTTTTGACAAAATATACAGTAGGAATTAATCCTTCCTGTATACAATTTAAATCAGCTCCTGAATCAATCAAAGCTATAAAAGTTGCTTTGTAATCAGGATTGATTTTTAAAGTTATCTTTGTATACCATCTTTGCTTTTGTACTATAGTCATACTATGTACAAAAGTTTCTACTTCTTCATTTGTTTCTTCTGTTAAGAATTCTTTTTGATTTTCTATACTTATTAATCTATCATTAATATTTTGTGTAAAGAGTTTTAATTCATCAATTTGAATTTTTATTTGTTTTACTTCTTGTTGTAAATCTTGTAAAGTTGCTGGTTCTTGTTTTTTATGATATTGTAATATATCTTTCATTGTGTAAGAATTTGACAAGTTTGGTTTAGGTCTTGATTTTGTACCTTGTTGTTCTATAATTTTTCTTATATATTTTTTCTTTGCTTCCTTATCTTCAATTTGATCTATCATTTCTATTAACAGTTCTTGTTCAGCTGTTATCATGTTTACTTGACATAAACAATTTTCTATTTTTTATATTTCTTTAGGTTGTTTGAGATTTATCGCCTTAAGATGAAGTATTATCCTCGTAATATTCTTTCTTCATTATCCGATAAAACATTACTTGTTTTACAATTAGGGGCTATATGTCCCTTTTGACCACATTTGAAACATCTAACTTCTTTTTTATGATAGTTTTTATTTTGTTTGTTCTCAGTAGGTTTTTGAAATTTTTTATTAAATTTTTTAATAGGTTTAAATTTTTTGAATTTTTTATTAGATATTTCCCTATAAGGTTTTGATTTTTTGGAAAATTGAGAGGGTGGAATTGGCATTTGAATGCCATATTGAGAACAAAATGTAAGTCCTAAATCTTTCTAGAAGCTTTTAGGTCTTTTTTAACTTGATATTGAAGCTTGCTGAGTACACAACTTGGAAGTCCTTCCTTTTGACTTCACTCATGAGATCTCCATAGTAAGATCTTCATAAGGAATTGTTCCATTGCAAGCTCCCAAGAGATTCCGAATCTTTTCAGAGAATGCTCTTGGAAGTCCATAAAGGAATTTTTCTTTTTTCCAAAAAGTATGTTTCACTGGTCAACAGAGTTTTGCTAAGAACACATCATGATACCATTTGAAATCACTAAGTGTTCTACATCTTAAATTCTGTAGGATTTCAGAGTTTCTTTCTGCAAAAACATTTGGATCACCTATGAAATGTTTTGTAATAGCATGAAGAAGTCTTATGACAGCATCTTGATATCCATCTTCATTATAGCTATGACTTACAAGAAATTTTTCTTGATCTGTTAGGAAATTTTCCCACCAGAATTTTAATGTGCCAGTAAATCCTCTTAGGATTAACTAAACAACATTATGATCATCTCCTTCCATCAAATAAGGCCTCGCCATTTGCAGCCGAAGGACAAATTTCATGTTCTGATTAATCCATATCTATATTCCAAGAATAGATTTTGCAATTATCATAACTATTTTGTTTTGGGTGTTTCTCCTCAAATTGTAAATCTGGAGGAGTTGGCCTTTGATAGAAATTTTTTGATCTTTGATGCCAAGTTTTTAACTTGTTTATTTGGATTTCTTCATAATCATCTAAATTTTGTATGAGTGTTTCTGAAACAGAAGAACCTGTTTCTGATCCACTTAGAAAATTTAATTGATCTTTTGAAGAAGAGGGATCTTTTGTATCTATTGAACTTAATTTTTGAGTTAGAATTTTTATTAATTCATCATTTTTGTTTCCTCCTAATTTTAGGGGTTTCATTGGTTTGAATAAAGGATTTTCAGGTTTTTTCTCAGGTTTTTTCTCTTTTTCTTCATTTTCAGTTTTATAATTATTAGTAAACGATTTTCCTTCAATTCTATTTAATTGAGAAGAAATTGTTCCTAATATTTGATTTGAAAAATTATTTTGTTGTTGAATTCCTTTTATGTCTTTTAATTTTATAGCTCTATGAAAAAGCTATATGTTTGAAAGGTGATGCTACTATTTCTATACCTTGAGCTTTGATTTTTATTTCTTCCAAAGGAGGATGTGTAGATACTATCTTCTTTTCTGAAGTAGTATTTGACTTCCATTCCTTTTGGAACATGTTGATTTTTGCAAAAGGATATCTTATTTGATTATTTGCAGCATAAATATCAAAATATGTAAACATTGGAATATTCATTTCCATATTTTCCATAGTTTGATACCATTGTTCTCTAAATTTTTCTCTAATTTCTTTTGATAATTTAGAGAAAACCCATTTGCTTTTTCTTTATGTTCTTCAGATTTTGCTTCATTTCTTAAATATTCTTTGTCTATTTCGAAAACATCTTCTACTGTCATCATGTTGAGCTGAGAAAGCTCATCATTAGGTGACATCATTTGAGAAAATGTTGGAGACCTATCTAGAGAATTTTGGATATTCGGTTCATTTCTTGTATATTTTAAATCTGGAATAGTAGAAGAATAATCTACTTCTTCAAGATTTAAATTAGACACATTTGACTTTCTAGAAGGAGTTCTAATTTCCAAAAAGGAATTAGAAGACCTTGCCGAATATGATCTTGTTAAGTTTTCTTTTCTAGGTTCAAAATTAATTTGAACATTTCCTTATCCATCTTCTGTTATGGATAAGAGTTTTAGTTGTTCAATTGGTTTTGGGGCTAAGAGTTGTTTGAAATTCCATTCCTTAGATTGTGTTAAACATAATAGGTTTTGGAATTATGACTGTTGAGTTCTTTTCATTTGCTTGCCAAATTAATGTTTGATCTTTTGGGGAAGACAAAAGGCAATTTGGGTCAGACTATCGAAGTCATTACTTTATAAGATACCTCAGATACTATAAGTATGTTCCTGGATCTAGGGTCCATATCATAGTTTTGAGTTTGAATGTTTAGAGTCAAGGCTTTATGAATGCTCTTATCATTCATACAGTCTAACTCTAAGTTTGGATAACAAGTAAAATACATCGGACCAAATGATGTATTTGCTTGCATTAACCCTAAAAATATATATATTTTTTTTACATTTAATAACATTTATGACTAAAATATTTAAACTTTATAAATATTTTTATATTGTTCAATACTATATTTATAATATATTATCATATATTTTATAAATATTTTTAGATTTTGAACACAATTTAATTTTATAATAAATTTTATATTTTTAAACAATACATAGTAAAATTATTAATATATATATATATATATATATATATATATATATATATATATATATATATATATATATATATATATATATATATATAAATTAATAAAATCGAGTTATCCGATTTTATGTTAGATATTTTCTATAAATAAAAACAATATATATAGATCTTATAAAACTGTGAAATCTTGTTCCAATGTGAAAACATATATATAATATATGACCTTTTCAAATCGAAGAATATATATATATATATATATATATATATATATATATATATATATATATATATATATATATATATATATATATATATATATATATATATAATTCAAAAATCCGATTTTATGAAAACATATATATAATATCACCTATTTTTTGAAAATATATATATATATATATATATCCTAGGATTAGAGTCATCCGAACTGAGATGAACAACATTCATCGTGTGAATTTAAAGAAAACATTCACTACCACAAGATCGATTAGCAAGGCCACACATAGAAAGAAGAATCATGCAAATTAATGATTCAAGATTAGTCACTGATTTCAAGATTGATTAAATCAAATCATGAACTTTATTCATAAAAAATTAATGAGTCCTAAAATAAATTAATTATATAACAAAAATTCAATTCACCCGTACCTTGTAATCCTAGTCGAAGTATGTATAGTTTCGGCTATTTTGCAGAGATCACAAAGTTCAAGTTCCGTAGATGTTTCCAAACACAAAGAACAATCACTAGCTTCAAAACTTTGAGCTCCCAAAACCCTAGATAAGGAACTTGTATTTTCCGATAAAGGTGCAGAAAATAAAACCCACTAACATACATAGTTCTTTTACCTTAATATTTTATTTATTTATAAATATATCATTTAATTTAGTTGTTTCCTTATACCCGAATATTTTCTTTATTTACAAATATCTCATTTAATTTAATTTAATTTATTCTTATCCAAATTGTGTATTTAATACCCTTTATCCAATTTTTTGTTGCATGTGGTCAACTTTCAATTGATTAGATAAAATGTATAAAATTTAAATTTAAATTTGATAGATTATTTTACATTCTAATTTAAAGTTATTTTGACTTTTTTATATACAATTAAATGTTTTAAATAATTAAATTTATTTTATGTGCTTTTATTTAAATATAAAAATATACATTTTTACTTTTTTTTATTTTTATGGCATATAAATAAAGTTACAAACTATCACACATTACTCGAGACTTGTGATCCCATCATCAAAGTAAATTTTAAAGTTTTATTTCATAATGAATTTCCATCCCAATTTAAACTTTTATAATAAAAATTTAAAGTTGTTTTAATTTTTTGGGTAATAAAAGGTTAAGTACTTCATATAGAAAAGCTAAAATTTTATGAAAATATTTTTTTATAAAACATTAAAAATAGTTTATTATAGCTTAAAAACATATTTTTGGAAACTACGTTTAAAAATTATTTTTTCAAGTTTATGTTAGAAAATGGTTATATAGATAATTTAAATAAATTATTATTATTTAAACAAAATATTCTTTCAAATAAACAAAAGAATATCTATCTTCTTTCAAAAATTGCCCTCAGAAATTTGTAGCGCTCAAAAATTACGTAGTCAATGGTTAGCCTTTTAGAAACTTTAAAAATAAAACTACTAGAGTTCTTTAATTTCTCCTCTATGTCTAAGAACAGGATCCCAGTCTGTGCTTCATAATCCACTTTTTATATGTATCTAATTTAGAAATAATGTGATGTCCAAGCAAAGCAAAAACAAGGTGTGAACGTATGCTGAGACTAATCCAAAAATAAAAAATAAAAATTTCCAAAAAAATATTAAAAATATTTATTTATGTATGATAAAAAGTATTTTTTATGTTTAAAGAACTTTTTAAGCATTTAGAAAGTATAAGAAAATATTATTTTAAGAAAATTTAATAAATCACTTTAATCTCGAATTATCAAAACAAACTTAAAAAAATTAATTTATTCCAAATTTAATTTCAAAATGATTAATCCAAAAGAAAAAAACTACTTTTTTAGTTTTCAATGATTATAAAACTAACGATTCCTTTAAAAAAAAAAAAGCTAAAAATATTATTTTATTTGAAAGAATTTTATAGGTTTTAAAAAGCATTTAGTATATAGCCCTAACAATTTTCTTCTAAATATAATTTGTTACAAAATAAAGAAGAACAATTTTTTTAAGTTGATAATTAAGTCAATTTATTCTTGAATTATTTGAACAAACTTATCAAAAAAAAATTTATAGATTTATTTTCTAAATAGTCAATCCAAAACAAACTTACAAAATGTTTTTTTTTATAAATATTTTAATAGATTCATTAAACATCCATAAATATATTCAAACAATTTCTTTCTAAACATTATTACTTAAAAATTGTAAATAAAGAATGGCATTATTTTAGGAAAAGATGATAAAACACTTTATCTCGAATTATCTAAACAAACTTGCCAACCAATAATTTATTCCAAATTTATTTTCAAACTGATTTTTAAAAGATAAAAAAATTTTAATTTTAAATTTTTATTAAAAATAATTATCTATTTAAAAGCTGTGCTGAAATATTATTTTAGTTTTAAACAATTTTATAGTATTTACTATGCATTAAAATAATATAGAGTCCAACAATTTTTTCAAATGTAATTACTTAAAAAAAAAAAAACATTATTTTAATAAAAGCATACTTATTTATTGGACATATTAAATTTGGTTGAAGATATTACATTGGTCCATCTATAATGGTTGTAGATGTAAGAAAATATGGAAGAAGATGGTTTGGGTTATGTAATACAACTTTATATACTAGTAGTATGCATAAATAATGAACTTTTTCCACATTTTTTCTAATCACCGAACATAAAAAAGGATCGTGGAGCTATAAAATTTAAAATTTTATATTTCATATGGTGTCACATTTTTCAAACAACATCATAGTGACAGTTTACATAAAATGACACCATAATCCAAAATTTTGATTTCATATGGTATCACTTTTCGGAAAATGAAACCATAAATCTCATTTTTTGTTTACGATGTGTCGCCTTTATAAATTTTAAGTAAAGCCGTGTCATTATTTTGCAAAATCACATCAAATAATGACACCATAAATTGATTTTGTCGTAGTGATATTCACTAGTTATGATAGTATATTATTTAGCTATAGTAGTACATTCATTAGTTATGAAAGTATATACTAATCTATAATTATTTTTCAGATGGTGTATTGGAGATGGAAGTTCA
The DNA here is from genome assembly GCA_016808115.1 of Tetrastigma voinierianum. Taxonomy (NCBI): domain Eukaryota; kingdom Viridiplantae; phylum Streptophyta; class Magnoliopsida; order Vitales; family Vitaceae; genus Tetrastigma; species Tetrastigma voinierianum. The sequence continues at coordinate 129,293 of JAEQBH010004231.1, read as the reverse complement.
ATTAATATATAGCATGACCCTATGTTGAAAAATAATGATAACCTCAAACTGCTCACCCCTATCATTGAGGGCTTAGAAGCGTTGTGGGTTCAAGACCTCTTCATAGCTAGATCCCGGGACTGGGATATCGAAGTCATAGAAGAACTGTTCTGCTCAATAGACGTGAATGCAATAGTCAGAACACCACTGATCTCCCATGATAGTCAGGACGAATCATTTGGCACTATGCAGAAAATGGTATATACTCAGTCAAGTCAGGACATCGAATTGCAATGAACAATAACACTGAGCAACATATCCCTAATTTTCCTAGAAACTGGTCAGCCATATGGAAATTAAAGTTGCCTCAACGCATTCAGTTGTTCCTTTAGAGAGCATGCATGGGCTGCATTCCAGTCCATGATGTCTTGCATGGCAGAGGTATGCAGGTGAACTCAAGATGCCCCTTGTGCAATAAGGAGCCCGAGACAGTCCATCACGCTCTACTCTCATGTGACAGGATTAGAGCATACTTTGACAATAGCTTTGTGGAAATCAACCCCACCGGTTCTGTTTCCTTTGCAGAGGCCTTCTTCTCAAGCATCAACCATGCATCTCAGCGAGGAGAAAATCAATGCCTTTGGTACAACAGCATGGAGCATATGGAAGCAACGAAATGCTTAGGTTTGGTCGGGTCATTGCCTACCCATCCCAACAGCTGTTCAGTAGGGACTCTCCTTTATAAAAGCCTGGTGCCAAGCGCAAAGGCAATTCACGGGAAGTAAGTCCCCACAAACCTTGGCCCTTGCACAATGGTCTCGGGCGGAACAAGGTTGGCTTAAATGTAATTTGGATGGGGGCAATCTTTAAAGATTCACGCCAAGTCGGGGTGGTTTCTGTTATCAGAAATGATGAAGGGTTTGTGGTGCTTGCATTCTCCAAAAAACTCTCGGGTTGTTTCGCTCCAGTTGAAGTCAAAGCTTTGGCCCTTTGCGAGGGACTCCAATGAATTCACCAGCTACAATTGAACAACACCATCTTAGAAATGGATTGTAAAGAGGTTGTAGATGCATGTCACTCTGTGCCGACATCTCAAAATTCAGGTGTCTAATAAAAGAGTGTTAGAACCTTCTCTCCTTGGGTGCAAACTTAAAATTAAGAAGACAAGCAAATGGTGTAGTGCATGCTCTTGCGAGAGCTACCCATTTTCATGCTAGCCCTTAATATTGGTTTGAGGCTTCGACTGTCCTTGTGGATGCCCTATCCTTTGACTATTCTTCTCATTAGTAATATCCCCTTCCTTAAAAGGGTTCTTTCTTTCAAAAAAAAAAGGTAATATATATATATAATTATTTTGAAATTAGTAGGATGATACTTTTCCGAAAAGAAAAACCGAAAACGCGTGGACCAAGACAAATTCTTGGAGACCATAAAAAGTTGGTCCTGTCCAACTATGACGTTTACAGTATGATTCAAGCTTCTTGACATCATCAATGCATCATGCACAATTTTTTTCCTTGAATCTTCATTAATTTTCTGTCCTAGCAAACAGGTTAATCAAGGATGGCAACAGGTAACCTTATCCGGCTGACCCATCCTGTTTATTAAATTATTTTTCATATCGGTCTCGTTTTTTTATTTACAACTAAACACTTTTAGTTATAAATTGTTCTTGGATTTGAATTCAAGACTTCTCTCCTAAGTCTTTTATGTCCTTATCTATTTAAACATTGAACGTTTTATCATTTGAGATAAGTATGATAGGCATTCATATCCATCCAGTTGAAAAAATTAAGTAGGTATGGAAATTATTATTTTTTAGTCTTTGATGCACTTAGCATTTTCACAATTCCATACCATTGAAAAGAAAGGAAAAGAGAGTATTAATTAATGAAATTTATGGATGTCCGGTCAATGCAACAGAATTTTAAAAATTCTGTGAACACGTACACCAACAGAATTTATGGTTTGAGTTTTACCATGCATCTCCCACGTTGTTTGCTTTGAATTTCTCATTGATTTTCTAAGCCTCTAAACTGATTCTTCAAATGAGCTTATTTACAATTAAATCTGGAAAATTATTTCGATTGAATGAACCCTTAATATACGTTTTAATTATTTCATTTACATCAAAATTTTATGTTATGATTAGTCAATGGAGCGAAAAAAATATAATATGAGGGAGACATATATCATTTCAGCGGAGTCATGGTGAAATGGTTGAAGGGGGCATCAGTTAGCTAGGTTTTTATTTAAGGGGCACTAATTACCTTAAAAGCATTACAACCTAATGATAACAGCCTAATAGGTGGAATTTATAGGTTCAACATGGGCTAGGTTGGAATCCTTCCATTAAAATATTTCTATTTTTGTTAAAAATTTTAGAAGGACATATGCTCCCCTATGCATGCATTGGCTCCGCCATTGATGATGATGTAATGGTAGCTGGATCTTCCTTAGAAATGAAGGTATCAAACCCGAATCCTCTTAACAATAATTTTTTTCTCAAAATTTCTAGGAGGCATTTGCCTCAGGTACCGTGTAGTTCCACCATTGTGTTTAGTTCTCGAGAAATTTGAGAAAAAATATATAAATAAAAGAAATATGGAGAAAAAATAGTAGGAAATACGAAACATTCAAGCGAAACTAAATAATTATTTCATTCTTATATAATAACCTGGTAAAATAATCCAAATGAAAATACATTCTCATTCTTATTTCATTCTCATCTCTCATTTTATCATCCTAAACAAGGTCAATAGACGATTTGATTCTATATTTTATCTTTCATTTGTTAGAACCCTAGTCTGAAAATACAACAAAGATAAGAATCTATTCAAATCCAAAGGGCGGGAAGGTAGGTTGGTTGATTATTAGGTGAAATATTGTAAGGAATTGGACACAATAGAGCAAGTAAACAAGTAATCTTCAAAATTAATTATAGATTTCACCTAAGAAATACTCTTAATATTAATTATATATTTAGAGATGTTTTATGACTATTTAAAAGTAAACGATAAGATATTTTAAAATAATCTGTAAAATTATTAGTTTATTTTAATAATTAACTATTTTAAAATAGTTTAGAGCATATTAAAATGATAACATTTTGTAACTATTATTCTAATGTATCAAAGAAATATAACGATGTGAAATCAAAGCCAAACATAATTATGTATTATAATTTTTTCTTTTATAATATAAGATGAAAAAAAAGAAAGAAAATGTATACCACTTGTGATTACCTTGATTTTCTGACCTCCAGGGCATCAACGACTCGATGTAAACCTGCAAAAAGGGCGGTCCGACGATGATGGGCCGACCATCTCTCTGATGATTAAGTCAAGAAAAATATGGAGAGGGAGAAGAGAATATGCACGGTTGGAATTGCTTATCTCTCCCTTGAGGGGGATCTTCTTGATTTATAGACAATGGTTACCGAATCTCCATCCTATTTCAAGAAGGAATCTCTTATTTTTAGGGATAAATATGTTTTTCCTTATTGACTGATTTTCCTTTATCAAGGATTATTCCTCTGAGAAATATGGGATTTGGAAACAAGGAAAATTATGGATAAACATCCTTCATGTATTTCTTGTCCTTATCTATTTATCAGTAACGAACTTACCATGCGCGGAGGGATGGCCGGCTGGGGGACTTAACATTCTAGACGGGGTACCCTGAAGTTGGCCTTTGAGGAGACTCCCACAAGCCGCCTTGAAGGTGGCCTTGGGGGAGACTCCCTAGCCTTTACAAAAGAGCCTCCGAATTTCCCATCTAGGTGGTGCCTACCAATTTTGATATGGAAGGTGGGCTTGGACCGCTTTACGTCACAGGTCAGGCGGACCATGAGCCAAATGGGTCGGGCCAAGCCCTAGGCCCATCGAGTAGTGAGTTTAAAAACCATGGTACTCACAATGCCACCCTTTTCCCTGACTGGAATTCTGTGCTTTTCTTGTTGGGGAAAATACTATAGTAGTAAATGTAGAATATGGAGAGTTATATGTGCCAAGGTGATGCTCTCGTGGGTTTAAAGTGTGCGGGAAATGCACACTTCCCAATATATATACAGCGCATTTTGTTCTGACGGTGCATTTAATGTGCCTATCGACGCCTTGCAATTCCTACAACAGGGTCAGACAGTATCGACTCTTTTTTGGGCCCTATTATAAATATATATATATATATATATATATATATATATATATATATATATATATATATATATATATATATATATATATAAGTTAAAATAAAATTTTTATTGAACAAATATATTCAACATTACATAAAAATTTAATGTAGTTTATTCTACAAGCATTTTAGATAAAAATCAATAATTAAACTATTAAAATCAATTTGTTCTAGCATATGTTTTTCAACAGAGACAAGATAGCCAATCCATTCAATCTTTTCTTGTGACATTGTTGATCGAAGGCATGATTTGATTAATCTCAACTTTGAGAAACTTCTTTCTCGCAGAGGCAAATCGTAATCGTATAGTCAATAGTATTCTCGTAAGCAATCCATACATTTGGAAAAACAGAATCATCATTTTCAAAAAGTCTAACACTTCAATTGCTCTTTTGGTCTCCTTTGGCAAGCACTTTCACAATCTTAGCTCAGAAAATAACTCATCCCCATCAATATCGAGTCCATGTTATGTTCCTTCAAAATTTTCAAGCTTATCACAACAAGACTTCAAACAATCATCATCTCGCATATGTAACTTGTGTAAATCAAATAAAAATCCAAAAATATCTTCATATTTTTTAAATTGTTCAAATCTACTATTAAGTGAAGAAATAGCTTGATCAACTATATATAAGAAATAATCAACTCTATAAGATTCTTCATCTAAATGTGTAATCTCTTCACTAGCATTTTCATCAAACTGCTTCTTTTTGTAAATAATACGCTTTTCACAAAATGTAGGTTCAATTTTCATCTCGAAAGAATTTCTTTAGCAATAATCTATCGATTCAAATCCAGCTTCTCAATAGGTCTCAAAAGAAATAAGTGCTTTCAAATGACTAATAGCAAAGATCAATAACTATGTCTTTACTTTGCAACATTTGCTCAATTCTATTAATGGCAGATAAAATATTGTACCAAATAACCATGCCAAATAAGAATTCAAAATCCATGATATCTGACAATAAACTTTTAGCATCCCTGAATGTCTTAGGATCATCACTTGTTTCCACCAAGTGAGTTAAAGCAGCTTTAATTTCTGGAGCTTGAAATCTTATTGCCTTAACACATTCAACTTGACTTTCCCAACGTGTCTGTGATAGCGACTTAAGGGTCAAACCTTTTACATTATCTTGCAAAATTTTCCATCGCTTTGTAGAAGATGAAAACAATATATATATGCATTGTACAATTCCAAAAAAAGATTTAGCCTTTAGACAAGAATTTGCCATATCACAAAGTGCAAGATTAAGACTATGACAACCACATGGTGTGTAGAAAGATCGGATTTACTTCTAATGCTTTTTTTTGTACACCTTATGCTTTCCTTCATATTCAAACCGTTATCATAACCTTGACCTCTCTTAAATCACCCGCATCAAGTTCAAGTGTTCTTAAAGCATTTATTAATTCATCAAATAATCTCTCGTCCCGAGGTGATCCTCCACTTTCAGAAATCCTAAAAAGAACTCTTCTACTTTAACCGGACTTGCAGAGACATCCACACATCGTATTGTGAGAGACATTTGTTCTTCATGACTTATATCTGGTGTACAATCAAGTATAATTGAAAATATTTTGCTTCTCTAACTTTTTTTTTAATAATCTCGCCTTTATTTCACTACAAGATAAGTATAAATTCATTTTAATTTGTGACTAAGATAATGATAATGAATTTCCTTTTTCCTCATCCGCCTGGGAGGTGTTCTTTCATTATCGATCAAACTCAAGAATCATTTCAATTATATCGATTGTATGGAAACTGTGTGTAAATGTATGCCTATGTGCTATGCACACAGAGTCCCAAGTAATATAGTGTACTTAAAGTAATGGATATCGATCCACAGGGAAAGGCATATTGACTACAAAGGTTCTCGCTTAGATAATATCCGAAAAGTGACTTTAGGAGGAAATTCAAATATGCGAAGACTACTCTAAACTAATCTTTTATCAAAGTATTGTTCAAGCCTAGGGTTATATCTCCCCCTGTCACGTCGATGGATTGCTTTTCTAAAGATATTGTTATTCAATATATTTATAATATGTCACTGGCGAGGTGGTCTTGCCTACGAGATATCCTCTCTCGAGGTATATCCGCCTATCTCGTGAATAGAATCGAGCATATCTCTATCTCGACTCAGTATTCCGAAATGCTTAAATGTTCTAACCCTGCATTACTTGTGCTCTAATATTCTATTAACCTAATCAGCCGAAGCTACTTCTACCTGCATCCCCGAATACCCCTCATCTCTCGAATCTCTGATTTCCAAAGACGACATGTTAATGTCAAGCCGACATTATCATAATTAAAACTACAGGTATAGAATAGATACGATAATTTATAAACAACCGACAATATAAAAGATCAATCTTTAATCCATCACATATGACAGGGTTCGACGTAACCCTAGAAAAAGAGATCTAGAACATAATGGTTAAAAGATGAAAATGTTTAACAAAGAAAACATCGCCCATCCGAAAATATCCAAAAAATGAAAAGCGGTACAATTCCGGCACTTCCTTAGCTGTCACTGGCCTGAACCTCGCGCTCCGCTCTCGTACGCCTCCCGATGCCCTAATTCGAGCTATTCGCACTCTTTAAATGATGAGGTGCAGATTTTCGAGCTGATCGCCGCGATCGCAGACGCGGGTGACATCATGACGTGGATGTCACTTCCTTGCCTCGCCTCCTCAATGTTCCAAAACTGCTTCAAAAGCCGCTTTTTACGCTCCAATGAACCCGTAATCACACCGCATAACTAAATCGTGATCTAGCCAAAAACTATAAAATTACTATAAAATAAATGTGAAAATGAAGAACCGACGCGAAAGTGTAAGATGAGTGTTTTAGGCACTCATCACACCCCAAACTTTAGTTTCTTGCTTGTCCTCAAGCAAGAACCGACTCTAAACAGGAACTACCTCTATGGATGACGCATCACACAAACGTGAGAATGTACATGCCGAAAGTGTAGGATCAATTTTGAATCGACCCACTCCCACCGTTTTGCTCGACGCCCGTAAAATGCATGCAGTATTTGACTTCGGTAAATTCGACTGAGATAGGTGGAAGACTTGTGCATCAAATCCCCATGGTGTTCAATAGCCTTCCCAAAATCCCTATGTGCTTATAATTTAGTGACCTCCAAGATATGTCAGGTTCCGATACCTCCTAAACTTAAGTTCAACTCACCTATTTGGAAGAAGCCAACTAGAAAAGGATAGGAACGCACCCATTTTATTCAAGGTCCAATCACCAGAAACGCCCTACGCATCTAAAAACAAAAATGGAAGAATATCTAGTGCCAAGAAGTTTTGCAGCTGAGTACCTCTCGTAGGCTGATCCATTGGTGACTTCACCTCACCGGGTTATGGCACCGTGTGCTACAATTCCTTCAACCACCCCAACACTCAACCAAACTCAAAGGCTCTAGGTTGCGTGAATGAGATCCATCTTCTCGGTCCCATGTAGCGGGCGCTGAAGTCAATGACTTCCTACTACCGCTCAGTGGCATTAGGCTTTGATAGGTCCTTCGGGATCAGGTCTCTGATTCGATCGATGATCCCGCTTTATTCCTATGCATATACTCATTTTTGTCATATTTCTTTTTTTCTCTTTTTCTATTGTTTTTTGTATTTTTTATTTTTTATTTTTTTTTTCGGTTTGGCTCGATGGCAATCCTCTTTTGATTAGTGTCCCATCACTCAAATGGTTCAAATCTCCAGGTTGATCGAACTTTAGTAGTTGGTCTCGCACCTATGCATACTGAAAAGTCACTAGTGTGTGAGTGATAGGGTCTTTGAGAACGCTTTGACTACCAGATTGGTTCACTAGCCCTTTCACCTTATTCAACCTAATGAGCATCAAGAAAATATGCATTTGAACAAGTCTATAGTGAATTCAATCCAAAATTGATCCTCAATATTCAACATGGCACACATATACGCAATTATTACATGCAAGAATGTCCTAAAACACACGAAAACAACTAACACATGACTCATCAACATGAAAGTGCAATGCAAAATAAACTAGACTAAACCTAAACACCACCAATAACTGCATGCAATACTAAAAACAAAACACAACTAATATGCGGTACACACTAAAAAGACTACATACTACTAAACCAAAACAACAATAAACAAAACACAAAAACATAGTACCCGATCACCACATCCCCCCAACAAAATATCCAAGGCTCCTCACCGGTAAGATAGAAACAATGGGAGAGGAATGGGACTCTCCCCCCAAGATCACCGTGGTGAGATGGCGGAGGCCGGTGGAAAGCCGTGAGCCGGGCGAGCCGGGCTCAGCATAGACCACACGCCGAGAATGATGGCCTGACGCCAGATCGTCTCGCATGTCGAAGACGCAACGCCCATCTCGGGTAACGAGGACTCGGTGCTCTTGGGTCTCATCCCAGAATGCGTCAAAACGCTCAGTGAGTGAGAGCACCGGGTCCTCAAGATCTGGTGAAAGACGAGAAACCCGCCGCCCGAGGCCGGGCTGGGCGGTGGGTGAGATGGGTGAGACGAGGATCGTCTATGTCATCCCGGTGTCGCCAGAATCCAAAGCTTGTTCGAAGACTTATAAAGCCTGCCCTCGTCCGAGGGCTCAAGGACCTCAACGTAGTCTCGCAAGCGCGGACACCAGTGTGTCCCGCTTGACCGATATGGCTTTGATTGGGTGAAGCCAGTTAGTGTCGCCCATAGAGACCCTTTCGCTTGTTTGCACAAGCCAAAGATCGTAGGGCTGTAAGTGTCCTAGGTTCATCTTCGCATCCCTAAGCATGGAGGATGGCATCCTCGATAACCTCGCCCAACATCATGGGTATACCCCGTGAAGATGGCGTAGAAGCTGAGCACGCTCACGGGCAAATACTCACACGCTCGCCGCCGGGATGAGACGCGGCGGATGAAGCGGTGCCATACTCGGGAATGAAGGCCAAATTCTCGCCTCAAATCGACCGCACGTCCGCACTATTGATTTTCCACTCTCCCGCCCATTGGTCATCAGATAATCCGGGTAGTCAGGGTGCTCGCGGAGCCGATCGAACGGCTCCGAAGGGACATGCTCTAGACTGTAGTAACTATTGATCGACCAAGATCGGTCAATTACCACGCCCGCACCCGACTTTATTCAAGACACGGAGCGAGATCGGGCGCAGAACCGCGCACCACACTCATCGCCAGTCGGATGCAGGTGGCTGCACAAGGCACTTATCCCCAGCCGCACTACCCGCGGAAGAAGTCATCGGGTAAACCCTTCCTTGATGGCGATCGGTTTTTTGCAAATGGTGCCAAACCGATCGGCTGCACTCGCATTTACAAACCGCGACATCATGCTTGAGTCGGGTCCGCCGGTCGACCAAGTGTGCAACTTCTCGCCGCGCATACTGATTCAGAACACGCGGGTAAGGCCCCAAAGTGGGCACCTACTGACTTGGACAAAAACACAAACACCTAATGTGCTAGAAAACTAACTAAGACTCAAGACTCAAACTCCTAACTCAAGACTCAAGACCCTACTCTAGACCTAAAAATACTCTAATGAACACTTATTAGCCCACGAAACCACCCTGGAGTACAAAGGTACCCTAGAATGCGACCCACAAGCTAGAACCGAGCACAGTGGGGAAATGCCACAATGACCCACCGGGTGAAAGAGGGTGGCTCAGAGGAGACAATGGGGGCCTGAGAACAATGGAAGGCCTCCGACCAAAGGAAACAAGGGCCCGACAAGTCCAAAGGAACGGCTGGTGCGCAGGGAAACTAGGTTTCACTCGGGAGTGTGTGCGTTAAAGCCGTAATGAACCGATCTTGGGCTTAAAATGGGTGACGTCATGATATGGTCACGCCGCGACGCGACGTAGAGCGGATTTAATCCACGCCGCACGCTGAGGCCACGCCACCACGTGACGTAGTCATATTAAAATGACGCCGCGACGTGGGGATGACGCCGCGACATGACAGAGGTTTTGCGGTAAATCCACGCCGCGACGGAAGACACGTCACGACGTGACGTAGGCGAGTACTGACGCCGCGACGGAAAATACACGCTGCGCATGACAGAGGGTGTTAATTTGACGTCACGACGTTGAAAATACACGCCGCGACGCACGCAGAAAACGGAGCATATTGAAGATTCTCATGAACATGAACCCCTCTCTCGCACTTGTGACTTAAGGAGCTTGTACGCGAGTTGGAACGAATCCTCCCCCTGACCTGCATCCGCGCATCCTGAAAGTAAACAAACAAACCGAAATACCAATCACAAATAAAGCCAGAAACCTAAAATCGCAGAAAATAAACAATAGAACTTGGAGCCAAACAAAAGGGAAAGTTTAATAACACTTGGGCTTGCTCTCAAGAAGCGCCTGCTTAATTTTGTTAGCTCGATCATCCTCGTAGTCGTGCAATGTGCCTGTGAACTCGAACTACTATGATATCTTACTCCATCTTGTCTAAGGTCACAAAGGAATGATTTTGCTTGTTCGTAAAACTCGCTCCATAATACGACTTCAATCGCCGGGTGGCATCGTGAATGTGCCTTTCTCGTGATGTAACTTCGCCCCACCGTGCGGAAAGACTCGTCACCGTGGAAAGGCCCTGACCATCGGTCGCTGCCCATAGATCGCGAAGGAGGCGTTTCATCGCGCGGTTTACAGATCGTCGTTCAACAGTTGAACGTTAGTTCTCTCATTGTCTTACTATCATGTTAACCTTCGAGTGGCCCGATAACGATGCTCCGATTCACGGAAGATGACCACGCTTTGCCATCGCGCGATTAGGCGGTGACGCCGAAAGTTTTCGTCTTTGTCACGGTATGCCCAGTGCATCGATCCATCTTTAGACCAATCATTCTTGGGCGATCTTGTCTTCTAAAGATGTATTTGATTCTGATTGATACCTCACCGCGTCAAGGTTAGCATTGCGGGGTATCTCTGAGATAATATGGGCGTGCCGTACTTTTACCGAAGACCCGTCAATCACCTTGTGCAGTAGTTCATTATCTTGCGATCCAGGCTGGTTCAAGCGTGAGAATATATTCCTGCAGCGGAGGTGGGCCATTGGCATGTTGATGCATTAATGAGATAACCTGCCTTTGGATTATAGTCGCAATGAGATGTAGGTGCTATATGATGGAAATGGTCCCGCGAAATCTATCCCCATAAATCAAACAATTCTCAAATGGGATGCATAGTTGGCTCAGTCTTTCAGAGATGTTCCCATTGGTTGACATTTGTCTGAGTGACGAATTGATGAGCATCTTTAAACAAGAGAGCCAGTAAAACCGTTGAAGCACCTTAAGTTTGTTCTCTACGTACCAAAGTGTCCACCACCGGTGAAAGTGTAATATTAATGGTTTAAAGTCATACGTTTTCATCTTGAGCGCATCTCATTATGGCGTGGCGCGGTGTACGTAAAAAAATTGGCTCATCAGTAGTAGTGTTTCAAGTGTCACAAGAAAAGCGCAACACCTGGCGATGGTCAATTGGGAGGACCACTTTATCTGCCAGCGATTACAAAATCTGCGAACCAAGGAACTGCCCTTTTGTCTACAATAGCGAAAGTTTCGTGCGGAAATTCATCATTCACTTTGGAACATCATCCTTAGCCCCCTTCCGAGTCGTGAAAGATGGTGCGCCACTAGTTTTAGTGTCTTTCTTAACATTCTCGTTGAATTCATGAGAAGGACATGGTGTCGGGGTTTTGCATCTTTCTTGGTCATCAAGTACTTATGGCGAGAATGATCGATTATTGCACCAGATTTGTTGCCAGCCGAATATGGCACAGACTTATCAAAAGCAAACCTGATGGCCCATGACTCCTTCCACCCTTAGTGGCATAATTTGGCGGGCATCGTTGAGGTTCTCGCTATAATAGAACTCACGAAGATTTCTCTTGTTTTTGGAAGCGCCCAGTGCGAAGTCGTTGGCATACACATGAGTTCAAATGGGAAGGGACGTCAGTTGCCACAGCGATAGAGGCCGAAACCAACATCCTTAACAAGTGTGCAAACATTGTGAATCAAATTCCAAATGGGATCCCTTGGACTAGTAGGTTAGGCAATGTTTTTGCAATCAAGGTAATCCTTGATGAGCGCCTATAAGAATCCGACGTGGCACCGAAAACTTGATCCTTTTTCTGCATGGTGGGTAACTTCTCGGTGCTTCAATCTTCGCCCTATCTGCCTCTATCCCTCGTCTTTGAGATCCATTGCCCAGGACAGCCCTCTTGTTACCGCGATGGCCTTTGATTAGTACTAAGTTTGTCTCTTCGCATCTTGCGATCTGACTCTCAAGTTTTCTAAACAATTGTCAAATGAATTTCCCATGCGAGAAAGTAGTCATGAAGATTTCAATTGTCTTTCCTCCACCATGTCGGAGAATATGGCATCATACATATTGAAGAGTACAGGTGTTTTGATCAAGGCATCATGGAAGGCAAATGTTCCATGAGACAAGTGAATGTTGTCTTTTCTGATCTTAGGAGCTATGGCGATTGGTTGTAACTGGAATATCAGCTAAAAAGCAATAATATTCATAACTTTGCTAGTCGATCGAGCATCGATCTAAACGGCAAAGTGAGTCTTTAGTGGCCTTGTTGACTTCCGATAATCAATACAAATCCTCCACACGTCGCTGTAGCTATGTGGCAGTAAGATGTTGTTTTCAGTCCTGATGACAGTTGTTCCTCCGCTAACCCGGCACTACCTGTTAGGCTTGCCATGTGTAAAAATGGATAAATCGCCCAGTGTCACAGCCATTTTAGCACTTCTTTACGGACAACCTCCTTCATTGTTGGATTTAACCTCCTCTGCGCTTCACTGAAGGTCTATGTCCCTCTTCTAGTAGAATACGATGCATACCACCCACTGAAGGCGAATCACTGGGGATGACAGACATCAGTGCATGCTTGTGATGCGAAGGACTCTAGTAATTTCTCTTCTTCTAACGTGTAGTCAAAGATGCGGAGTGATCACGGGTAGTGTAGATTCTACCCAGGTGTGCATACTTCGGATGGTTAGGTAGAGGTTTTGTTCATCTTGGGTGGATTTAACAGTCGTTGGACCGTGTTAACTCCTTCTCAGAGATTCGAAGTATTTAAATCATTGTGTCCAGAAGAGTCCATCCACATTGGCATATTCTTACGCCTCTTCGCTCAAGTTCTCGGACTCATTCTCCCATAGGCTAGTCTCCAAGGGTCAGGTGGGACCCACTTTGGCTAGACCTTTATAGCCTCAACCATTTAGGCCATGAAGCAAGTATCACTTCTGTGGGTGTCTCTTTGCCTCGAGACATTGAACTACTTCCTTCATTTTGTACTCCTCAGTTCAGGTTCAGCCCTCTGTGCATCAGTCAATTGCGCAGACCAGTTGCAAGAAATGGTCTTCCCAGTGTGTGTTTCTTTGTCTTCCTCCATGTCCAAAACAATGAAATCTCTTTGAAGATAAACGTCGACATAACTAGACAACTTCTGTGTCTCGGATGTAAGAATCTGTGCAAAGTGAAGAGTGGTTGTAGTCAGGCGGGCTTCTCTAATCGGCGGCAGAAAGTGGATGAGCGCAGATTAATGCCTTTCGATCGCGAATCTCTCAAATATAGCATTTCAATGGTGCGAGGATGAGTAAAGCGCACGGGTCCTTGAGCTTTGACCTCTGAAGGGATGTACTGCGTTCCTCAGTTAAAGTTCCTTATTTAATGACTGTCGTCTCTTATGGGTTGATGTGCTGTGGAATTTACATAGCTGGGCATCTTGCTCTAAGGCATCGACAAATGGGATATTGATATGCAGCTTTGAACATCATGATTTAGTGAATTGCTTATCGGTTATCTTCAGGCATTGTGGGTAAGGCTAGGTATCTTTGGCCTTTAGTGGTGGGTTCTCTGAAGTGTTCTCAGAGCATTTTATTTGCATCATCTTCTGCTCTGTTTTGAATGACCTTCTGATCTCATTCATTACGCAAGCTGGGGTTGTAGCGTATTTCCAAACTCTTTCCCACTTCGACTATTCTTTGCTTTAACATACTCGTTCGAGTCTCTTCTTGGGTTTACCTCTGAATTGCTTGGTAAGGCACCCGGTTGTCTTTAATCAGTGAGTTTGCCATTTATTTCATTTGTACCTCTAGACTTCAATTTGTCTTGCCAGTTGTTCAAGCCCCAGGTTTGCTTGTTGCTGCATGTTTGTTTAGTCTCGATGCATAAAGCGTTCAGGAAGTTCAACATACGTGCGGGCTTATTCTAAATCGACTTTTTCGAGGGTGGTTCACTAGTTCGGTTCGATAACGTATTGTTAAGTTATTCATGCCATATCTGATTCTGAACTCTGCGGTTCTGATTATTCGCCTTTATAGCGCGATTAAATTACGATAAACATTTCCCATACGGTCCCGCTGGTGGATTGATTCACGATTGAACCTTGACGCGTCTTTGGGCTTGCTCTGATGAGGATACTATTGACATTCATTTTATTAATCTTTATCCACCACGAATTCATAACTCATAGGTGATGGATGGCGTTATGATTCCTTCTCTTTGTCTATTGTATTTAGTCGGTATGCCAGTCCACAAATTAAGGACCTAGTTATCTATTTACCTTATTACCGTTAGCCTTCTCTAGGCCATTGATTAGTGTTGGTTTATGGCATCTTCTAAGATTTCATAAACTTAGTCTGTGTTGGTTTTCTTCATGATTATATCCGGTACGAAGCATCAATCATTGTTCTGGTCCTTGTTTCTTGGACCAGCTATGGGTGGACTTGCATCCATCTAGTCGATCGGTGGTGTCGCCAGTGGTGAATGTCCCATGCTTACGCTGGGTTCTCCCCCTCTGGATTGTCAAGCGTATTGATCTTATAGTTGAGCAATTTCGAAGGTGGGAAGAACTTGGTCAAATTTTGCAAATGTTCCATGTATTGTGGAATCTAATTGGTATTGATTAGCCAGTCATTTGTGGCCTCTATCCAGGTGGTGAATAGCAGTAACCTTAGGCTTCTTTAGTCACTCAGTTGTACCTTGATAGTATCGCGAGCCCGGGGAAGTTAGTCAGTCATGTTCGGGTTCTCATGGGGTAGTCCGCCGGAACAAGATATTCTGAAGCATGCTTGTGGCGACTGGTCGAAATTGTTTGCCCAGATAGATCGTGTCGATGGTGTGAGCGACGGTTAGTATCTATTAACATGAAGGGGTCATCCGTGTATCATGGTGCCGATTGCCTGATTCCTTCATGAATTTCCATTGACCTCTACTGTAGTTCGATCTGTTCAATGCCAAGATCTTGTTCTTGATGTTTTTCATGACTATTGGATTTCTAATACATTCAGTTCTCACATTCTCGCCTTGATCGTACGAGAAGTCTTCACAGTTCGAGATCAAACAGTGTTAGTTGACTGATCTAGAAGTAAGTATACTAAGAAACTATAACATAATACACGACCAACAAAACCAATTGACCAGCACTTGTAGAGATAGAGCAAAACAAAAGTAAAAAACTTGGAGTAATATCTGTTGTATTCTCTATATCAATCTAAACCTATCACAAATATACTTGTGCAAAAACTTGACGAGGCGGAAAAGCCTTGGTGTGTAAAATGTACTACCACATGAAAGTACATGTGCTTAAGTAATAGTCATGTAAAATGGATATTGATCCCACAGGGAGAAAGAGTATAGTGACTTTAAGGATTACTTTTTAGATAATATCTTAAAAGTGACTTTAGGAGAGATTCAAATGTCAGAACTACTAAATAATCTTTTTATCAAAGTATTGGTTCTGAAGCCTAAGGTTATATCTCCTGTCAGTTAGATGGTTTTTCTAAAGATATTGTTATTCAATATATTTATAATATGTCGCGGCGGTGGTGCCTCAGAGATATCTCTCTCGGTATATCATATCTGTGAATAGGTAGGTATAACTCTACCACTCCCTGACCAGGTATTCGAAATGCTTAAATGTTCTAACCCCGGATACACTTTAGTTAGGAATATCTCTATTAACGAATTGACAGAAAGCTACTCTATAGATCACAGATGCCCCTCATCTCTCAAATCTCGGATCTCATGATGCGATTATGCTAATCTTTGGCCAGACATTTATCATATAATTAAACTACAATTATAGAATAGATAAACAATTTTATAAACTCATTGAATAACATAAAAGATCGAATGTTTAAATCCATCACATATAATGAGTTTGGCGTAACCACTGAAAGAGATCTAGAACATAATGAAAGAAAAAGATAGAAAATGTTTTAATAAAGAAAACATAGCTCTAATATCAAAATATCAAAAATGAAAAGCGGTACAATTCAGGGCACTTTATGACGGTGTCCTACGCTCTGGAAACATTTCGTTAATCTTTCCGATGCCTAATTTACGAGCTATTGTTACTTTACGTGATGAGGTGGTTTTCCGAGCTGGCGATCGCGGCGTGGTGGCGATGGTGGCGTCGTGATAACGATCCGCCTGCCGCATCGCCAGTGTTCAAAAACTGCTTAAAAAACGCTGCTGCGCTCGATGACACCGATCACGCAGACGCCGTCGGGATCTGTGAAAAAAAAACGCCAATTACTACAAATAAATGTGAAAATGAAAGAAGAACCGGCGAGTGTAAGATGAGTGTTTTAGGCACTCATCATATACCCGAAATTTCCATTATTTTCTTCACTTAAATTTTCTCGGTACTCATGTGATTAATTCTTGAAAACTGCTGGAAGCTGTTCTCATAAACTTCTTATGTTCCTCTATCTTTGTGGTTGATCATTGCAATGCTTTATGGTAGTAAATTCTTTTGTAATCTCGCGCCATAGTTCAAATCAATCTTTACCGTATTCTGCATGTGCTCATTACTAGTTTCATAGCTTTTGGCTATCAGGTAAATGTTTTCCGATCGCATTAGTTCCTTCATTAGCTAATTGAAAAGTATTTTCCTCTTGCTTAAATAACTGCGACAACCGTCATGCACATCAATGAAATTAGGAAGTAAACCAACCATTTTCTATTGATGTTCTCACCATTTGATAAATAACAGTGTTCTTAGAAGAAATACCTATTTTTTGAGTCTTTAGGAAATTATCCACTTTACTTTAGAAAGGACCTCTTTCACCAACATGTCTATTAAATTTTGATAAATGTTTCCAATTTCTGGATCTGCCTTAATGTCTAAAACGAAAGGAACAACTTGTAACCAATATCTAAAATGTCATTGTTAACTGTTCATAATTTTCCTCAAATTATCTCATCAATTCTATTTTCCACATTATTAAATTCTTGTTCACAATCATCCAAATCTTCTTTGTACTAAATTCTCCCCCTCTTCATTAATATCTTTTTCATCTTGAATATTCTCATATATTTCACTTGTGTATTAGCGTATTACTAAGAAATTTGTCCATAGCTCCACTTGAGATTGCAAAACTGTAGTTTTACTTCTTTCTTTCTGCATCCAGATACAAATACTTTCTAGTAGACATAACTCAATTCAAGATCAAACTTCATTAGATCAATAATGATAGAACTGATGAAGTCTTGAATGATTTTGGTCAGCGACATGTCTTCTGTTGGAGTTAGGCTGCGTAATAAATATAAATAACAAGTGTGTTTGATAAAGCCATAAAATAATCAAATAAAATCAGTTAATCGTATAAATTATTTCATACCTATGATCGGATTCAGATTTTTAATACATTTGTTTTTATGGCAAAAAAAGGAGGAACTCTAATTTTTCGAAAGAGAAACCACGATATTTTGACAGGAGAGAAACTTCGGATATTGAAAAAGTGTTCTTTTTTAACAAAAATGAAAAGTCATCAATAGAGTAATTAGGGTTGAGTTTGAAAGACATATGTTTAATGAAGTGGGATTTGTGGACTTTGCCATTGTGTTAAATTGGAGTCTTTTGAGAGCTTTGTGCATTCGCATTGAGTTTTTTAGAGCTGTTAACAACCAATTTTTATTATATTGTTAATTACCTCAGATTATCAAGTATATATAATATTTTAATTCATTTCAAAAAGGGCCACTATAAATTGAGGACCCACTCTGACGACGAGCCTACATACATGGGACGGCGTGGGTTGGGGATTCAATAGCAGTTTTTTTTATGTTCTCTCAAAGTTTTCTTACTCCTGCAATTTTACCTTTTTTGTGCTTATGTGAACTTTCCTTCCGAAGGAGCCATCAAAGACTATTAACTTTTCGATGACTTTCTATTTTATGGTGAGTGCTCGCATCTCAAACCTTCTTTTTACCGTTGGTTCGTTTGAGTGTTTTTGTGGTTGGGGATGTCCTATTAGGTTCTACGAAGGTTTTCAATTTGCGTTTCTTAGGTTTTGTCACTGGTGGGATGTAAAACCTCTAGGGATTTCTTTTTATTTTAAACGGTTTCGTTTCCCATCTTAAACCCAATAGCCCTCAGGTAGACCTCCTTCTCCTAATATATATATATATATATATATATATATATATATATATATATATATATATATATTGTTTATTTGTCTATAGAATGGCATGAGGCTACGAAGAGGTTTCCCTTATTCAATTTGGCGTGAAGGGTGCAGGTGGCACCTCACTACAAAATAGTCTAGTTCTTTTGCTATGTCTATAGAGGAATTGAGGTTGTATAGCCATGTTCCTATTGAAGTCAGTTTAGAGACGTTAGACGGCTCGGATTACTCAAACCATGGAGGTGAATCAGTCATCTATGTCACCGAGGCAGTTCTTTAGGCTTTATTTTATCCCATTGTTACAGTGCAAGTAGTTACGTTTGACATCTTAATTTCGTACACTCGAATGTTTCGGATTCTAATGTGATTGTGATGTCTTGTTTCTCACCAATGGTATCTTCTTGATGGAGGTGCTCTTCTATTGCTGAGTGGATTAGGGGCCTCTTGTCCTTGTGACCCCCAATCCTGGCTGCATTTATAACCAAGCTCCACGACTCCCCCAAGCAATTAAGGGTGCCGTCTTGGTTAAAGAAACATGGCCAGTGATGCCTCAGCTCTCGGGAAAACTGTACTGATATACAATCCCTCTGTTCCAGTTGTTTCGTTTAATAGCTTGTGTTTCCTAGGCGGTCTTTGTTCATTAGCATGCCCCTGTTTTCTTGATAATTTGTAGTTAGGCGTAGGCAAGGCCCCGTGATCAATAGGTAGAGAAGACCAGACTAAACGCGTGGGTGAGTTTGCTTGAGATCTGAAGTGGTATGACCACGAGCTCATCGAGTCACGCCAGAGGAATCTAGGGAGGCTGGGCAAATCTCCCATACAAAGTGTGGTTCTTTGGTCACTTCCCAGGCTTTTCAAAAGCGAGCTGCCAGATCCTTGGTGTTGATCTTGGAAGCTAATGGCCACTGGAAACCGCAGCGAATCAGCTGAAACCTTTGTTCAAATATCTTACCACACTTTGTCATTAATATCAGGGCTTGCCCTAGAGTGAAGAAAAAGAAGAAGGAGGTCGACGGGTAAGGTTATCGACTGAGGGCTTAAGGTTCGTAAACCCGGGATCAGAAGCGGTTAGCGAATCAACTAGAAGGAACAAATGCAGCGCTGGCATTTGGATTCATTAGTGGATCGTTAAGTAATTGCCCGACGCGCGGGAGGCACCTCCGGCTCCAGGGTCCAGACACCAGTGGTCTCGCGAGCCGGTGCATTTGAAGAACAAAAGGCTGTGCGATACCATGGATTAAATGGCTGATGGCGTGCTGGCTCAAAGGCTCCGCCTAGGGTGCTCTCAAAGAGGCCTCTGCAACACTGGAGGACCAAGCTCTAGCCGGTGGATCTCCCAAGGCTGACTAAGTTTTGGGGGAGGCTCCTTTGGAGAGCCCTCTTGATCGAACCTTTACGGCTAGGCTTGTGCCAGCCAGGCAAGATGAGTCACTCAAGATGGTGTTGAGCTCTTATGTTCAGTGATGGAGATAGGACCGTCATTTATGGAGCGTGTGATCCTGGTCGGCCTGATCGATTATCTACCGCTAGGCTCCCTTCAACCAGAGGGACCCCTCTATTGTGCACATGCGCGATCTCTACCCTACTCTTCTCCAAGTACCGATGGTGGCTCATGCCGAGGAGTACTCTATCCCCTTCCCCGACTTGATGGACAAAAAGTCCTTCCAACGGGTGGCTAAAGATAGGATGTACATCAGTAACCATGACTTCAAGGAGACGGATGAACTGGTATGGTTGAAATTCTACCGTTTTGAATATTGGCTTCATGTTATGGTTTTCTTCTTACTTTTTTTTTCTTGGAAAACCATCACCGCCATTCGGAATATGGCGCGCCAGCATAGGGAGCTTCACTACCGGCTGGATGACATAGAGAATCTGCGGCTCTATTCCTAGTCGGCTACCTCTAAGCACCGTGCCCTAGAAGAGTCCTTAGACAAGGCCAAGTCTTGATCAAAGCATTGGGAACATAAGGCCAAGGAGGGCACAAAGAAGATGAAAGGAGCCGATGAGGAGAGGGACAGGGCTAAAGAGGAAGGTTAGGTTGCATTGAAACGTTGTAGTCGTTGTAGGGTGGCGTAAGGCACGACGAAGGGCGACTAGCTCGGGCCAAGGCACCTTGGCGACCGCGGAGAAATAGCGTAAGACAGGCGAGTCCCACCCGTCTAGAGGTTAAGTTGGCGTCTCTGTTTAGAGGTCAGGCGGCGAAGGATGAGGTTTGCTCCCTTCAGTCCCAGACCGGCAAGGATAAGGAGGCTATGGAGGAGGACTACCAGAAAGCCTTGGAGGTGATCTTTGCTTATGGTTACGGGTGTTGTGCATTTAAGAACAACATTTGTGAGGATCATCCAGAGGTCCTAGACGGTATGCGGAACTCCTCCGTCCAATTGCCTCTTAAGTTCTTCGCAAATCTCAGGTGCCTCCTGGTTCCAACGACCACTAAGGATACGACGGCTAAGGCGCATCTAAGCAAGGAGGCCTAAGAACCTGAGGAGAACACTCCCACGAGGTTGAGATCCAATCCTCTTTCTTCCCTTATCTTTTAGTAGGGGCCTTGTTTGGTCACGGGACTTGTGTACTTTTACGCCTTTAGGTTTATTAAAATACCATTTTATTTATTCTTCTCTACCTTTTGTTTCTCATTCCAACGCCATTAGCATACTTATGAAATATAATTCTCATCTTACTTAAGCTATTGAGAACTCCCTTCTATGAAGTTTAGATAGGGTTAATTAAGCAGGGCATAGATATTGGCTAAAGCTAGGTAGAAATTCTTGGGCTTGATCAACCACCATAATGACTAGAAACTGTCCAGTCTTGTTTTTTGAAAATGCTAGCAAGCTAAAAGTCGTGCCTATTTTTTTTGTGTTTTGAAAGTGCAAGCCGGATTACAGCCATAAGTCTGGTCTTTTTAAAATGACAGTAAGCTTAGAGCCATAAGTCTAGTCTTTTGAAGTGCCAACAGGCTTAGAGCCACAGGTGCAAATGCCACTGGGCACTGGGCATAACTCTTTTGAAGAAGTGCTAGCGGGCTTAGAGCCACAAGTGCGGGTCTTTTGAAATGGGAGTTACTCCAAAGGTGATAAATAATGCCTTTAAAGAACACTTGATTGGTAATATTCCAAAGATTGAAAGAAAATATTCTAAAGGAAATTTATTGATAACCCCCTTAAAGAAAACCTTCCTGATAATACCTTTTAAGGTTCATAAAATTCCACATTCTGGGCACTAGTGCCTCGTCTAGTTTATTCAATGCGTACAACCCGGATGGCCCTACTCTTACGATCACGTATGGCCCCTCCCAATTTTGTTGGAATTTGCTAGCCACTAAGGTCAGTCATGTTTTCAAAGACTTTTCTCATGACTAGATCCCTGACTCGGAATGCACACGGCTTTATATGCTTGTTATATAAGTTTACCATCCTTTGTTAGTAAGATGTTATACGTATAGCAGTCGCTTCCCGGAGCTCGTTTTCCATATCTAGGTCCTTGGAGATGGCTTGGTATTAATGGAGTTCAGGAACCTTAGTTGAAATTGGGCATCTTAATTTACGTAGGAATAATAGCCATCGCCACCATAGGTGAGGAACCGATGGAGAAACTCCGATCGGCAGGCTGGTTGTTTCTCGACCCAAGGACTCCTTGTAGCTCGTCTACCTCCCCCCTAGCCGAATGCGGACACTTTTTCCGTAGTCGAGAGAGTTTTGTTGGATGCTTCCACTTGGCCATTGCTCTGCGGTGCAGTAGGGTTGGTACAGTTTAGGTTTCGACTCATGGAAGAAGTTTACGTATACTTCTTGTCAAAGCTGCGGTCCATTATCGATTATGATCAATTGAGGTCTTCGAATCGGTAGGCTGATATTCCTCCTTTATGGCTAGGTAGCGTCCTTGTCTTTGATGGAAGCGAAGGCTTCAGCTTCTATCCATTTGCTAAAGTAGTCGATGCAACCAACAATAACTTTTTCTGAGCTGGGGCGGTAGGTAGTGGTCCAACTATATCAATTCCCTACTGAGCAAAGGGCCAAGTGCTTGTAATGGTGGCTAGGTCTTAAGCTGACACCCTCGATACGAGAGCTTGTCATTGGCAACAGTCGCACTTCTTGACATAGGCGACTGCATCTGCTCTCATGGTTGGTCAATAATACCATTGTGTATAGGCCTTATGAGCTAAAGCTGCCAATTGGATGGTTTCCGCATACTCCCTCATGATTTTCTGCTAGTATATATTGTCATTGCTGAGTAGTGAGACACTTAAGATACGGCCCGTCCAGAGACCGTTTGTACAACTGCCCGTTTACCAAGGAAAATCACACCGCCTGGTCCTGGACCTTATGGGCTTTGGTTCTATTATTCCGCAGTTCTCTTGAGCTGGATAATACGGCTGCGGAGTTATGCAGAAGAGCCCGTTTCATGTCGGCACCGATCCGTGGCAATGATGTCGACTTATGGTAGATTGGGAGGAATACAGTTTCTTTTATTTGACCAAGTGAAGCGGCGGCTACTCTTTGCTAAAGCGTCTGCCCGCTTTCATTGATCCCGCCGGATATGCTCCTTTAAGCCGTAAAGTTACAAACCGTTGCTGACTAAGCCCATTACAGCCATCTGGCCCGGTCTTGCATTTCGTATTCCATTTTACATCCCTCACTAGTTGAGAGTCTCTACGTATAAGGAGTTTCTGTAATGAAACTGATTGAGCGAGATGGATCTCGGCTAAGATTGCTTCATACTCAGTCTCATTATTGGACGTGGGGAAGTCTAGTCGTATGGCCTGCTCTACCCTTTCCCCAGTTGGGGCTTTCAGTTGCAAGCAGACCCCCAACTCCCATTTGGTGAGAGGCTCCGTCCACATTAAGGATCCACCAACCATTATTATCCTATACCACCTCAGGTTGGGGTGTTTTTCTATAAAGCTGCAGAATACGTCCAGTAATGCAGTGGGGTTATCTTGAATACAGGCTCACTTGGCTCGGCATCCAGCCGTCCCACTCCTTGACAAGTCAGACTTGTGTATAGTGTTTTGTAGAGGGAGATTGGTCAGCACAACGATAGGGTGTGCCTGAAAGTAGGGGAAAAGCTTCTTGGCTATCACACGTAAGGTCAATGCCACTTGTTCTAGATGGGTATATCGAGTTTTTGCTTATGCTAAGGATTTTCTTATGAAGAATATCGGTCTCTGTTTTCGATTTTCATCTTCTTTGAACAAAGTTGCGCTTACCTCTTTTGACATTGCTAGGTAAAGATAGAGTGTGTCCCCTGCCCCTGAGCTAGTCAGGATTGGTGGCTCGGCGAGGTACTGCTTGATTGCCAAGAAAGCCTTATCGCATTCCTCATTCCACCGGTCAGTTTGAAACCGGCACAGGGTCATAAAAAATTGTCTCAGTGCATGGGAATAGGATATAAAGCGCCTCGAGCCTCGGTCGACTGATCGGTTGTTATACTCCCTTTCGAGTAGTAGGAGCTTGAAAGTCCATTACCACCTTAAG
The DNA here is from genome assembly GCA_016808115.1 of Tetrastigma voinierianum. Lineage (NCBI taxonomy): Eukaryota > Viridiplantae > Streptophyta > Magnoliopsida > Vitales > Vitaceae > Tetrastigma > Tetrastigma voinierianum. Next base: position 105,185 of record JAEQBH010004231.1, on the reverse strand, counting down.
GTGACCGGTTGGCCCTCTATTCCTCTACAGGTTACCATAAAGCGGCTTTTGCCCGAGCCCGACCAGAATGCACATTTTAGAGGGTTTAATTTCATGTCGTACCTTCACAACAGCTCAAAGGTTTCTTGTAGATGCTTCATGTGGTCATGGCATTCTATGGACTTGACGAGCATATCGTCGATATAGACCTCCATGGTCTTGCCTATCAGCGATCGAAATGTCTTAGTTACCAACCTTTGATAACTCACTCCAGCATTTTTCAAGCCAAAAGGCATTACATTGTAACAGTATAACTTTCGTAGCGGTGTAATGGGGTTTGTTTTTCTTGTGGGTGATTGCATTGGAATATGGTGGTATCCAGGAGAGTGTCAGTGACGATATCTCATGCAGGTGAAGCATTAACAATCTGGTCTATCGTGGTAGGGAAAGCTATCAGCCGGGCACTTCGTTGAGGTGCAGTAGTCACATCTGCTATTCTTACACTTCTTTGGAACCACCACCACATTAGCAACCCATTCGTGGTACTTTATTTCTCTTATGAAACCTAACTTCAGAAGGTTGTCTACTTCTTTCTGAATACTCTAATGGCGGTTTAGGTGGAAACATCTCACTTTCTATCTCACAGGCTTGGCTGAGTGGAATGATATTCGGTTGTGGGAGAAATTTAATATTGGGTTGATTTCGACCCGTATACGAGTGACTCAGGGAACACGCTGGGTGTTAATAGCATGCCTTGTATCTGCTCCATTTCTTCACATGATAGGAGAGTACTGACGTACGTGAACTTCTTTGGCCCGTCCAACACTTTTATTTCCAAGGGATCCGCAGCCAATGGGTCCCTCTCTTCTGCCTTGATTTGGGTTGCAACCTGTGATTGCTATGCCTGGGTGTGATCTTTGAGGGGGGAATTTTCAGAATTGTTCGCCCTTCATTGCACCTGCATAGACAATTGATAATATTGTTGTCTTGTGGCGACTACATGAAGGTCGACCTACCCGGCGTTAGTCGAATGGGCGGCCAGGTTTGATCAGTAGGTCGCGAGGGGATAACTTTCATCGAGTGTAGCGAGTCAGCCCCTCTATGGCGTGTAAGGCACGAATCTTTGACAGCGAGAACAAAATTTGTTGAGTGGTAGTCACCTATTACGAGTCTGACATCCTAATGTTACGGTAGTTGCCCCGTTGAAGCTATAGAGGATTCACCCGGCTAAGTTCAGCATTCCTAACGGAAGCTTTATTTGCTTGAAGGCTAGTAGTTGTAATAAATATGTAGCACTTCTAGTGTCCACCAGTACCCTATGTACATCAAAACCATTAATACGGTGAGCCTTAGCGTGATGGTGGGGCGCGGTAATACATTCGAGTTTACGAGGAAGGATAGGGGGCCGTCTATTATTCCCGGTTCTGCGAATTTGCTCCGATTGTGGATGGGGTTCACCTTAGCCTTAATCGTGGCTACTCTCAATAGTCTCTTCTGTTGATGCTTCGATTGATACTGGTTGTCAGACAAACCACTTAATATATAGTTTATGGCTGGTCTAGATTTACGGTGGAAATTTCTTCGTCGGTGAGATTACATCTGCGTCTTGCTTTGGTTCGGCCGCTTGGTTAATTTCCACACGATGTCCTCACGGGGTGTCTGCTTTGATAAAAGCTTTTCCACAGAACTTTAAGCCGGCTTTGTCGGTCTCATGCCCATGATCCCTATGATAGTTACACCGCAAGGAGATGTTTCTTTGGGAAGGATCCATTTGGATCGAGGTAGGCCATTTAAACTCTAGCAAGTCGTGGATGATAGGCAATAACCTCTCATAAGAGACGTTCAAAGGGTAAATTACGAGGTCTCTCTTTTCTTTTAGTGATTGGTCACGGGATTGCTTCCGGTCTCTATTCTGACCTTCCTTGGATTTGGAGGGTTGCTTCCCAGGCTTATTTCCTTTGGCCGACTAGCTAGTAATCATGGTGAATTACAGGCCGTTGCCGCAGAGATATTGTCCTCAGACGTGAGTCACGCATGTTTGTCCCATATAATTCTTCCATCATTGTTGGCGGAATTAAAACGGTGATTGGAAGAAAAGTGAATGGCTAAGCTATCTATAGTTTTGGAGGACAGATCCATGCTATCACGACTGTATTTGCTAAGAACTGCTCGAACCTCTTTGTGATCACAAATTGACTCTTCTTCTGTTTGAGAATGGTTTGTAAGGAAGTAGATGTTTCTATTGTTACTTGAGCGGAGATCTTGTGATATGAATGCGGCCAGTTCGTTGAGATGAATTTATTGAGTAAGCGTGGGTTAGTGAAACCCTGAGCGAAACATTGGCCCTCGAACTAGTCGGGGAATACTTTGCAGCCGGTCAGGTCCATTCGCAACATTTAGTGTCATTGCCTGTTTATAATGGAGCATATGGTTGTAGGGATCAACCTAGCCATCGAACGTGGTGAAAACTGGAATGGAAAACTCGCTGGGCTGCTCGTAATCAAGGATGTGTTGCCCTATGAGTGAAAAGAGCATGTCATCGGGTCTCCGAATTAGGGCCGCCGACGGTATGTAAAACTTTGGTATTTGTACGAGGCGGGTTCTGAGGGCGGCGTGGTGGCGACATACGAGCGACAGCCCATTCCTGAGGCTTGACTGTGGAGTCTTGTCTTACCTTTACTTTACTCCTTGCGTTGAGATGCACCGTGCTGTGTCATTAAAGGCGGGGTGAGGCGAATTGCTTTTGTGATCGAAGTCTTGTGCTTTCTCAGTATTCTTTGCAGCCCAGAGGTCGGGGATGGGGAGCTATCTAATGATAAATCAGTTCACCGTCGGGTTGAAGTGTCGGTTGTCGAGAGGAATGGGCTCATTTCGCTATCCGCGGGCGTTGGTTGCTTTCATCGTAGCCATATCTCGCCACGTCTTTTGAATCGACTTTTTTCAATCACGGGCACGGGATTAAGTCATTCTCATGCCATAAGCGCTCAGCCTAATCTTGCAACTCTTTCATATGTATTACTTGTTCCTTTTGTTTTCTCTCCATGCCCTGACGTCAATGGAGGAATGGATCTTCTAGTGATTGGTTCATCGAAATGCTCATCATCGAGGCGCCTTAAGTAGTAGGCGTAGAATGGGGAATCGACATAGCTCGGGTGATGGTCGGTTGCCAGCGGTAGATTTGTATCCAGCTCTTGAGATGTAAAAGCAGACTTTTTGTTCGATTTCCACATCACGGTACGGTGTGCATGATTACCTTGATTATCTAAACTGGGCACTCCAGCGGCTAGTATCTGTGAAACCTACAAGGGCGATCCGGTGATTGTGTTGGCCACCTCTCCGATGATTAAGTCAGCAAAAATATGGAGAGAGATAAGAGAATATGCGCAGTTGGAATTGCTTATCTCTCCCTAGTGAGGGATCTTCCTAATTCATAGACAATGGATGTCGAATCTCCATCCTATTTCGGGAAGGAATCTCTTATTTTTAGGGATAAATATGTTTTTCCTTATCAAGGACTATTCCTCCGAGAAATATGGGATTTGGAAACAAGGAAATTTATGGATAAACATCCTTCGTGTATTTTTTGTCCTTGTCTATTTATCAATAATGAACTTGCCATGGGCAGAGGGATGGTCGGTTAGGGGACTTAACATTCACAAACAATAGCCCCAAAGTTGGCCTTTGAGAGAATCCCGTGCCACGAGAGGTGGCCTGGGGAGACTCACAGCCTTCCTGAGACCAGACTCAGAATTTCCCATCTGAGTGGTGACTACCAATTTTGATATGGAAGGTGGGCTTAGGCAGCTTCACATCACGAGCCAGGCGGGTTATGAGCTAAGCAGGCCCAGCCGGGCCTTGGGTCCATCGAATAGTGGGTTTAAAAACCACGGTACTCACACCACCAACAATAATTTTTTTTTTTTAGATCATTGCGATTATTTAAAAAAGGGAAAATAAAAAAAAATCAAACGCATGGACAAAAGAAAATAGTAGTTTACCTAGTTCCAATATTTTATTAATAGAATAGAGAATATTTAAAGCTATCTTAGAATTAAAATATTCACATGTAGTCATATTTTATTAAGAAAGATATTTGCCTTGTTGATTCTAATATTTAGGGATCAAACTTTCCTAGGAATGTTTAAATTTTAGTTTTTAATGATTATTATGGTTCTTCATTTAATAGGGATAAGGTGTATATATGCCCCTGATTAGTCATATGTCCAATTTAGTCCTTGAGTTTTTCTTTTTCGGTCTATAGATGTCCTCGATTTTAGTGGCTTACCTCATTCATGTTTTCATCGTCAGACAAATGAGAGTTATCCACATGGCGCTTCATCTTAACAACGTTTTAACTACCGTTTGTCAATATGTGAAAGTCTGTGATGGTAAGGGCATGAATGAGCTACGACATTAAACTCAAGGCACCTGTGGACCGAAAAAACAAATCAATGTAGGTTTTCTCGTATGTAGTTTCCTTTCACCTAAAAAGGGGAAAAAAATTCTTATGAGAATTTGTTCCGTATTTGATATTTCCTGAAAGTCCGATTATGATGTATATTGTATTATGCAAGATTGTTTGACATCAACTGTGTGATTTTTTTTCTTTTCTTTTTCGTGAATATTCTTTAATTTTCTGTTCTACCAAACATGTTATTTTATTTGTCACTCTTCTTGCATCATCTCATGATGTCTTCATGGTGACAATCGTAGAGAGAAATAAACCATGAAAATGAAATTAAAAGACTTAACCGAAGACTTGGAAATCATAAAAAAAAAAAAAAAAAAAAAAAGCTTTCGAGTCGGCGATGATCCACTTGTATTTTTTTTTTTTTTTTTTTTTTTTTTTTTTTTTTTTTTTTTTTTTTTTTTTGGCGAAATAGCTGACTTCATTACTGCAAATTATCAGTCAATAACAAAGGCATGATGTACCTAGGAGGCTCATTCCAATACATAGGAGAACCATAAAATTGTGACATTTGATGAGTGCCTAAAACACTCATATTATACCCGCGTCCGCTTTATGTTTTTAGTTGATTTTACATTTAAATAAGCGCATTATAGCCCAATATCGGTTAAGGTTTTGTGAATTGCCGGGTCAAGAAGGTGGTTTTGGGCGATTTAGACTAAACATAAATGGGCGAAATCTGGCTACCCGCGTTGCGGCGTCCTGGCGTCGCGGCGTCACTGCCGTCTCCTGATTTCTACGCCCTGACATCATTAAAGCGGGGAGACTATTTTAAAGGGATCAGTAAGCGATTTGAGGGCGAAAAGCGAAGCGGCGGTGACGGATTATTGGAGAAGACACTTCCTTTTGTTTTTCATCTTTTCTGATAAACTACGGATGATTGTTAGATTGATTATGTTTATATTCAGTTCTAACATGTTCTAGATTTCTATCTAGGGTTTTTGTTAAACCCTGTCACAATTGAATGGACTAAAGTTTAAACATATATTATTCGGTTATTTATGATTTCCATCGATCGTTTCTATATCTATGATTTAAATACATGGTAATGTCTGGCAAACATTGGCATGATCCTGCTAGGTATCCGAGATCGAGAGTTAAGGACTCCCAAGGATTTGAATAGAGCAACCATCGGTTAAATCGGCAAATAGAGATATCTCGATCGTTTCTTTTACAAGTGCTTGTAATTTGGTTTTTTTTTTTTTTTTTTTTGCATTTTTTGTGTGATTTCAGATTAAGGTTGTTGTGAATGTATGCAAAGTTGAGGTCAAGTTGAACTCTACGCGTTTGATCTGAGCGGAAAGAACTTTGCAGTTTACATAGAGGAACGAGAAGCCACAAACATAGAAATCTAGCGATCATGCGAGGACATTGTAGAAGCGAGATCATGGCGAAACAAAAGCAGCGCCAAAGGGGTCGTAATGGGAATAATGGAAGAATGTGGCGAGGCCTGGTTTATACATCCTGATGATCCATTCATGTTGCTAGAAGAGCTTTACCACCGCGATTGTTAGAATGGCTGTCAAAGACCACCTATTCGGGAAACAACGGTGGGGTAGGTGACCTTCACAGATCTTTAGAACATCTGATTCCATGGATTTCCAAATGAGAATCCAGGAATATGCATGAAACCCGACTTCGCCGAGTATGTGACACGTCGAGTATAATGGGGTAGCGAAGAGGCACTGTGCGAGATTGTTCAGCCACCGCTAGGTGATGAAGTAAAGCAGCGGTTGACAAGTCGACCCGCCGGATTCTATTACTTCATGGGTGACCTAGTGCATAAATTCGACAAGGTCTTCCCGCTGGAAAAATTGCTGGTGGTCGCGAGGTCAATCACGTTTAGACCAGTGAGGAGGGCTTGGCATGAGATAGATTTCACGGCTGACAAGGAAGTGCCCTCTGGTGACGGATGGATGCAAGTCCATACTTTCTATAATGGTCGAGGAATGCCTCTGAAACAGTGATTGATGCCTCGCGGAGGTCGTTAATGAAGAAGACCAGTTAAGCATATGAAATCACGGAGGATCTTGCTACTAATACGTCAATGGCCTAGAGATAAGATTACGATGAAGGTAAGTGGGTGGCACAAATAGCGAGGTTCTCTCGTGTCGGTAACTTATGTGCCGCAAACTTGCTAAGCGACTGCTTGAAATAGCAGATGCTGCGAATGCCGTCGAGGCCAGCCCGTGGGAGTTATGTGAATTATGTGGAGAGTCGGCCGTGATGCAAAAATGTCGAGTTAGGACAACAAACAATAAAGCATGCCCAGTATGTGTTGAGGTTTAATAAGAGTCGACCACGACAACGAGGTCGATATGGGAGCAACAAGCTATCGGAGACGAAAATCGAAGGCGGGTGGTGTAATAATTAGAATAATCGAATGATTGGGGGTTATGGATGGAGGAACAATCGAGCGACATGCGGCCTAGAATTGAGCGAACCACCTCTAGAGAAAAAGGTGGACTTAGAATAAGCCCTTGATCAAATGCTTACCTCGCATATCGCCTTTATGAATGAGACAAAGGTGAATATACGGCACTGAGGCTACCCTGATTGAGCGATCAAGCGGTGCGGTTGAAATTTAGAGGTGTAGATGGGCCCGAATGGCGATCTATTGGCCAATGGTCGGGTTCCTTACCAAGCAACTCATAAGTGAACCCGAGACGAGAAAGGAATGAACATGTAAAATTAGTCACGCTGAGAAGTGGTAGAGAATTGGCAATACAAGGGTAACTTCCAGTGATAGGGGAGGTAGAAACTGAGGAAGTCATCCAAACCAGTCAAAATGATAATACGGAGAGGGAACAACCCCAAGAGAAAAAGTTTAGGGGAGGAAGAAGCGAGGCAAGATCCTGACCACGCAGCTGGAATTATCCCTGACGCTGAAGAATAAGAAATTTGGATAGCAGTTCTGCAAGTTTATGGAAGTGTTCAAGAAGCGCACATCAACATTTAGTTTGATGCTGCAGGCCAGGAAATGCGGGATATGTCCTCGAATTTATGAAGGACATCTTGTCACGAAGAGGCGTAGATTTTGAGATAGTCAATCTCACTGAAGAATGTAGTGTCATCCTTAAGAGGAAGGCTATGAAAGCGCTAAAAGACCCGAGGCGATTACACTATCACTTGCACCATCGGGAGCGCCCGTCTTTGAAGGCTTTGTGACTTAGGGCTAGTATCGATCTAAATGCCTTTATCCTGCATTTAGATGCTTGGGATTGGGTGAAGCTGCCGTCCGACCACGATCACCTCCGGTTAGGCGATAGGTCCTTAAAGCATAAAGATGGGTGATAGAAGGATTCTAGTAAAGTCGTAAATTCATCTTCCCGAGTAGTTTCATTGTATTAGATATGGAAGATAAAGAAATACCCATAATATTGGGTAGGCCACTCATGACTAGAAGAGCGATGATTGGCTGTACGAAGAGCTTAAATTGAGAGTGCGGAGATGAAGTTAAGTTTAATGTGTTGTTGAAGCTAGTGAGACACCACAATAATCGTGCTTCATAGTAAGAAATGTGAAATTTATAGTGTCTAGCCAAGTGATCTCAAGCCATCCTTTGGAGAGCTAACTTTTAGTGCGAAGTGATTCGAAAAATTGGGAGAAAGAGGCGGAGTATGTAAAATGGATGGATTCATTTCAAACCTAATAGAAGGGAAATATTTTGAATCTCTGGCGAAAATCTTAAAACGCCCGATTATATATGTTGAACAACCACCGAGATGGAGCAAAGCCCTTTACCTAGCCATTTGAAGTATGCTTATCTTAGGAATGCCTCCACGCACCCGATGATTATTTAGTGTCCTGACCAATGAGTAGAGGAAGATAAGTTTTGAGGGTACTCGAGGAGATCCACGAATGCGCTTGGATGAGGTCTACAAGGCGATTTAAAGGGTTCGCCATATGTGTATGCATCAAATTTTGCTAGAAGATGGTCATAAGCCTTTATTGGAAATACAGAGGAATTGAGATCAACTATGAAAGAGGTAGTCGAGTAAGGAGAGGTATTAAAGTGGCTGAATCTTACAGGGTTATTTATCCTATTTCGAAGCCCGGTGCATGGGTAAGTCGGTATAGGTAGTACAAAGGGAGAGCAAACGTCATAAGAAAAATAACACATTCTGCCCTTCTAGAGCAGATCCGCAGATGGAGAATTGTATTTAAACTCTGAGGCGAATAAAGCTACTCGAAAAGACCATTTTCCATTCTTGGTTTAGGATCGGATATTGGATAAATATCGTTTTCAAATACGACATCTTCGGGTTGGGTGTGAATATTCTACGTCAGATGCCAGCCATGAGGTCGGGGAGAAGGCGACATTCACATGCCACGTGACACATTCGCATTTAGGTAGATGCCCTTCGGGTTATGCAATGCACCAAGCACATTCCAACATTGTATGATGGCCATATTCTTCGATATGGTTGAAAAGACAATTGAGGTCTTCATGGATGATTTTTCTATATTGGGAAACTCCTTTGACAATTGCCTGGAAAATTTGAGATCGATGTTGATTAGATGCGAGGGCAGCCTTAATTAGGAGAAGTGCCCGTTTTATGATGCAAGGGCATGTACTTGGGCAGGATTTAGAGGAATAGAGAGGTAGGCAAGCAAAGTGAAGCGATGAAATTACCTCTGCCCTCATCAATGAAAGGCATAAGAAGCTTTTTGGGCCACGCGGGGTTCTATAGACGGTTCATAAAAGACTTTTCGCGGATTGCAAAGCCGTTGTCTAATTTACTGGTCCAAGGGATACCATTCAAGTTTGATGAGTAGTGTGTGCGAGCATTTTCAGTCTTGAAAGATAAACTGGTATCGACTCTTATTGTAGTAGCAGGATTAAGGACATACCATTTGAGCTAATGTCTGTATGATGACTATGCGATTCAGTGAGTCTTTGAGGCGAAAAGCGAAAGAATATTTCGGGTTATCTTATGCTAGTAGGAACATTGAATGATGCCCGGTTAGTATGCCACCACTTGAAAAGGAACTAGTTGGCCATTGTCTTTGCTGATAAATTTAGGCCTATTTGATTGGCAATAGTTTATAGTGCACACTAACCACTCAGCCATAAAGTACCTAATGACTAAGAAGGAAGCAAAACCAAGACTAATATCGGTGGGTATTCTTGTTGCAAGAATTCGACTTAGAGATTAAAGACAAGAAGGGAACAGAGAACCTAGTCGTAGACCTTATGTCAAGGTTAGAAGGGGCAAGAGATGAGGTCCATGTGAATGATGATTTCCCAGATGAGCGGGTCTTAGCTATCGAAGACAAAAGGCGGCTCCACGTGGTTTTGGAGCTATGTGAATTGTTGGTGGCAGGGTGAGTCCCTCAGGAGTTTAGCTATCAACGAGAAAAGAGGTTAACCGCACTTTAAACCACTACTTACTAGGAGGAACCTATTCTATACGAGGCATTGTCTTGACGATTGATAAGGTGATGTGTGCGAGAAGATGAAATGGTCGGTGTCGAACTGCTTGCCACGCACCATGTGGGAGGCATTTCGTGACAGCCCGACGAGGCCGAGGTACTTGATCGGTTCCTCTTGGCCCAACTTATTCAAGGATGCTCGCGGTGCGTATCCTTGTAATGTCTGAAGGGGAGCATTTCTAGAAGGACGAACCACCCATGAACACAATTTTGGAAGTTGAGCTATTTGATTTGTGGGGGATGGATTTCATGGGCCCATTCCCTCCCTCTTTTAATAACGTGTACATCTTGCTTGTAGTAGATTACGTCTCTAAATAGGTTGAAGCAATATTGACTCGTACTAATGATGCTAGTGTAGTAGCGAGTTCCTTGACTACGTATTTACCACGGTCGGCCTCCACGACGCGATCATAGATAGAGGTACCCATTTTTGCAATAAGATGGTTGTGAAAGTCTTGCCTGAGTATGGAGTGCGGCGTCCTTTACACTTGTCGCTCGCATACCGTCCACGAGAAAATGGGCGACGGTGCCTTCGAATCGAGAAATCAAGTCCATTATGGAGAAAACAATCAACAGCTCTAGGAAGGACTGGTCGAAAAAGATTGAGGATGCACTTTGGGCATACAGAACAACATTTAAAACACCATTGGGTATGTCGCCATTCCGAATCGTTTATGGGAAAGCATGCCACCTGCCGGTGGAATTGGAGTATAGAGCCTACTGTGCAACTCGGATGTTGAACATGGACAGTACAGTAGCCGGAGAGAAGCGAATGCTACAGCTTAGTGAATTGGATGAATTCCGTAATGAGGCGTACAAGAATGCTCGAATATATAAGGAAAAGAAAAAATCCAGGCATGACAAACATATCATGAGGAAAGAGTTCGAGGCGGGTCAAAGGGTCCTCCTATTCAATTCCCGACTCAAACTTTTTCCTAGGAAATTAAAGTCAAGATGGTCGGGACCATTTGAGGTGACCCAGGTCTTTCCACATGGAGGGTGATTATTCACCTACCCCAAGAAAGCACCTTCAGGTTAACATACAACCACATTGAAGCCATACTTCGAGGTGAGATCCATGCGAATAAGCGAGCCATTCAGATAAAGCGTGCAGGTGTTGGCGTAAATGTAGTGAGTCGAGACAGTCCCAGTCTTCAGAAATACATCATTGAGATGTAGGGCGATCGAGCTAACGACATTAAACAATGGCGCTTAGGAGAACTAAAATTTTAGAACTCTTTCTTTTCAGTAGTCTAACCGTGTATTTACCTGATTTTTTTTCTTCTTTATTTTGTCGATTTCTTTACGTCGCTCGAGCATTTATTTTGATTGTGCATTTTTGGGCGAGAGCCACTGGAAGAGGGGAGATGGATCGAGGAGAGATCATTTCGGACATACCTGAGGTCGGATTTCATTGAGGGTTTTTCACCGACACTTAGAAATTTTTGAAAACAAGTTAATTTGTTATTCTCTGTCACGTCGCGACGTTGGCCGTATCAATAAATAATCAAGTCTCTATCATGTCGCGACGTCGGTTTGGCCCACCCTCTGCCACTTCGTGACGTTGGATTTCCACGACGCAACGTTGGATTTATACCTCCTCTGGAACGTCGCGACATTGGTTTCAACGTCGCGATGTTGGTTTCAACGTCGCGACGTTGGTTTCAATGTCGTGACGTTGGATTGATCGTCTCTCTGTCACGTCGCGACGTTGAGCTTGCATGTCGCGACGTTGACTCGGTTTTATGAGCACCACTGTTCAGTCTTCTTCCCCACAACAAACCCTAAGTTTGAGCTCCCCTCCCTTTTCACTCTATCCAACCCTCGCGCACCCCTCTCCCGCTGTCCCACCTGCCCTCGGAACCTCCCCCGTACCTACGCCCATCTCTAGGACCTCCGTCTCCCATTGCCCTTCCTAGTTTGGTTTCTTAATCCCGATCTTTCACGGTTCCCAGCGAGGTCTGAGATTTAGATCCATTAGGCGCCCGATATGTCTTGTGTTATGGAGTCTTTGTTAGGAGGGTTAGGTAAGGATCCGCGAGCTTTGTGCGGGTTCTAAGCTATATTCGGGCCGAGCCACCATATCTTTCCCCACAGTGCCCCCTAGGTGTTCGACACTTTGCCCGAGTGAGCTTTGGGGGGCTGCCAGTGAGCCCATTCTTCCCTTTATTTCACTTGGGTGTTAGAGGTGTCGGGACCTCACTGTGGCCCCCATCCTCGCCTATCGTTCGGTGCACATGTCGATGGCGTGGCCCAGATGGCCAGCGAGCTAGGGTGGAGCGAAGAGCCCACCGTACATATGACTAGGCGAGTTTGATAATGAAGGTGCGATAGAAGTTCGGCCTCGTTTGCTTGATCCTTCGTTAAGGAAAAGGGTTTCACCGCCCCAGGGACTTCTTTCTCACAACTATTGCGGCTAAGGGATGGCAGAGCCACTGTGCCCGTGCCTCGTCCGGTGCGACGGCGTGGTACGATAATTCCTACCGCCAATCTCGCCTCCCGGTAGCCGTGAAAGCGGGTTCGGGTGTGCGGCGTGTTGGTAGACTTCAGCATGAGGTCTATCAACCAATATTATCACCTTGACCCGGTCCCTCGAGGCCGCTGATGGAAGCTCCGCGGCGACTGACTACCACGAGGTCGTTCGGGTATTGGCCCGATGAGTGAGAACCTTTAGGTAAATAGTGACGAGAACTGCGGGGCACTTCGGACGAACGGTGGCTCACGTCAGTGCGGCATCACTTCATCAAGCTGCGTCACGTTAGATGTCGAATGTGTGGTGTGACGAAGCAGCGCCTTGATTAATTATGCCATCCTCCAGGGCATCCCTTTCGATGTAGGGCAGGTTATCGAGGATGCCATCCTCCATAACCGGGATGCGAGAATGAACCTTAGGCACCCCTTTCTCATTTATGACCTATGCAAGCAAGCAGGGGTGCCCTTAGAGGACAATGAGGCGTGGATCCTGGCCCGATCAGAGGCAATTATGGTTAAGAGACAAGCGGGTGTCCCACGCCCAATCTGATGTATGACTCGGGCGATGAACCCTCGGGCGGGATGAGCTTTGAGTATCGGGCTGGTTTGGCCTCCCCGGTCGACCCTCGAGGGGTGTATTTGGCAGGACCTCCTCCACATCATGCACCACCAGGTGCCACTCCCATCCCCACCACCTGGCGAGTCCCGAGGGGATCCGTCGATCCCTTCCACTATCCTCAGGGACCGTTGTGACCTCACCTCTCATTTCGAGACTCTTGGGATGAGACCCGGGAGCCTTGAGGTCCTCGTGTCGGGATGTCTGGACCCTCGGCGACATGCGCCTTCGATACGGCTTGACCGGGTGACCATCCTCGCTCGCGAGGTTCCTTGAGGATTAAGCTCACCCAGTTACTCACCCTCCTCTCCGGCCTCATCGCCTCCGTAGTGATCGTAGATCCCAGGGAAGTTTCTTCGCCCCTCTCTTGTTCTTTCATTGACATTGGGGAAGCGATGTCCTCGTGTTTGAGGGGTGTGGGTGATCGGGTTGGTGATCATGGTTATTCCCAACTCTGTGTGTGTGTTTTGTTTTTTTTTTTAGTCATATTGGTGTTTTTTCTGCTTTAGTATGTTTTAGGTTATATTTAGTTATATGTGTCTTGTTTAGTTATATTTGTTTTCCGGTTTTAGGTAGTGTGTGTGTGATGCCATGAATGCTAATCGAGAATCAATTTTGACTACTTCGAATCTTGTTGGAAAAACACAGTTTAATCAAGAAAGGATCTGTATGGTGTTAGATGCTTGGGAATTTAATGTTGGATAGGTAGGAAGACAGAGTGAATAACCTCTAGGAGAGTCAAGAAACCAATTCTGACTAGCTGTGCCTCGCTGCGAGGATGATCGCTGGGTATGCCTAGGCTCAGGGCTTGGAAAGCTTATAGGGTCGACCAACCTTGGGGATTCTAACCACCTAAGTGATGAAACCTAATCAAAAGTTGCCATCGAGCTGACCAAAAAAAAAATATATATATATATATATATATGAACGGAATAAGTGGGATCTTCTAATCGAAATCCCGGGCACAGTCAGAGGGGCTTTTCAAAGCCTAATGCCCTGAGCCAACGCCAGAGCCATTGACTTCAACTGCCTTCATGGAATGAAAGATGGAGGCTTCCTGAGTAGAGCCCTTAGGTTTAGTTGAGTGTTCGGGGTGGATTCGAGGGAAACTAAATGCCGGTGCCGCAACAGCGGTGAGCCATAAGCGAATCCCTACAGCATAGGAACACTGGCTTATAAACTTCACGGGCATAGTTTTCTTTTAGGAGTAGGTATGTTAAGTGAATACAAATGGTAACGTTCTTATCATACGTAGTTAGGCGGCTTCCAATGGTGGGGTTGAATTCAGTTTGGGGGTATCGGAGCAGGGATTTATGCGCTACAAGGGATCCACGTATCGAATGCCTGATCATAAAACCACTTGGGAATGGCTATTGAAGATTTAGGAGGTTGGAGTCCTTGTCAGGCGAGATGATGTTCAGCTAAGTTCCTCCGAAAGTCGAACATCCTTATGGATCCTTTGAAATTCAAGTGAAATGACATGATTTGTAAGTCAGTCCTTTTTTATCCGTATTCTAGCAGTATGGGCAGCGCAATCATGACATCGAGTTAGTATGTTAGGATCTTCTATGTTGAGTTTAGAGTCGGTTTCTTACTTGGGGACAAAGCGAAGGCGAGTTTAGAAGGGTGTGATGGTGCTAAGGCATAATATTACTTGGCGTCATTTATGTTTTTAGTTGATTTTACATTTCATCGCACATTATAGCCCGAATCGATTACTAGAGTTTCCACGTGAATTGGTCGAGAAAGGTGGTTTTGGGCGGTTGGAGCTAAACATAAGAAGCGAGTGAAATCTTATCTGCCACGTCGTGGCGTCCTTGACGTCGCGGCGATTGACGTCCTACGATTTACGTGCCGGCATCATTGTTAAAAACGGGGGCCTAATTTATGGGGATGGCGTGCGGTTGAGGGGCGAAAAATAGAGCAAACGGTGACCGGGTATTAAGACACTTTCACTTTTGTATTTACTCTTTTCTGATAAACTACGGATGATTGTTAGATTGATTATGTTTATATTCAGTTCCAGCATGTTCTAGATTTCTTTCTAAGGTTTTTGTTGAACCCTATCACAATTGAATGGATTAAAGTTTCAACATATATTATTCAGTTATTTATGATTATCATCGATCGTCTCTATATCTGTGATTTAAATACATGGTAAATATGCAGAAAGCAGTGGCATGATCTCAGCTGATATCAGAGATCGAGAGATAAGGACTCCCAGGGATTTGAATAGAGCGACCCTCGGTTAAATCGGTAAATAGAGATATCCCGATCCCGAGTGTGGCAAATAGGGTTTGCGCATTTAAGCGTCTTGGAGTATTGGGATGGGGCAAAGATGCACCCAGCCTGCGGCGGGGAAATAGGGCGGATATACCTCCGAGGAGAGGTATCTCGTGAGCGATCACCAGTCATTCGAGGAAGTCGATGTCATTGAGTGTAATTCTACATAAGTAATGATCCATCGAGGAAGTGGCGAGGAGGCGATCCACTGAGTCTTTGCATTAGAGTAATTACCGCGTTAATTTGGCTTTAGTTTTAATCCACCGCAAGTTAGTTAATAGAAATTTGAGTTTAAGTCGAGGATAATATTAAAAGACTGATTTCGATTAGTTAACACATTTCTCCCAGGTGGATCGATGTCGGAGTACTTAGATCTGTTTATCGTACTTGAGGCGACAGCGCGTGCGGCAGGTACATGGGCGTACACATTTTACACGTCAACGGCTTTAGGCTAATCAGCATTCTGGCTAGTCTGTTGCTGCACCGTTGGCTTTCAGCCCGGCGAAAACAGTGAAAGAAGGATTCTAGATAAAGATCGACGATATTCCTGATAAAACCCAGTGAAGATCAATCTACGGATTGCATTATAGAGGACTTAAGCTTGAGAGTCTATTTAGATATAACGTGCAGGTCTGTATGTTACGCCACTTGTATTTTTTAAATATGCTTTTTTAGTTGAAGTCTACATATATTTTCAAGTAAACTAGAAGAATACCAACGTCTACTATTAGAGTATTTTTAGCATTCCCTTATTTACTATTAGAGTATATTTAGGATTCATTTTCTTTATCTTATGTTTTACTTTTTGTCCTTGTATTAATTATATTTATACCTCGACACTTTTAATAATAATTAAATCTTTTTCATAATATGGTATTAGGAAATTTAAGCTTAACGACCAAAATAAATAAATAAATAAATAAAATACTCTGGTCGTTGCCACCTTTGCAGTGCTCATGATCGCCTTTTTGTTGTACTTATCCTTCTCTATGGCCGACAAATCTTCTTCTACCACTGCCGTTGTGCCTCCTTCTCATCCACCTCAGAACTTGATCATTCTCAATGTCAGTGCTCAGGCATCGCTAAAACTTCGATACATAAATTATCTTTGCCTGCAGAACTCCAGTTGTCTCTCCCCCATTTGGGTATGATTCACTTAGCTTCGTTGATGGCTCAAAGCCATGTCCTCCAGCGATGATAACTCTACCCGATACAGATGCCTCCTTCCCAAATCCATATCATATTCTTTGGCTTCGATAAGACCAATTTCTTCTCAATGCAATTATTAGGTCCATATCTGCCACCATAGTGCAATTTATCTTTACCTCCACCACATCTCAGGTTGCTTGAACCACTCTCAAGAAGATGTATGCCTCTCCTTCGCACTGATGGATCATAGTCCATCGCAAGCATCTTACTAGCCCTCAACAAGGTAATCGAACTATTACAGACTATATGCAAGATGTCAAGCACAACATTGACTCTCTTTCTCTTATGAATATTCTTGTTGACTTTGATAAACTCTCCATCCGTGACTTGAACGAACTTGGCCCGGCCTACTAGAACCTATCCCATGCCCTACAAGTTTGAGAAACTCCGGTTACGTTTGAGGAATTTTTTGAGCACCTACTTAATTACAAGGCCCAACTGCAACTCTCACTTCCTTCAGTACCACCACCTTAGTTACTTTGCCTGGTTCTTCATCACATCGTCGATCGAACAACCGTGGTGAATAGAACCAGAACCGATCTTAATAGCCTTGGACGGGCGACAACCACCCCTCCCCCCTCAATCTTGAGTAGCTCAGCCGACTCATTTCGGATAGTCCTTACCTTAGGCATGGTATCACCCATCTCACTACACCTCCCCACACTCCTAAACATAATGGGTACTCTAAAAGCCAGCATTGACACATTGTTGAAACAATTCTCACTCTCTTGCATCAGGCCTCCATTCCTCTAACCTTTTGGTCATATGCCTTTGCTACGACTATCTATTTAATTAATCGAATGCCTAAAGTTTGTCTTTCTCTTGGTTCCTCGTTTAAAAAGTTATTCAACCAAGCTCCTAACCCTTTTAAACTCCTTGTCTACGGTTATTTATGCTATCCTTGGTTGCATCCCTATTCTTACCACAAACTGTATCCCAAATCCAGTTATTGTGTCTTTCTTAGCTACTCCCTCACTCAAATTGCCTTTCTCTGTTTTGACCCTACTCTCAAAAAAAATCTCTTTGTCTCCTCATGTCAAGTTCATGGAAAACGTATTCCCATTCGCGTCTCCATCCACCTCGATCACACCGGTAATAAACATAGACTATGAACTCAGCAGTGGTTCACGCGTAGAGCTTATCACCACCCCCCACCTATACCGTCGACCTCGCTTGACATACTACATTCCCTACCATCACCTTCCCATCCTCTACCGTCGAGGTTACTGTGCCAACAGATCTCCTATACCATCGACCTCCCTCGAAATGTTGTGTTCTTCACCTTCACCCACCCAACTTGATCAATTTCCTCGAAACCGTCATCCCATGCAAATTCGTGCTAAAAATGCCATCATTAAACCCAACCCAAAATATGGCCTCACCACCATGATTCCTTCTTTCACTAAACCATGCACTATTGCCCAGCTCTTGGGACCAAAATTAGGTTACAACGTCTGAAAAGAATATGATGCTCTCATTCGAAACGGCACTTAGGCTCTAGTTCCCTTGAGCTCGGGGCAAAATATAGTGGGTAACAAATTGGTGTTTCGCATTAAATAGAATCTTGATGGCTCTTTTGCACTGTATAAAGCTCGCCTTGTTGCTAAAGGCTTTCACCAACAACCGAACATTGACTTTCACGAGACTTTCAGTTTAGTGATAAATCTTGTCATCGTTCGTACTCTGCTTAGCATTGCCCTCAACCGTAGGTGAGGCATTTGCCAACTTGATGTAAATAATGTCTTTCTTAGTAGGCATCTTTTCGAGGAGGTTTATATGGCCCAACCGCATGGCATGTGCAACGCCGATTATCCGTATCATGTTTGTCGGTTACACAAGGCTATTTATGGGCTCAAACAAGCTCCTCGAGCTTGGTACTAGGAGCTCCTCACTTTCTTTCTCTCTCTCGGTTTTGTCACATCTTGTGCAGACTTGTCTCTCTTTGTTTACTCCTGCAGTAATGCACTTCTCTACTTCCTAGTCTAAGTTGATGATTTAATTATTATAGGTAGCATCCCTTCATTGGTCGATACTACTATTCGACAAATTGACTCTATATTCTCCACCAAGGATCTCGGGATACTATCTTACTTCTGTGGAGTTGAGGTTTTGCCAACTTCCTCGGGCCTTCTACTATCTCAACAAAAGTATGTCATTGATCTTCTAATCAAACATAACATGCTTGGCTCTAAACCCGTCTCTATACCACTTTCCGTAGGTACTTCTTTAACTGCCAATGATGGTACTACGTTGGTCAATGCCACCATGTACCGTCAGGTGGTTGGAGGCCTCCAACATCTCCAGATGACTCGGTTGAATTCTTTCTTTGTTGTGAATAAACTCTCCCAGTTTATACATGCGCCATCCGAACACCATTGGGGAGTGGTCAAACGTCTGCTTCGCTATCTTAATGGCATAAGATCCCTTGGTATCTAACTTCTTGCAAACACTCCTCAGACCTTACATGGTTTCTTGGATGCGGACTGGGCTGGTAATCCAGATGATTGTACCTCCACATGTGCTTTTCTCATTTTCCTTAATGCTAATTCAATGTCCTGGAGTTCTACAAAGCAACACACTGTTGCTCATTCTTCCACTAAGGTTGTTTATCGTGTCATTGCGGCTGCTACAGACAAACTGCAATGGGTGAAATTGTTGTTGTCGGAACTTCTTGTCCTAGTGCAGTCCCCGCCTCCCCTGTTATCGGATAGCCTTAGTGCCACATATCTCTTTGCCAATCTTGTATTTCACTCTCGCATAAAACACTTTGCGATTGATCATCACTTTGTTCGTGACGTGGTTCAGTCATTCGTGTTGCTTGTTGTTCATGTCTCTACTGATGACCAGCTTGTTGATGCACTTACCAAATCTCTATCTCGTTCTTGCCTCTTCTCCTTATGTAACAAGATTTATGTTATTTCTGGCACATCATCTTGAGGGAGTGTATTAGAGTATATTTATGATTCCCTTGTTTACTATTATAGTATATTTAGGATTCATTTTCTTTACCTTATGCTTTTACTATTTTGTCCTTGTATTGATATATTTATACGTCAACACTTTTAATAATAATTAAGTCTCTTCCATAACATCTTCTTAGTAATTATTTTTTTTATAACAATTTTATATATCATCCATGATAGAAAAAATAAAAATAAAAATAAAATAAATTATGTTTAATAATCAGAACATTTTTTTTTTTAGAAACAAAAATATGATATTTTCAAATAACATATTTTGATTGTTTTAAATTGTTTTTTTTACTTACCTTTTGAAAACTACTAATAATTATATACTTATGTTGAATGATTACAAATAAAACATAAGATATTAAAATTATGATTATTTTTAAAATATATTGTAACATTTTAAAAATATTTCATTTTTTCAAATAATTTTTTGTTTTATGGAAAACTTACTCTGAGGATTCTAATAACTACAAGGTTTTTCAAATAAAAAATAATAAGTTTATTTATTATTTAAAAGCAGTTTCAAATTTTAAAAGCTTATTTATTGGTGTCTAGTGAAAGTTTGAGCATGAGCAAAATTCACTTAAAAAGACTTTAAATTTTAATTATTTTTCATAGTAAAAGTAAGTTCTAATCAGACTTTAAGCAGAAAACAACTTTTGCCTAATGAAAAACCAGTTCGATACAGGTGTACGGTGAATATGACAAAAAAATTATTCATGGTTATTTTTTTGGTTACAAGAATTTTTGAGAGGAAAATGTAAAGTTAAAAAATGAAAAGAAAACAAGGAAGATAACAAGAGTGAGTGAATAAATTATTTTGTTGTTAAGTCAGATTCATATTATTTACTTTAACACATTAATGTCACGATTCAAATAATTTTAAAATATAAAAATATCTATTAATTTTAATTATATTTAATTGTTAACAAATATTTTATAATACAATCGAACATTAATTTTTTTATTTTTTATTTTACATTTGGTTCTTTTCTTATTCTATAGGAACCAACCACAACCTAAATTAAACATATATACAAAATTGGTACATTATACTCTAATCTTTATAAATATTTTTTCTTTATTTAGTAACAACCAATTCCTTTAAAAAAAAATCAACAACCAATTTCCTAATAAAGTAGTAAAGAAAATAACAAAACAGGCAACAAAAATTATCATTTAAGTATACTTGTACCATTTTTCCTTCGATTACTTGATTAAAAGATCCTTTAAATTTGACCATAACTTCACGGGGACCACTGTGTCCAACATTCCCACCAGCAACGCCTGATCCTACGATACGGTTGGCCACTTCTTTCGAGCTCAGGGCTTTTCGGCAACTGTTCGCCCCGCAGTGGTGCCCTTTCCTACTTAATTGTTCGGAGTAAAAATGTAACATTCTAATATAACAAATTTCAAAATTTCATATTAATAAAAACTTTCTAAATCTCAACCTTCAAATACGAACTGACATAAAATCTAAAAACAATTGTCTAAACATTTCTAACAACTCTTAAATCAAATAATCCAAATGAATATAAATCCATCAACTAAACAAAATCCATGATAAAATTCAAAAGAAAAAAAATCTCGATAAAGATAAATTCCCATACTAGCCAATCACTTATCGCCAAAACTATGAACACTTGAAAAATAGTCAACAAATGGGGAATGAGTTAGAAGCCTAATAAGGTAGATTAATGCAATTCATAAGGTCAAACATTTTCAAATCCGCAGTTCAAAATAGAATATTATCATCAATCATTTTCATAATTTTTTTATGTCATTACAGTAAATACTTGATTCGTATTTAAACGAGCTTTTAAGTATAAATTATTGAATATTCACATTAAAACTTTACTCTTTATGCTGTATCAGATGGTGCACAACCATGTAGGACTTTCATGGATCAAACATTTTCAAATCAACGTAAAAATAAGAGTATTGCTCATCAATCATTTTCATAATTCTTTTATGTCATTACATTCAAATATTTCAGTTCATATTTAAACACTTTCATATCAAATTAATTCAAATATTCACATTAAAACTTTTACTCTTGTCATAAATATCGAATGATGCACAACCATGTGGGACTTTCAAATGAGTACTTGAAAGTATCGATTCATTTAAAGATTGACGGAACCAAGAAACACCAGAGTACTAGTAATCTCGATGAGAACCTTAAGGCTAGGAGTTCAAAATCAATTACATTCCCCGCCAAGGAATTCATCCTAACCCTAGATTTGTTGAAAGTTGGGTTGGTAAAACCCTAGTTTGTATAAGATGAGTATGGAATCCTCTCTTTGAGTATGGATTCTTGGTTTATGATGTATGGATACTTGTTTGGGTGTTAGGAAGTTAACCTAACTTACAAGTATTTGAGTTTGGATTTGGAAAAACCCTAATTAATCTCTATGTGTTGTTTTGATTGTGTTGGGAATACACTTGGGGAGATGTTTTCTGTAGAGTATACTGAGTGTTATTTGGGATTTTGGTTAGATTTGGAAAAAAGGGAAGAAATAAGCAAATTGGGTAATATCGAGGTCTGCGCGGCGTAGGAACCACAGTAGCGTAGGTCACGCCACGATGGCATGCCCACTGTTGCGGCATGGGCGAAGTGGGAGGATTGTCAAGCCTTAGGTCACGCCCTTGTTGTAATGACTCTCACATACTCAGTGTAACATTATTCATAAGCTTAGAAATTTTGGGTTTTTTTGTTTTGTTTCGTTTTTCCATTGCTCAGATGACTTGTCTATTGGACTAATAGAGACCACATAAGTGTATGAAAGGGTCCATTCATTTGAAAGGTTAAAAAAAAAATAATTTAGACCCATTACCTGCTTGCCTCGGCGACGAAGTGGGCAAACTTAATGCCCCTATGATAAAATAATAAGGTCCACGAACGGTATGGAGTGCACTTCTAAGTACTAGTATATGTCTGGTACATTATGAAAAATACGAGTTAAATGTTTATAAGAGATTACCTTAATTGATAAATAGATATATCATAAGTATACATGATGTCATTAGTTATTCATGTGTATATGAGATATCTGTTTCTAATACGAAGGGTGTAAAGCTATAATAAAGCAGATTGCGCCTACGGCCCAGGGTATTTGGTTAGATAGGCATGCCTATAGGGATACAGTTGCTGCAATATACAGTTTACAAATATCAAGGCCCTGTTTGGGTCAATGACATAGATCCTGTTTTGATCATTATAACGGCCCCGTTTGGGTCATACAGATAGAGATCACTATCTCGTACAGTGATAGTACCTTCGAGTACATACAGTTTTTTCTCGTATCCACTTCTAAGGTATTTGCAGGCATGAAACATAAGATAAATGAGAAGAATATGTAAATGACATGACATGATATGAGAAGCATATGTTGCTATGTGATATATACTTGATGACAAAGTACATTTTGACAAGAATAAGAAGAAAAGTCATAAATGACATGAAATGAAATGATATTTGATATGTTATAAGAACTATGTATATGTGTAAATTATGATATATGTGAAGTATATCTATAAATGATATATTCAAAACATGAATAAGCATGTGTATATGTACATGTTAAAGATATTACCTCAGGAAATGCAATACAGATGAAAGGAACAATAAACTGTAACTGATAGAGAATGATGACTTGAGTCACGAACTAGGTCGCTCTCTTTAAGACGATTCGTGGCTCTGCCTCCTTTGTGCATGCAGTTGAATAGCAACGTCGTCCCCAGGATAAAACAAGCCCATATACTCTCTGTTTTGATCATTACGTACCTGATAGAACACTGTTCAAATCTGCGATGTTTTTTTTTTAAATGCCATATTCTGTATATAAAAAAACATAAGTGGTTTTTCTTTTTTTGAAAACTACCCATCAGAAGAAAGTTGTAGTTTTTTCAGTAAACGTGGGGGAGTTTGCAGCAAAATCAGGAAATTCAAATCACATCCAGCAAAGCCAGGAATACGTGGTTAGTGGTTGACAAAATCAAATAAAAAAATAATTAAAAAATAAAACTGACCGCGAGATACAAAGGCCAAAGTGCCCCGAGGCCTGAGGCCATCTTTGACATTTATATGTATCTGTGAGGTTTGAACTTAGGTTGGGTGAGCAAAACTTTAACCATTCCTCCTACCCTCCATCTATTGTTTACCAAACACGCATACGATACTTTTAAATATCTTGTGCACTATGATCCTTATATTTAAAAAGAAAGAAAGATCATGAGACTTTATGTTTTAGAAAGACAGTCGAAAAATGAGCATAAGCAAAGGTGTTTAGCAAACTTGAACCTTTGCATAGTGATAGTTCTTTCAATGTATAAGAATCGATAGTGAATTACTATTGAACTATTATCCTAGGATATATAAAGAAAAAACATCACACACACTTCTCTTAACACGCAATTCAGAAGCTAGCACTTTCCGGCCATGTGCTTATATCCCAGTTATAGTACATGCTCTAAAGAATTTGCCAAAAACTTATAGAATGCAGCCCCACATTCACATATACATAGGTGAGACTATCAAGGATGTTTTACGTAGCATAACGATCCCACTTTGTTATAAAGATCTCATTAAAAGTTTTAATAAACTCGACCTTTTATACCATACGAATATCATCTGATAGGAATGGACTTGATGATATATTTCATGACGAAGCTTGCATGATTCACGTGTATCACTAGTAGCTTGTTCTTCCAAGTGAACCTTTTTTGTGGGATCTCCACTCAATAGGTCGGGTTACCATTACCGGTGACTCATTTTATTGCTTGAGAAGCTGCTTAAATTTCCTTCGAAGTGTCCCTACTTTTCATGTGCTAATCCCTTTAGGTCAAGGATCGGCAAGATTCATAAAGTTGGAACATAATCCACTCTTACAGCACCTGTAGATAGATATTGTCTAATAGTGCTATGTTTTCGACATATATGTCGACTCTTCTTCTACATTATATCGCGGTTATGTACTTTCTTAGAGACAGCCAGCAGTACTATGCAGTGAATTAGAGCAGTGATTTGGTCTTTCCATAAGGAAGTATACGCAAAATTCACGAGCCAATGGCTTCCTCACACTATTGTAGCCAAAGCAATAAGTTCTAACTCCATGGTAGGAGTGAGGTTAGAATAGTCTGTTCTTTGATTTCCTAGAAATAGGCTCTGGCGATGCTAAAACTACCGCCAACCCTTTGGTTGCTTTGGAATCATACGAAAGAGGTGTTCAATCTACATTATAAATCCCTCAAGGGCTGAAACTTACGGAAATGTAATCCTAGGTTCCTTGGCTCTTTTCGGATACGCATGAGCCTTCGATAGCAAACCAATGCTCTCGTGAGGGGAGTGTAGTAAACTGCGTAAACCAAACAACATATGCAATATCACAGTGAAGTCTGATGTTGACATAAGCGAAGTTGCAATGATCTGCATGCTCGGTTTAATCTAATGCTTTCGCTAGTATTTTAAACAATTTAACACTAGAGATTATGGGGAGTAAACGGGTTTGCAATCAAAATATTATATTTACATAACAATTTTCAATTTAATGAGGCGATGCAAAAGCCCAGTTCCATCACTTGTTCTTGTTATTTTAGTCCCAAGAATAAGGTTAGCCTCTCAAGATCCCTTCATATCAAAATTTTGTCTAAACAAATTTTTACTTTATTAGCGAAGCATCAATATGATCAGTATCCAATAGATCATCCCACATATAAACATATGATAGTGCATATATTATCGTGAATTTATAAGTAAACACATTTATATACTTTCATTTATTCTAAAACCATGACTAATAATCAAGAATCAAATTTATCATGCTTTGTTTTGGTCCCTTTGTTAGACCATATAAAGATCTTTCCAATTTTCATACCTTATGTTCTTGCCACTGGAGCAGCAAAACCTTCGGGCTGATCCATGTAAATTTCTTCTTCTAAGTCACCATTTAAAAATGTTGTCTTTACATCCATTTGATGTATAATAAAATCATGAATGGCAGCTATATCAAATAATACACGAATTGATGTAATTCTAGTGACTGGAGAATAAGTGTCAAAGAAATCAATATTTTCTTTCTGCCTAAAACCTTTAGCAACGGTCCCACTTTCTTTTTCTCTGAGAACCATGACCTTGAGTTTCCTTTTTAGTACCCACTTACATCCTATAGTTTTACAACCGGTGAGTAAATCTACCAATTTCCATATTTTATTTATTTGTAAGAATCCATTTCGTCATTCACAACTTCTTGCCATAGTTCAGAATCAGAGGATTTATATGCCTCTTCTAAAGTAACAGGGTCACCATCTAAAGTGAAGGCATAAAAATCAGATCCAAAATCTTTACCCAACTTTAGGTCGTACTTCTTCTTAATTCGAGTACATTTGTATCGCTCTTTTCGTTTGACAAATTCAGTTCATTTACTATTTTATTTTCACTAGAATTACTTATTTTAGATTTAAAAGGGAATTTGTCCTCGAAAAAATCAGCATCAAGTGACTACACAATCACATTATTTTTATATCACATAAAACCTATATGCCTTGCTATGTATTGCATATCAAATAAAAAACACCCACTCCTTATGCTCTACTAGCTAGCAAGGATCTTTTGGATCTGGTATCACTTACATATGCCATGACAAGTACTTGAAATAAGAGACATTCGGTTTTCTATTTAACCACCATTCTATGGGAGAAGTATAAGTTTTAGAGTTAGGCATTCTATTCAAAACATAACAAATAGTTAAAAGAATTTCTCCCCACCAATAGGAAGCAGCACCAGAATTTAACAAGGTAGCAACAACAAGTTCACACAAAGTCTATTTTTTTCTTTCGAGCTTTTTCTATTCATTTACAGTGAATAAGGTCGCATTAACTTCATGAATTATGCAAGGTTTCATCACATTAGTAAATTCAATAGAACAGTATTTTGTGCCTCCATCACTACGAAATTTCTTAATCTTTTTTTCAAATTGATTTTCTATTTCGGTTGTAAAGACTTTAAATATATCAAGAGCTTCACTTTTATGCCTCATCAAATAAACATATGTATAATTTGAATAATCATCGGTAATGTAATGAAATATAGTTTTCCATTTACAGTTTAATGCCATCGGATTCACATATGTCGAATGTATTAAGTCGAGGATTGATTTTTGTTCTATTGATTTATGTGGGGTTTAGTGATTTTAGCTTATTTTGTGACTACATTTTCAAAATCATCGAAACGTACATTAGAGATAATACCTAGCCTACTCATGTTCTTGATTAATTTTTTGTTAACATGACAAGTCCGACATACCAAACATTAAAGGAACCTTTAACAATATAAGAAGAAGATGCAACATTTTTATTCATCTCAACATTCAGTTTGAACATATTATCACAAGCATAGCCCTTACCCCTGAAAAGATCCATTTTGGTGATGACATGCGATTAGAACCAATATTACACCCGACCTTATTGAGTAAAAAACTAGAAATGGGTTCTTTCTCATTTCTAGAGTATGTAGGACATCCTTAAGAAGGAGTGTATGTCCATAAGCAAACTTCAACTCCACATTGCAAATTCCAGCAACCTTAGTGGTGTGGGAATCACCCAACATCACTTTCATGTCTTTTTCTTCAGAATAAGTCTTGAACCAGGAACGATCATAACAAATATGTCATGCAGCTCCGAGGAATATACCCCACCACCCCTTGGATCAAAATCTTGAGTTTTGCATTATCATAGCCACAAGTGGCTCCTCGCCGATCACATTAGCTTGAAATTTATAGGAATGATATGATTCCTGCCGGTTTGAGCCATATGACCGGGTTTATTACCCAAGCATAACACATAAGCGGTTATTATTGTGTGCTTCTTGCCTTGGGGGTCCATTATTGTTCACTGATACGGTTTTGATTCTTCATGTTCTTATTCTGATTGAATCTTCTATTTTGGTTTTGGTTGTGGCTCGGCTTCATAAACTTCTTCTTTGGCTTCAAATGAGCTAGAGTTTTATTATTGTCCTTGGAGACAACAAAAACATCCTCTTTAGAATCTTGTTTTCGAGCCTCCACCTCAACTCTGATTTTGGTGATTAGGCTTTCCATCGAGAATTCCTTTGTTTTGTGTATGACCCGCTGTAAAATCATTCCATCTTGTTGGCGATTTGTCGATCAACAACCAAATAAAGCTGCTCATCAGTTGCATACCTTCAGATAAAATTTCACGAGTAATTTTCTAGAGTTCATGAGATTGTGAGACAACCAATTTTTCTTCAACAATTTGGAACTTCATGTATCGACTAACAGCATATTTTTTAGACCCAGCCTCCTCAGTATCATATTTCTTTTGCAAAGCATCCCAAACATCTTTCCGGTTTAAAAGAAGAGTAATGTCATATAAATCATCAACACAAAGCATTCGAGAATATAGTTCTTGCACAAAAAATCATCAAAATCCCAATTTGCAATTTCTTTTGTGTTCTCAACAGTGGGTGGATCAACTTGTGTAGGTTTAATTGTAGTGACATAATAAGCAACCTTTTTCGTAGTAATATAAAATAGCATCTTGCTTTTCCATCTTTTGAAATGCATACCCTCGAACTTGAAGGTTTGTTGTTGTTATTGCTCGGTACTAACGTGAGACTTTTCTCAACCTCCATGGCAGAACAAAACTCGTCTTAAAATTGTTAAAGATATTACCTCGGGAAATGTCTGAATGAAAGAACAATAAGCTTCTAGCGATAGAGAATGATGACTTGAGTCACGAACTAGGTCGCTCTCTTTAAGACGATTCTTAGCTCTGCCTCTTTTGTTCATGCAGTTGAATAGCAACGTCGTCCCAAGGATAAAACAAGCCTAAATACTCTTGTTTCGATGTGTGCACAACGAGAACCTTTGTTCAAATCTATGATTTTTTTTTAGTCTCTTCCTTACCTTCTATATAAGCGAGTGGTTTTTTTTGAAAACTACCCATCGGAAGAATGTTGTAGTTTTTCGATGCTTGATGGGGGAGGGTTGTACTTGAATCGGGAAATTCAAATCGCATCCAGCAAAACCCGAGAATACGTGGTTAGTTGTTGACAATATCAAATAAAAAAATAAAACTGACTTAACGGTCCCCTGAGGCCTAGTATGACGCCCGAAAACCGGGGGTCTCGTTGACCACCATCAACCTGCGGAATACTCGTGAATGTCGGATAACTTAGGCATTTTTACGAAAAATGGGCAGAGTCTCCTTTGTACAGGAAGCTCTACCCAAATACAAAACATAAACTGTCTAAAACGGTCAATATAGATCTGTAATGCGACCACTTGGGCTCGTAAACGAGAAATAAAAATATCCGACTATCCAACCGTAGATTCGAGTTCAAGTTTTCTCTTATCTGACATATATTAAAATTAAAACAATTCTAATATGTAATACGCCATAACCCAAAGCCACAATCCATTTCTTCTAAACCTACATCTCTTGAATGAGTCGTCCCCTGTATGCCCCACATGCTGTAAAATAATATTCCTCGGCAGGGTGAGCGGCTAATCTTCATTAGTGGACTCGCCCTAAGTGGGCTACTCTCAGCACAAGTGCGGTCTGATGTTAAAATAAATGTAGCATTCGAGCAAATTCATGATCCTAGCGAATATCTATGCGACTCATCTCGTACCCGAATCCTCACCGACTCCCTCACACTCGCCTAAGCCATGTATGAGAAAACGTCTTTTTCAAAACCATTCTTGTTGTTTTCGAAACTATACTACCGAAGTATCGGTAAAAATATGGGACTACCCTCCGAGGCGAATGTGTTAGAACCTTAGAAAGCAGTCCTTAGTCCTCATCGAAATGATACGGTGGACGTCTCCCAACCTCATTCTCCGGAAATTCATCTGTGAAATTCCTTTTCAAACATTTAAATTTTCTTTCAATTTTTCATATCATGCACTCACCTATTTTCTAGAGCTACCACTACAGCGAATTGCATATAGGATGCATTATGCCATTTCAATCATTTTCAACCAATATATCAATATGCATATATTATCCAATTTAGAATCACACATGTAATTCACTAATATCAACCAACTCCTAAATTTGCTCACTTGAGCTAATCACTATTCCATTTCCAATGGACTACACCTACAATTATATTCCATATAATTGTGACATCAAGTTAACACATGACTTGTAGGTAACATATGTAAAATCATCTCAATGACCTACAAACACAATTATACTTTATATAATTATGTCATTATATTAACATATTAAATTCATGTATTAACTATCTTATTTACATTTCCAATGAATTCATTTCAACAAATCAAGCACCACCTGACATGGACGATTTTGTCGATTCCTGACCGGGAGCGATTTTAACGGTCCGAAACCTTGATGGGCTGTCCATGGGCAACCCACTTTCAGTCAACTTCTCGGTTCCACTTTTGGAACCAGATTCCACTATTTCCGATCTCCTACTCACCAAAATAGAATTTAATGCATAAATTCCACATAACAGCCCACATCAGTTTCTGGACTTCACGGACTGTCCCAAATGTCCAAAAAATTTTCCACAATTCGGTCCCATGTTTTGGGACCGATCAAACGGCCCATTCTCGACATTTTTCATATAAAGCATAAATTTTAATGCATAATTGCCACACAAACAGCCCACTAATTTCTGGACAGTTACGACCAATCAAAAAAATCTCAAAGAAATTCCAACAATTAGTCGAGTTTTTGGGGCCAGATCAAGCTCAACCCCTCACGGCCTCAAACCAACAGTATCGAAAAACACTTAAATAAAGTGTAAAACCCAAGTGAGGAGAAACCCCTACTTCTCGGAGTTTAATCAAAAACTCACAAATCTAGTACCAGCATGAAAACCTCTCCTCGTGGCAGTTCTCCTTCTTGTCCCGAAGACTGCCGACGGTCGGATCGCCCGTATTTTTAGAGAGAAGTGGCTCTCTCTCTAAAATTTTTTTGAAAAACCTCAACCAGCTGCTGCTCCCCGATTCTGCTCCAGCCACTGCCCATTTAAGGAGACGATACTGTTCATTTTTTGGCATTTAGTGACTTAATCAATTCCTATAATGCCAATTTTGTCCCTCTTTTCCTAGTTTTGACATTCGGCACTATCTCGGCCGTCCATTTTCATCATTTCTCTACTCATACCACTTATGACACATGAGTACATATTATATGTGACTTTCGTTGCATAATCGTTTGACACCAATGCGATGCCTCAGCGATGTAAATTCTCTTGTCTCGAATTGACGAAATTTTACGTGCTAGGTAGATTTGTGAGACGATTACGACAGTGAAATCCGTTTCATCATCCGAGATCTAGAAAGAATAAATTACTGATTTTTAAATGAAATAACAATTTTATGTGTAATCGAAGTCTGATTTGCCCTTTTCTGAAAGTGGAAATTTCTCAGATTACATTCTCACCTTAAAAAATTTCGTCCCTAAATTTTGGACAATCACCACACAACACTTGCATATGCAACATGCACTCATCCATGCATGTAAACTAGTCATTTAAATCTTAAACGACTAAACCACGTACCTTCATCCACAAACGAAGGGATAGGTAGCCCACGCTCTCGCGTTCCCACGTTGACCTCTCCACTCCATAGTGCCGTCATAGCACCCTCACTAGCCTCATGGTCTTGCATCATGAAACCTGATGTGACTATCAACAATGCACCTTTGGTCCCTCCTCGAAAGGTCTGTCAGAGTGTCAGCCTCAATCACAGTACGTCCACCACGCGAAATTTGGATGCGGGTATATTTCCAGAGCATGGAGCGTGAAATAACCTCGTGGACACCTGACATGCTGGGGCGGTACTTCTTAGAGTGCGCAGCAATGCCTATCCTCTCGAGGCATCTCGAAGGTCAGTGAACCTCGTGATAATTTCCTAAACTACCCGAACGACCACTCCTCCCTTAGGCATCACCTTGAAGGCGTGATCCCCCGAGCTTCCCGAACTCTAAGGGTGGCGTCGCACATCGGCGCTGGCCTCTTACGCCGGCTCGGCCGTGAGAAGGCGCTCACCGTATCAACTCACCTTCTCGAGAGGTGTCTCTAATCGAATCAGGACCAGTGATGGAGCTCTCTCCAGCTACTCGGTCCGGTATAGCGACTACATGGCCTCCCATTACAATGCCTCATATGGTGCCATTCGTATGCTCTTTGATAACTATTGTTGTAGGCGAATTCCACTAAGGCAATTAATCCTCTACCCTTATGACCGAGGATGTATGCTTGTAACGTGTCCTCTAACACCTGTATATATAGTCCATCCTGACACATAACCTACCTGACCCTTGCTTGGTGTGCAAGCGACCTTCCAAGGTCCTGATCCTTGACTCAATCCTATGGACCGTCAATCTAGTCCATGTCATGAATGACATCCATTTATCGAGCCCTTGCCAGCTCAACAACACCCAATGCAACTTCCAAAGGGGTATCCAAACCTCGAGTCACCCCCGACTCCTATCACTCAACTCTAAGCTCATATGATAACCATGTCCGTGTTTTTCATCTCGAGTCCTCCCCAACCTCCTATCTCTCAACTCGGTCCGCGTGATAACTAGCGCCCGTGTGTGTTTTCTCATCTCGAAATACCCTTGACTTATCACCTAACCTCCTAAGTCCGCGTGATAACCCCGACTCCCGTGTTTTCATCTCGAGTCAGTCCCGACTCCTACCACCCAACTCTAAGTCTCGTGATAACCCCGACTCCGCGTGTTTTCATCTCTGCAACATAACTTTTCTACTACACCGCGAGCCTCTTTCATTCACACTGTAGTCTGGATATATCCACGGGTCTCTACACTCCAGCCACGTAAATTCTCCTCGATAACTCCACTGGGCCCTTACACCCACACACAAAAATTTTTGGATTTCTCCACCTGCCCTTACACCCACACGTAAATTTTGATTTCTCCACTGGGTCTCTTACACCTCACATACCTCTGATTTCCCACGGTCTCTTACACCTCACGTAAATTGGGACGTCTCCCTGGCTCCCATACACCCACACGTAAATTCTGGGATATCTCCCCAGTCTCTTATACCCACACAATCCAGATCTCTCCCGTGCCCTTACACCCACGTAAATTCTGGGATATCTCCCTGCCCTACACTCCATACGTAAATTCGATATCCCCCTGGTCTCTTACACCCAATACGCAAATTCCCATCTCTCCCCGATCTCTTACACCCACACGTAAATTCGGATATCTCCCGGCTCTACACCCATACGTAAATTCGGGGATATCTCCCCAGTCTCTTACACCCACACGTAGTTCCATTCTCCTGACTTTACACCCACACACCCGGATATCTCCCGTCTCTTACACCCACACAGACCTTTCTGATACTACCACTCTGCCCTCTTCACCCTAACTCAGCTTCTCACCTGGGATTAACTACTCCTTTTCGCTCGCCTAACACTTTAATCTCTCTCGCTTCCCGATTCAACTATGAGTCTTACTGGACGTAATCCCAAAGACAAATTAATCCACACTCACCAAGAGTGGTGAATGACCATACCGCAAAACCACACCCGACTCGACGGCGATGTCTCCGTGCACATGCACGCACACGCCAAACCGGCGGACACCTAATCTCTGGTCCACCAAGAGCGTGACCTCAGATCTCTCACTCATAATCTCAACCTGGCCTTGGGTCAATCCTCACCCTATATCCAGGAAGAATATCTATACGCGGGCTTAAAGGCCTTAACCTCTAAGTCCAAATCCATCACACAAGATGCAACAATGAATGAATATGATGCATCCACTAACGCCTACCTAAATACAACGCGCAAGAGTAGAACGCATTCACATATCCGATCGCTCATAGTGCTCACTCACTATGAGACCTCCTGCCTCCCAGACACCCGCTCATATGCCCAGCCAAGGGCAATGGTAACACGTCATCTCGGTCTACCGACCGAACTCTGGGCCGCAAACCCCGTGCTCGACCCCGACCGTGCTGTCCCCGCCATGTGACCCGGGCTCCGTCAAGTACTAGGTGGATCGGGGTCCTCGACCTATTACTCAGGTTTGAGAAACAAACCGTGTCCTCTCCGTCTATCGACCGACCGCACACCCCAAAACTCCAGATCCCCGCCCGAGGGAAATCCTCATATGTCCGATCACCGCAATGGTAGCACACCATTTGCCCATCCTGACTAGCAACCCTAACTGCCTCCGCCCGATAACGGGGCTCTATAACTCATGGAACCCGTAAGCCTTCTCGCTTCTTTCCCGAACCAGAAGAAGGTCAGACCCTTCCTCTTAATACCAACACTCCATATCCTCGACGCCGCATGTCATCCACCTCCTTCGCCTAGTGGGAGCGATGATAGCTTTCAAACGCTGGATGTCGCTTTCAACGCCCCGATTCACTATCGCGACATGCTTGTGCGATACGGCAATCGCAATCCCTACGACCGCAGAAAGGCCTGCTGACAAACACCGGTGGTGTTCGACTGGGCACTTCGTGGACGCCCCCACGCTCGCCCCTACTAGCCATCTACACAATTACCATGGCGCTAGTTCAATTTAGTATCTCTAAGGCATAAACATGCTCGAGACACTAGTCATACACATAACCGCTAGAGACAAGATTTGCCCTTGCATTTACATGTAATGCAAGTTAATCAATTTTGCATTTAAATTATTGTTTTCAACAAAATTTTTATTTAAATTTTATTTTTTTTCTAAAATTTTATCAAATTTTATTCGATTTTATTTTATTTTTATTTAATTTTAAAAAAATTTTCGAAAATTTAGATGAACAAGATTCATGAACCGAGTTCACGAACAATGTCCAAAATCGACTCGCCAGAAATACACGAAGCCACCGCTAAAATAAAGCGGTGTATCGGCGTACGCTTCGCTGGGGCCGCCAGCACGCGCTCAAGGCATGCCGCGCTTGCTCTCTGCGCGCTTACGCACTAAGGCTGCCGGGTTACAAGGCGCCGCGACGCCGCGCTTCGCCGTCAGCGCTTTGAAGGCCTCCCGGGCGAGTTTTCGCCGCGCGCGCTTCATACTGCAGCAGCGCTCGCTTACCGCTTACGCGCGCTTCGCGCGCGCCGCGTATCGCTTACTCGATGGGCGAGCGCATTTTAGGTTCCCGTATACCTTTTTTTTTTTCCCCTTTTTTTTTTCATTTTTCACTAATTAGAAAATACTCTCAAAATATATTTATTTATTTTCTTTTCATTTTCCAAGACACCAATAGTTTTATTATATATATATATATATATATATATATATATATATATAAGGTAGGTATTACAGTGGTAAGTAATACAGGGAGGTATATATATATATATTTTTTTTTTTTTTTTTTTTTTTTTTTTTTTCATTCCCCAACAAACCAAATAAGTCATTAAATTTATTTTTACTTATTTTCTGCTCCAGCCACATTGTAAACTCCATGTCATTTCTCTCTCTCTCTTCTCTTCTCACACGCTCATGTGCTATCTACCTAAGACACAACATTCAAGACACATACAACATGTCATACACACCAAACACATACATACAACCACTGATTTAATTCCATGAGGATCTACGGCACAAAACACACATGCCGTGTCCTAGTTTTGTTCCGTGCTTCCTATGTAATCTCATACATAAACCTAACATCGAACCAATAATCGGCAGGTGATGTTCTTATTTCAAAGACTATGGCCTTAGCCCAAGCCCCCTCACTCTATGGATGCCCAACCCGAGCTCCTTATTTAGGTCAGATACCTAAGCTCGATACCAAGCCGTGACGCCCAAAACCCGGGTCCGTGACTACCCGTCAACCCGTCTAATACTGCGGAATGCTCCGATAACTGACATTTTTCACGAAAACGGCGTAGTCTCCTTTGAATCGGGAAGTTCTACCTAAATACAAAACCTGGGCATAAACCTGGTCCCAAATGGGCCCAATATACGTTTATGACAAAACGGCCACTGGGGCTCATAAACCAAAGTAAAATATCCAATCATCCAACCATAGTTCAAGAGTTCAAGTTTTCTTTCTTATACAAATATATATTAAAAATTAAACAATTCTAATACATGGTCACGCCATAACCCAAAGCCACAATCCCGCTTTCTTATAAACTCCTCTGTCTCTAGGACGAGCCGCCCCTCGCACGCCCGTACCAGAAATATCCTCGACAGGTGAGCTAATGCTCGGCAATGGAATCAGCCTAAGTGGGCTACTTCTCCACCCAAGTGCTGTAATGTTCCAATAAACACACATTCAAGCACCACATCCTACTAATGTCTAACTCCACCATCTCTGCACTGAAGTCCTCATCGACTTCACACTCGCCTGCCATGTATGAAAACGCTCTTTTCAAAAACAATTCGTTTGTTTTCGAACTATACTACCAAGTATCTGCAAAAATACGTGGGACTACCCTCCCGAGACGAATGCCGGGAGGAACCTTCAAACAGCCATGGTCCTCATCCGAAATGATCCGTTGGACCGTCTTCCTAACCTCATTATCCTGAATTCATCCCGCGGAAATTCCTTTCAAAACATTTTCGCTTTTCTTCAATCTTTTCATGTCATGCACTCACCTATTTTCTAGGCTACCCCAGTGCATATGGGATGCATTATGTCATTTCAATCATTTTCAACCAATATATCAATATGCATATATTATCCAATTTAGAATCACACATGTAATTCACTAAAATCAACCAACTCCCAAATTTGCTCACTTGAGCTAATCACTATTTCATTTCCAATGGCCTACACCTAAAATTATATTCCATATAATTGTGACATCAAGTTAACACATCAAGCTTATGCATTAACATATTAAAATCATCTCAATA
The DNA here is from genome assembly GCA_016808115.1 of Tetrastigma voinierianum. NCBI lineage: Eukaryota > Viridiplantae > Streptophyta > Magnoliopsida > Vitales > Vitaceae > Tetrastigma > Tetrastigma voinierianum. The sequence goes on along the minus strand of JAEQBH010004231.1, from coordinate 68,902 downwards.
ATGACTCACACAAAACAATTATACTTTAGTAATTATGTCATTATATTAACATATTAAATTCATGTATTAACCTATCTATTTCCACACAACTCAAGCCATTCATTTCAACAAATCAAGCACACAACACATGGACGATTCGTCTTAATGACAACTGGATCATTTAACAAATCTCCAGTCTCCACGCTAGTCGCCCAGGCAAATTTAATTTCGTCCAACCCTGCTCCACTTTTTTTGGAACCGACCATACCCATTTCCTGCCTCCTACTCACCAAAATAGAATTTAATGCATGCTCCACATAACAAATTTCACATCGCTCGGACTTCACGGATCGTCCCAAATGTCCAAAATTTTCCATAATCGGCCCCATGTTGGACCGATCAAACGGCCCATTCTCAAGAGATTTTTCATATCAAGCATAATTTAATGATAATTGCCAATAAACAGCCCACTACTTTCGACGTCACCACAATCAAAAAAATCTCAAAGAAATTCCAACACCGGCCCCGCTTCAGATTCGATCAAACTACCACGGCCTCAAACCAACTGAAACGAAAAACACTTAAATAAAGTGTAAAACCCAAGTAGGGAGAACCCCTACCTCTCGGAGTTTGTCAAAACTCACAAACTGCACTCCACGGGCCCTCTCCGTCGTAGAGCGCCTCTGTCTCCGGATCACGACTGGGTCTGAGTCGGCCTCAGATTTTTAGAGAGAAGTGGCTCTCTCTAAAAAAAAAAATTTGAAAACCTCTACCACCATACCCCGACTCGCTCCAGCCACCGCCTATTTAAGGAGATGACACTGCTCATTTTTTTTGGCATTTAGTGACTTAATCAATTCCTATAATGCCAATTTTGTCCCTCTTTCCGCTTACATTCCCATGACTATCTCTACCACCATTTTCATCCTTTCTACTCATACCACTTATGACACATGAGTACATGTTATATGTGACTTTCGTTGCATCGAAACGCTTTATTACGACCAAATGCGATGCTCGAAACGTGTACCCCATCGTTCTCAATTCGACGAAATTTTACGTGCTAGCTAGATTTCATGCAGATCGATTCCAACGGTGAACACGCCATCATCTGAGATCTAGAGAATAAATTACGGATTTTTAACTAAAATAACAATTTTGTAATCAAAATTACGATTTTGCCATTTTTCCTGAAATTGGAAATTTCTCGGGTCTTACACCCCAAGTGCCCCAAGGCCCAAGGCCCATCTTTGACATTTATATATGTATACGGTAGGGTTTGAACTTGGGTTGGGTGAGCCAAAACTTTAACCATTCTCCTACCCTCCATCTATTTCAAAACACACATACCAATACTTTTAAATATACTATTGCACTAACAGTACATGAATGTTAAAGTTATATGTAGTTGTCTAAAGTATGATGACCCTATTAAGTCGGCCCATATATTAATTCCCACTAAGCTTTCATGTTTACACTCCAGTGTTTCATCCGTAGGCATGAGAAGTGTAAAAGAGAAGTCCTGACACTCCACATCACAACTACACACTACTAGATGCCTGTGAAAAGATCTGGTTCTTTATGCATATGTAGTTTTGGTTTCCTTTGTAAACAATGTACATATTGTAAATGTTGAACATTTCCATATATGGAGCTTGTATTTATTTTGTAATCCGCTGCTACAGAATATAATACAAGTTAAATGTTTAACATTATATGAATGACCAAGCTTAAAGTTTATCAATTTATAGTAACCAAGAAAAAAAAGAAAAAAAAAGAGATGACAACCTCGCTTGACACGATGCCGAGTTGAGGGCGCGATAAAGTGAGTAAAGACTTGGCATCCCCGATCCTGCTCACCAATCGAGCCTGATCGGTAAGGGTGCCACAAGTCTTGCATCATATAACACTAATTGTAGCCTGAATTCAAATAAGTGGAAATCATAGAAGCATTCGTAAACCCGAGTAAATTTGAATTTTCGTAAAAATGGCAACCAGATTGTCACGAGCGTATTGTGTTGTAAAACTAAAATTTCTCTAGATATCGGATGATGAAATGGATCTCACCGTTGGATCCGTCTCGTGAAATCTAGTTACCCAAACGACCCTCATTAAATTCTAAGACAGCCGATTTTCACGTATTGAGACATCAAATTGCCTGCAAAATCTCAAAACTGATTTTTGAGAAAAATAATTCGAAAAAGTGAAAATAAATTAAGTGAAAGCTCATCTAAAATAAATTAAACTCAATCACGATTTAAATAAATTGCTTTTAAGATACAAACAAACTCGAACGAGTAATCGACACATGGAAAAGGACAGGGTTCATGTCTCCAAACTTAAGGATTAAGTTAGGAAAAAGGAGATTTTGGAGGAAAAGGTCTCTTAGAAGATGTTATTTCAAAGTTCATATAAAAAATCATTTAGATTATTATTTATTTATATTTTAATTCTCACATATACAAAACACTGAAATAAAGCTAAATACTATCATCCATATATACCAATTGAAATTTAATAAGTACATATACAAAATAAAAACAAATATTCATTCCCATTTCTTGGTTTCTATCATCCCAAACATGGCCATAGACTATTTGATCCTACATTTTCTCTTCCATTTGCTGGAACCCTATTTGGAAATACAACAAGGAATAATCATTTAAAAGAGATGAATTTACAAAATATTTGGAAATCTAAGCATTTATTTCTTTCAAATTCAAAAAGATATATAAATAGACACTCTTAACTAACAAATGGCCCGGAGAATTTAGTTATAAGGTGGGGAAAGGAAAATTATCCACGGAGTTTGGTTAGAGGAAAATGTATGCCCTTTTTTTAACATTAATTTTGTTTTTTAATTCTGATGATTATGAAAAAGAACATACTGAAAAAATAAAAAAGGAAGTATGTATGAGTTATAAATTTTAAAATAATTATATATACATCACCAAAAATTGAATTTACATGGTTCAAGTTAGTAATTAAAAATATTTTCAATCAATCAATATATTATCATAACAAGTTAATATATTATTGAATGTTAATATACTATCATAACTAATAAATGTATTAATTATAATAATTATGATAGTATATTAGTTAATTATAATAATATATTAGTTAATTATGATAATACATTCACTATATAAAATTATTTTTTAAAAGGTGAAATAAATCATATATAAATCCAATTTATATACAATTATTTTCAAATGATAATTGGACTAGTTACATACTTTTCCCAAAAGAAAACCTAAATGGACCAATTCAAAGAGATTCTGGGAGACCATAAAATAGTCAAGTCTTATGCGAAATTGTTACGTATTTGATCTTTTCTAAAAGTCCCTATCAATCATATTTGTGCAACCCAAGTTGTCCTTGATTATTTTGATGTGACTATATAAGTTGGTCCAATCAAATTATGATGTTTACAGTATGAGGTAAGCTTCATGACATCATCATGTGCAATTTTTACCCTTGAATCTTCATTAATTTTCTGTCGTACCAAACAGGTTATTCAAGGATGGCAACCGTTAACCTGGACGCATCCCATTTATGCTAAAATTATTTCAGGTAAAATTAAAGCGACATTTATCGATCCAAAAGTGGCACCATCAATAATAAATGATCGCTAAATATATGTTATGCAAGCATTTACATCAGCAAAGATATTATTCAAAGTGCAGAATATATCCAATATAACTAATTGGTTTATAATTATTAACCCAAATCAGAGACAAACCAAACAAATATGAGATAGCTCCCTGGTGTGCTCTCAAACCTCAGAAATTTATAATTTATGTAATTATATATATGTATACAAAACAATAAGTTCTTTTTGCCTAACTGTAGCTTATCAAAAACAACAGTAAAAGATGTAATCACGCCCACAAAGCTAATATTAAATCATCCTATAAATGGCCTATAATTAACATGCACAATATTACAATTAAAATTATAATATGATTATACTTAGCCTATAAATTAATAAATTAATCTAACAATTTATTTAATTATTTTTCATATCTATCTCCCTTTTTTATTTACAGTTAAATACTTTTAGTAATAAATTGTTTCCGAATTCAAGACCTCTCCTCTTAGTCCATTTTTTTATGTTTTTATCTAGTTAAATATTGAACGTTCTATCATTTGAAATAGACACGTATCGTTGAAAATATTAAACACGTATGAAAATTATTTTTATTTTTAGTCTTAGATGCACTTAGTATTTGCATTTCCAATTAAATCTAGAAAATTATTTCGATCGAATGAACCCTCAATATACGTTTTATTTTCATTTACATCAAAATTTAAGGTTATGATTAGTTAGTGGTGATCAGTGACTTTGGAAGGAAATGGTTGAGGGGGGCATCATTTAGGTTTTTATTTCAAGGGCACTAATTATCGGGTGTGTTTGGAACATGAGAATGAAGAGGGGAACGAGAATGTCATTACCCTTTCAATCAATTCCCATGTTTGGATTAAAGTTAAAAAAAGGGAATAGAATAAAAACTATTTAAGAAATGAATTAAATTCTTTCTCTTTCTAAGTAGGATTTTGATTTAGATATAGGTAGTATTTTGATTCCACCTTCTTTTAAAAAAATATATAAAAATTAAAATTATTATTTTATACTTTTTTTTTGTTCATCAAAGCCGATAGTCCAATGCTCTAAGCTAAACCAAGAAATTAAAATAAAATAGTATTTTTTAATTAAAATAAAATAAAATATTGATTTTCATAAAATATTTTTTTAATCGAAAATAAAATGAATTTAATAAATATAAACACACCTAAAGATATTTGCATTCTCATTTTCTATTCCTCCTTAAAAATATAAAATTTTAACAATTTTGGCTTCTAATTTCTATTGCTCTCCGATCAATAGAGCTTTTACCTTTCATATTAGGGTTGCTTCAAAAATATTTTACCAATTTCAATCCTATTAATTTGCTTCCAAAATATTTACCAATTTCACCTGATTTTTATATAAGTCCAATTATGAAATAACAGCTTTATTTTTCAAATTTCTACCCAAAAAAAAATTTTTATCTTCATCAATTTAACAATATTTTAAAATTTATTTATTTATTTTAGTTATTTCCTAAATGACTTTACGCTATATTATCAAACAATATTACATGAAAATAATTTATTTTAATTCCTACAACTACCTCACATAAAATAAAAATTAGATATTACTATTAAAAAAAATGAGAACTAATTATGTAGCTTATTGTTTGATCTACAAAATAATTATTTGGGTAACAATTATTCTAACTTATATTTTTTTTAAACTCTTAAAATCTGTGATAATATTGTCATCAATTTTATTTATTTTTCATTCTAATTCTAATATTAGCAAATACCGAGCAATCATTCTCATGTTAAATTCCTAAGCTAATCTAGACACTAGAAATGGAAGCAAATTATTGATTCCATTTCATTAAATAAGAACAAATGTATTCTTGATTCTCATTCCCATTTTATGTTCCAAACACGCCTGTGGTGTGTTTGAATGATGGGAATGGAGAGGTTGAATGGAAATGTCATCATTTCTTTTAACCCATTCCCACAAGCTGGATGAAATTTAAGTAAGAGGGAATGGAATGAAAACTAATTCAAAGGGGAATCAAATTCAACTTCTAAGTAGGATTTGGATTCCTTAGATATATGGTATTCCCCTTCTCTCTCTCTCTTTTTATTTTATTTTTATTTTTCTTATAACTATTCACAATTTTCCTTAATAAACATAAAAACTTAAAATTACTATTTTACTTCTAACCTTTCGTTCACATCCAGATTCTCAAGACTCTAGAACTTGTTATTATCAATGTTATGTTTACATCAATAAAAGCTAACTTAAAAACACCCTTAACAAATTCCCCCAAACTTAGTATTTTGCTCATCCTCAAGCAAAGAAATAACATACTTTCCTTATTCACAACTAACTAACATGTTAGGCAACATATTAAGATAAAGAATGAAATTTCGTCTTAGGGATCTAACCTTCAAACAACACAAAGGAAACTTTAAGATAGCTTTTTTCAAATATAATAATCGAATTACAAGTCGAACCTACCTAAAATACGCTTCTCAAGTGTGTGTGTGTAGTCTCCCCTCTCAAGCAAATCATAGCTAGATAATTAGATGAGCATGAGTAATGAGGATCTCTCACTCACATGGTGAGTGTATAAGGCTCCATAAGTATGTCGGGCATATCACTCCAATAATGTGCAATGCACACCAATTTAGGATCAACTAGGCCTTCAAAAGCTTGTAATGTGTATGACTTAGGTGGGGTGGGTGGAGCAACAGGGTCATTTAGGCTTTAGTTTACCCAAAACATACATATTTTCCTTTTTCTTCCCTTATTTTCACCATTTTTGCAAGAGAACCAAGTCTTTATTTCGTTTTCTCTACAAACTTCAAAGCATGGAGTAGCAATGCTTGACCTCCTTAAGCTTACCACTCCTTAACTACCTTAGGCTATAGCTCCCAGTCCAATTGGCCTTGTGGTACTCAGTGAGAACACCTCCAAGAACTTATATTTACTTAAGGCAGGAAGACTAAAAGGTCAAACAACTCCAGCTTGCTTTATTATTTCTTTTTCCATCTTTTTCTTCCTTTTCTACCCCAAACCTCCTTTGATTCACATTTCTAGCATAATATTTCAACCAAACTCCCAATTCATACAACACGTCTTTACAAGATATAGGTTTGAAAGCAACATGTTAGGGTAAATAAGGGCCCTTTGACTGAAAGGTGTTAAAAAAAAAAGGTTCAATGGTGTTCATTCTTGGCTTTTCTCAAAAGAAAATGGCTATTATGGCTAAATTTGGTGACTATGGATATGTATATGGTACAAAAGGTTATTAGAGTTCCAACCAACTAAGGATGGCCTATATCATTCCTAATTGTTTGTTCCTAGATTTCTGACTTATGACAATTAAACAAGTTCTAGAGTCTTCGAGGGAGAAATGAATGATATTCAACTAATTCTTCTCAAACCCTAGCAATATTGACCAAAAAAGGGTACATGACTTGTGCTTGAGATATTACTTAACATGTGGTTAAGCCTAAGAACTACATGGTCAAATCATTATGTTTTCTTATGAGCCATGTGAAAGAAAGTTCAATCATTTTTCATCATAGACAACCTTTTCTCTCAACAAAGAACCCAACACAACTAAAACACATAAACTTTGAAATCTTTTTGGCTTTTTCAAACTATTTTCAAATTTGTAGGGTCTTTTGAAATTACTTTAAGAATTATGTCCCAAAACATACTATATGGTAGCTCAATAACTCTCACAAACAACGATTCATGATAATTTCCATTCACACAGTCGAATGACAAGCAAGCATATAAGACATTCGATCCCATAAGCAAGAACTAAAACATAACCAAAAACTGCAATTATCTCATTAAACCAAACAAACACACCAAATAAACTATAAATAAAGCAAACTAACACAAAAGTTTCATAATTACTACAAGAAACAAAGATAAGGAGAGACAAATAAAAAGGTAAATGGTTGAAACATGCCCCAAACTTAAAAATGGATCGTTGTTCTCAATGCTAAAAAATAAAAAATAAAACAGGGAAACAAAACCCCCTCATCTTTAGTAGTGAGTAGTGCACTGTAAGGTCCTCACTCAGCATATCTCATGTGGTGGTGTAGTTAGAGGCCATGTAGGAAACTCGAACGATTGAGGTGGAGGTGGTAGTGGGCCTAAGTGTGAGGAGCTCTGATCCTGATGAAGGGGGGCCAGGCCTGCCACAGATACCAAGGCAGAGCCTGCTTCACTACTGGTCTCCCGTCTTTAGGCTATAGCATCAAGCTGGTCCCATAATTTTTCTATTTTCATCATGTAATATGTCCATATTCGCCCTATAATCATTAAATTTATATTATTTACTGGTTTCCCATAACTACCATCTTATGGGATATATTGTTAAGCCTCTTCCTGATAGTCGGGTGGTATGGTATCACTCATCCCTTCTCGCCTACTCATCATATTCTTGGGTCTCTCTTTATCATCTTGTCTTTTCACTCATTATTTCATACTTGCCTTAATGGATTGGTATTCAAGGTCCTGCTAAATTCCTAGGGGTGGAAGTAGAAACTCTTGGTCTTCTCTACCTAGGAAAAGATATCAGGACCATAGATGGACATTCCTCCTAGTCCTCCGCAATCACCACTCCTGCTTCTCTACATAACTTAGTGATTAGTGCGGGGTGTGTGAGAGATCTCCTTGTTTCGTCCCCCAAAATGGACTATTGTATTATATTTCCCACAATGAACTTGTAATTCCTCATAATGGCATACAACAAAATCGCTCTGTCCTTGTATAGTGTAGAGACATGTTTGGAAGGGATAAGCCTTGAGTTTATGAAATAGAACCAGGCTTTAGCCTCTTTAGTAAGGCTTCCCCTTAGGATATCTAAGAGCTCTCCATCTCTCTTTTCTCTCCAAGCAAAGATTGGTCACTACTACTTTCTCCAAAATCTTCCATAGTCCAAGCTACTTCTAAATAATTTCCATTCATTGCAATCCTATCTATTACCCAATTTACTGATATGGGAACATCAGAAGGGTACCTAAATCCCCCTCACAAAAACTGTGAATCCAATTCAATCTCGGAGTTTTGCATGAAATTCTTGGACTATTAGGGCAATCCCAAGTGGTGGGTGTGCACATAACTCAGTCCAATGTTGCCTGCTATACAGGAACATGCGATAGTTGGGGCTATGCCTGCTAAAACTCCTTTCAAGCAAGATGCACTTGATTCCTAAGGAATGTAATGGGCTCTTCAAATTTTTACTCGTTATGAATCCAAATAGTTGTTTCGGGATGGGCGGAGGAACCCTAGTTGGTTTGCAGGTGTTTTCCCTTCTTTCGGGGCCTGTCTCTCTCTCCTCAAGGCTAACTCGTGACCCAGAATTCGCAAATTTCACTTCTTCCAAGCCACAACAAGATAGATCACTACCAAAATAACCCACTTAATTGAATCAACCACCAGAGATACAAAACCAAAGCAAACACCCAATCCCAACCCAAAGTGGAGTCTAAGTTAGGGTTTACCTTGCCTTAACCTTCAAACAATCTTCAAAGTGTGGCAAAGCCCCCCTTATGGCAATGGATGGTGGATGAGAATGGTAGAGTATGATTTTCAGTGAATAGGTGTCTAGGTTAGGGTTTGGGAGAGAAGAGAGTGCAAATCATGTGAGAAGAATGAATAAAAGAAATGTTTTTGAGGGGTTTTAACTTTGAAGTCGTCGTGTGGTCGCGACCATAAGATGCTGGTGGTCATGACCACACCATAGTTAGGAAAAAAAATGATTAAAAAAAATTATTCATGGTCGAGACCACATTGAGAGGTGAAAACATAGTTTTTACATTTTTTTTCATGATCGCGACCATACCGAAACTTGAAATGACAGAACACTCCTTTTTGTGGTCATGGTCGCGACCACACCAAAATCAAATTTTCCACAAGGTCCTAAAAGAATTCATGAACGCGACCATAAGGTTCTGTGGTCACAACCATACTGAGGTATGATCAAAACAAGGTCTCGTGGTCTCAATCACACCAGGACATACACAGGGTTTCCAAAACACTGTGGTCACTACCATAGATGAAAAATTTTTGTTTTAGTGTTCATGACCATCTTTGCAAATTCAAAACTGAAAAACTTTTAATAGTCCCTCTTATGTGTCCTAGCTTCACCTCTTTCCCTCAAAATTACTAATTCTCAACAAGTTACTGTTAAAGCTTCTTTATGCTTCAAATTTCTTGACCCAAATGATATTTTCTTAAATTCATTCATTAAGTGCTCCAATCTTGCTCCTTCTTGATTTATGAACTAAAAAGAAAACACATAAAACAAATCTAGGATCCCAAAACAAAACAAATTGAAAAATAGAACAAAAAGAGTAAAATAAAGTGAAAAGAAAGAAGGATCCTCACAAATCTTGGGTTGACTCCCAAGAAGCGCTAAGTTTAATGTCGCTAGCTCAACCAAGCCGCAACTAACACATAAAAGCAACAACAATGCATAAGCAACTAAAAGAAAACACTAAAGGTAAGACAATTGAAACTGGAAAATTTTAAAACCAAGGGACACTTCGCCCTCCCCAAACTTAAAACATGCATTGTCCTCGATGTATGAAATATGGAAGGTTACATCAGAGGACTCCCTTAGATGATCAATTATGGTCATCAATTCTGCCGAGGTTTTCTGGCCTCATGAAATTTGCCTCAATAGGAATCAACTTCAATGTCATGAAAAGGAAAAACGAAATAAACACTAAAAACAAGGTCAACATGCAAAAATACTAAAATAACTAAAAACAAACTAAAATGGGAAATGAATAAAAATTCTTATTTTGCTTCAGGTGCCTCCCAAGAAGCTACTCCGTTTTTAGAGTCCAATTAGACTCTTTGGAGAAGTCTGAAAGCTTCGAGTTGGCCTTTCATCCATCATGGTAAACACTGCCTTATCATCCTCATCGCTCACGAGGATGAGCATCTCCACCTCCATATTATACTATGTAAGCTCAAATGCTAACTCTTTGGTGGGGAAAGAGTTGGTTTTTAATCCAAATCCCTCAAAGGTGTCCTCTTATAGGAACATAGGTGCTCTTCAATGGGCGAAAGTGAGCTCTCTATCTTCATGCATATCCTCCTTTCCTCATCCATTAGTGGTATGTTTTGGTGGAGGTCAAACTTCATTTTCTCCTCACCAACAAGCACTACAACAAAATTGGTTTTATCTAACGTTTGACTTATGTCGTAATAGGCAAAAAAAATATCACTTTAACTTTATACCAACATTTTTACAAAACGTCGCTTATATGTTGCCTAGGCCAATGTCACTTTGGTCTATAGCATCAAAAGAAGCAAATGTCGGTATATGTACTTTGTGACGTATCGTACGACATTTTCAAGTTTTGTTAAATCCTTTCAATTATGTGTTGTAATACATAGTTGTTACGACATGTTCTTACGTCATTTAAATATACTATTTCGATACTTCCAAGTGTCACCATATCAGTTTATTATGATAGACCTTAAGACATTATTAAGTGTTGTTAAATCCAAGTCATTACGAAATTAATATGTGTCATAATACATCGCTATAATGACATGCTGTTGTGTTGCTTAAGTATACGTTGTTTACTCCAAATGTCATCGTATTAGTCGATATGTGATATGACTTCTAAATATTTTTAAGGTTAGACATCCATTCGCTACATAACATTATTATCATTGTATAATCGATGGTGACATTTGGTAGTGTCGCTTGAACATAATGTTTTGATATTTTCAATTGTCGCCATATCAGTCTTTACGATGTTGCTACTGACGTTTGTAAGTGTTGCTAAAACAACTCAATTACGGCATTATTACATGTCATAATATATATCTACCGCATGTGGTCAAGGCTGCTCGCGATAATGTTTTGATACTCCAAATGTTGTCATATATATGTTTATTACGATAAGATTTCACTCTACGCTTTTAAGTGTCGATAAAACAACTCAATTACAACGTTAATATATGTTGTAATACATTGCAAATAATGATACTTTATTGCGTAGTTTACATAATGTTTGATACTTACAATTGCTCCGATATCGTTTATTATGATATTATTACCGACGCTTGTGATATTCGCAAGTGTTGTTATGACAATTTGTCATAAACAATTGTATTAGACATTTAAAAATGTCATTATTCATCATCCTTTTTTACACATATAATTTTCATTTTTATCATTATTATTAATCTCTTTACCTACGTATAAAGTAATTAATATATGTATACCATATGATATTTATATTAATTCGAAATAGAGAATTGTCAATAAAATATGCATACTTGTAGAAATAAGAATATTAATAAGACATTTAAATTTATCAATAAAGCTATATGGTCATATAAATTAAAAATAAAACAATGTTATGCCATTAAATAATATCAATAAAGGCATTATCTCGCATGCCTAATCCAACACATAAGTCAAACATCTAAATAAAATAAAATAAATATTAAACTATATAAATTAAATTAAGCAAAGTATTTCTTTCAACGCAACTTCTTCTGCCAGGCACCATCACGCCTAGTAACAATATATGTTATTTTTTTTACCTCGAGTCGTCAAAATTGCAACTTGTTGTGCAAGTTCCTTGTCAATGATCTATCCGTTTCACTGTTCTTTCTCAAGCATTTTGGGACTGATTTTTGAAACCCATTCCTCTGACACAACCATTTTTTATCCGATTAAGGACTTTAGAAATCGTGATCTTCTTTTAAAGGAACTATAGCCTCCCATTCTCTCTTAAGTTTCAATTTTTTCTTTCATCGACGCTAAAGTTGTCTGAATTTTTTCCTACAAAATGAATTCAGTCTAAATACATACAAATATCAACTAAGAATTTAGAATTATTCAAAATAACCAAAGAGTAAGAAAAATAAATTTACTAAAGTTGTTGCAGATTCCGAAGATACATGCGATCCATCTTTATGCTTGTGATACATCAAAAAGATCTTATTCTATTGTCGACGCCATTTTTCTTAAAACTGTAGTAAACACAAAATTAATCATTACTTCAATTCAATTTCAAATAAATAAAATAACATTTCAAAATTAGATAATTCAAAGGGAAAGAAAATAAAATTCTTTATAGTAAAATTAATACCTCTCGTCACTTCTTCGAGCATGAAAATAGTCCCGTAAGTATGTGGCATTTTCATGATCTATGTCCTTACCTTCCCTTCAGATTTATTCTATTATAAGCACAAATAATAAAAAAATGGTTATATCTAATAAAATAATTGAGAATATGCTTCTTTACTGGAAATTAATTTGGCTGCATTAATAGAATAAAAGAACATGCTTTTATAACGAAACTTTATTACGTTGTTACATGGTTGAAACAATATACCTTTTTTGTTGCTTTGAATATAAAAAGACCTTTAGAACTATTATCAAAAGGATGCCCCAAAAAATTCAGAAAGAATATGAAAGATGCAAAAAATTATATATATAATAGGGGTGGCAATTCGTGTCGATGGGTCGTGTTCATGTTGTATCAATGTACGGATCATGTTAACATTCGTCAACCCAAACCCGACACAAATAATAAATGTGTCAACATTCGCTAACCCAAACCCAACCCATTTATTATCTGTCATGTGTCAACACGAATATGACCCATTTAATTTGATTATTTAAAATAATAAGAATTATAATTAATCATCCATGATGTTTAACACAAATAAACCTATTAAATTTTGAACATGTTTATTAATTTTATCATTTAAACTAATAGGAACTATAATTAATAATCCATGTTTAACACAAATAACATACATAAGAGAAGAATTAATTAATATAATAATTAAACGGGTCAAATTCATGTTATGTCACAAAATATAACTCATTTATAAACATGTTAGCGTGCTCTAACATGAATATGACCTAAACACGATTATACTCAACCCATACTCGCAAAAACCGTGTTGGGTTCGTGTCGTGTTCACGTGTTGTGTCAAATTTTGCTAGCCTTATGTTTCTACAAGTTTGCTAGGAGAACAAAATAATTAATAACTGAGAACTTATTATTTGCATCCCTCGACACATGAATTAAAAAATAATTGGGAATAGAATAACAAAGAGCATAGACATGTTTCTACGCATTTGGAAGAAGAACAAAATAACAAAATAAAATAATAATTGAGAACTTACTATTTTTGCATCCTCATAGGCCTTCATGACGGACAACTCATGAGAATTTTCATTAGATTCACGCAACCTCTTCTTATGAGCTTGTGAAAATGCTGCATCATTGTCTCTTTGTTTTTTAATCCTCTTCAACATCTTGTACAAAATCATATAATCTTAGTTTAGAAAACAATAATAACTTTTGATATAATACGACATAAAAAAATTAAAAACAAAATTATGAAATCAAACCTTGTGAATTACAGATGAGAAAATACAAATATCAGGAATAACAAATTGCTTCATACTAGGTTAGGTTTATATGTAACTATAAATATATTTATAATTTTAATAAATGTAAAAGTCGATGGAGGGAAAAAGGAAAGTTTACAAATTCTTTTTTGAGTGAAAAGAACAAGAACATATTATTTCATTATAGAAAACTATGACAATATTTACCAACTCCCTTTTTTTAATATTTTTTTCAAATTATCATGATGTCACGACCAGAGTCATCAACCTCAGAAAATCATAAAAAAACAAAACCTATAGCTCTTATAATCAAAACTCATATAAGAATCCGTAATTGTCGCAACGTTTTCACTGGGAGGATACTCATCACCACCAACACCTCTTCTTCGTGGATCAGGATAAAGGAGTCCAACCGTGGGAGTTCGTTGACGACGCAAGTGGGTTTTGCAGAATCTAATCGAGGATGGAGATTAAGGTATGCCAGCTTGTATACACATCTAAATCCCAGAGTGATATTTTACTGCAATCTTGACATACTTCTTCTGGTAGGATCATCATCAACAGTCTCTTCCTTCTTCATGTGTTTCTACAGAAAGTTCCTTTGACTCATTTTCTGAATTTATAAGAAAAGAGGGGGAATTATGTTTTTCTTTTATCAGAGATGGAGCCTTCACATCGCCATATTTCTTCAAACACAAGAGAAAAAAAAATCACAAAAAAAAATAAAATCTCCCTCTATTTATAATTTTATTATTTATAAAGATATTAATAATTTAAAGATACAATAATAGGGAAAATATTTCCTTAGGAGATTATTCATATTCTTAAAAATATTTATTTTAAAACGTAAAAATCAAACAATTTTATTTATTTATGTATTTATATTTTTTACTTTATTAGGCATATATATTCCAAAAGAGACGCTTTTAAAAAATATGGACTTTTTTTTTTTTTCGAAATAGAGATTTCTGGTAAAATTGTAGTTTGAAAATTTATATACATTAAAAATATGCATATTTCAAATTATTTTAAAATTGATGAAAGATAATTTTAATCTTAAAATAATGAGATATTCTAAATTTTTTTCTTATATAAATGAGTCACGGTTTTTTATCCAAAAAAATATTCGTACAAAATTTATTATATTATTATATATTTAACAAAAATATTATGAAAATAATTTAAATATTTATAAAGATATTATCATATTAATAATTTTAAAAGATGTCAATATGAAAGATATTATCTCTAAAAAAATATTTATTTTCTTAGAGTTTATAGACTACTACTTTTAAAATATTTAAATTTAAATAGATAAAGATAATATTAATTTAAAAAATAGATATCCTAAATTCTTTCTCATACAAATAAGTTATTACTCTGAAATTTTTTTCTAAAAGAATATCTATTCAAAAAACTATCTTATATTTAACTAAATTATTATGGAAAATAATTTAAATATTTATAAGGATATTAATAGTTGTAAAGATATTATTATAGAAAATTATTTGTAAGATATTGTCTCATGTTCTTTAAAAATATTAATTTTTAGAGGTTTTTTAAAAGAAAGAAATTTATTGACTGAGTTTAACAATACAGTTATTAGAGAATAAAAGTAGGGGTGTTCCTAAACCCAAAAAAACCATCAAAACTGACAAAACCGAATTGAACCAAACCGAAACCATGGTTTTTAAAATTAATAGGTTTGGATTGGTTTGAAATTTTATAAAAACCGACACATCGGTTCAGTTTGCGGTTTAGAGGTGACAATCGACTGAACCGAACCGACCCAAACCACCATATATATTATAAATAGTTTTAACTCCATTCCCACATTTTTCAAATTTCAAGACACCACCATATTTGTTTTCAAATTGTCAGCGATGTCCGGTAGAAATTATTATTTTAGGTTAGGTGGTTTTTTTTTACTTATATTTTATGATTTTTTTTCTTTTAAAATTCTTAATACTATTGCTTCGGGTCTTTCTTTTCAAATATTTGATTTTATTTTATTACGATATTTAAATAACACAATTCTCTCTTTTTCAAAAATAGAATATTATAAAAAGGATAAAAATAAATTGTTTTTATCCAAACATAATATTTTTAGATAATTTATTGGGGAAAGTAGATTTCAGGTTATTAAAATGAAAATAATTGTAAGACCCGAGAAATTCCAATTTCTGGAATAAGGGCAAAATCGTACTGGACATAGCCAAATTCGGTTGAAACCACCAATTCTCTAGATCTCAGATGATGAAATGGATTGCACCGTTGGAATCGTCTCGCGAAATCTAGTTGGGCAATTTAAAATTTCATAATTTTCCGAGACAAATGGAGTTCGGGCACGCTCGCATCAGTTGCCGTGCCATAAACGCTGATGCAACGTAGCACATATAGCATGTACTCGCCGCATTTACCATAAGTGGTATGAGTAGAGAAATAATGAAAATGGACGGCCGAGGTAGTGTCGAATATCAAATCTGAGAAAAAATGGACATAACGGTCATTTTTGGAAAAGTTTAAGTCATAAGATGACAAAATAGCAAATAGGATTGTCTTCTTCAAATGGAAATAAAGCAAAAACGGGCTGGAGACAGGGGGTAGCAGCAGTGGCCTAAATGAGGACTTCTAGAGAGAGAGAAGGACCTCCTTCTCTCTTAAATACGCGTGATCCAATCCGTCTACGGTCGAGGCTGGTAGAAGGAAAACGCTCTACGCTGGACAGTTAATGCGTGACTCGGATCTGGGAGTTTCTTCAAACTCCTCACAGGTAGACTTCCTTTACTTTGGTTTATTCCCATTTTAAGTGTTTTACTAATGTTCAAGGTTGAGGTCGGAGGGGGTCGCTTGATCTGGCCCCAAACTTGGGACCGAATTGATAAAATTTTTGGGAGAAATATGAGCTGTACCTCGGTCGTTCCACTCCGCGATTTTGGTGTGAAATCATGCATTCGTGTGTTGGATGTGTGTATTGATTTCGACTGAGGCTCTAAATGGTCGTGGAAACCCGGGTTCACTAAGAACCGAAGATTTAGGATTTTTCGGGAATAGTAACCGAGGGCTTTACTATTCCCGTAAATAGTGTTCTAAGAATAAATACGTGAAATTATGTTTGGTTACAATTCGAATCGAATTGTTTCGTGTTTGAACATTAGCCCAAGTGAGCTAATTCTGTGTGTGTGAAATGATAAAATCATAACATGTTGTATGATTTAATTTCTATGTAACTATATTCATGTTATATATTTGCATGTGATTATACTGTAATGGAACTGGCATACATGCATTCCATATGCACTGGGACACCCTAGGATTATAGGAGTGAGTGCATGAATTAAGTCTAGAGAAAAAGGTTCGGAGGGTAGTTTAAAATGTTAATCATCGGAGGGTAGTCAAACTAAATAATATATCAACCGTCTGAGTCGCTGCTGATATTTATTCATCTGAGGGTAGTCCACAAAAACAAATAATATATCAATCCGTCTGAGCGCCTGGGGCTGATATTTATTCATCTGAGGGTAGTCCATTAAATAAATAATATATATCAATCGTCTGAGAGCGCCCAATTGATATATATTCATCTGAGGGTTGCCCACTAATAACACAATACCCCCTATACTGCTGCCTTAGGCGAGCGTGAGAGAGCTCCAGGTGACCCTGATCCGAAATGTCATGTAGACATTCAAGTAGGATCACATTTGCTTGAACAAGCAACTGAACATTGCACGCACTTAGGTGGTGAGTAGCCCACTCTAGGCATTCTCCTATCGAACTTCCCTGTAGTCACCCCGTCAGGATCCCCCTTTTCGTGCATGCTGAGCGTGCGTGAAGACGGCTCTCGTCCTGAGGTTGGATAAGAAGAAAGTTTTGGTGGCTTGATGATATTTACATGTATTAGAATTTAGTATTTTAAATATATGTTGTATAAGAGCAAACATTTGAACCTGAAACTATTGGGATATAGTTTGGATATGTGTCGAGCACAGCTTGATGGCCCAAGTGGCCGATTAGATATATATATTGTATATATTGTCAATGATGTGTTTATATGTTTTGTATTTCAGCCCCGCACAAAGGAGACTCGCTCGATTTTCTAGTATACTGCACCCGACCACTTGTATTCCGCTGTTGATCTGGTAGTCAACGACCTGTTTTGGGGCTACAATAATAGCACATATGGTAAATAATAGAGACAATTTACTATATTGTAAAGTGATTGCTTTCAAAACTTATTAAAACAATTAAAGCTTTATTTGTCGTAACGCGAACATCTCACATCACTCAAATCAGTTATATAGTTTGTCTTTTTTTAAACTCTCAAATCAATTATATTGTTCTAAACATATAAATAATTATCAAAATATGGAAAAATATATTTGATTTGAGAGAATATCAAAAAGGAAATATAAAAATCATAATATCTTAATGGATATTTTTAAAAATATCCATAAATATAAATGGTTCAAAATCAAAATTATGAAAATATTTTTAAACACTTAAAATTTGATAAAATAATAACAAATACATATAAAAATATTTTATAAATTTAATTAAGGTAGATATTTTAAAATTTTTTAAAAACGTTTTTTTTGTTAAAAGTATTTTTTTGTAAAAGTGTTTTATTATATTTAAATAAAATTTTAATTATTTTTGGTCATTTCATTTCAATAATTTTTTACTCATGGGATAACTTTTATATTTCCTTTTAATTTATTTAAATAATTAAAATTATTAATTTTAGACTCCTAAGTTACATACTTGTGTGTGAGAGTCTTCGTAGATTAATACATAATCGAACCCCACTCAAGGCTACGCCATCTTCTCACTCTCTCATTCCACCTGGAAATTTCAACTTCCTTCTTCCATCTTCTTACTCTCTCTCGTCTGTCAGCTTCCCTCTCTCTCTCTAAACCATAAAACAGATAATTAAAATAATTCTTAATAGAAAATAAAGATCAACTTCGATTTTAAAACTAAAGTAGATATTTATTTATTTAATTTTTAAAATTTTAAATTGAAGTTTAAAAATAAAAACAAAAATTAAAATATTCTTTTTTTAAAGAAAAAATAATATTTTAATTTTTTTATTTTTTAAATTAAAAATTTCTAAAACTTAATATTAATTTTTATTTTGAATTTTTAATAAACTATTTTAATTAAATATTTTTCTTTTATATTTATTTTAAAGTAAAACCAAGTTAAATTTTTATTTATTTTTAATAGATTAAAAATCAATTTTTTTGAACTATTAAAAAACAATCGTTTGGGATGTCTTAACTCATTTACAGTGTTTTTAAAGGCAAGACATCGGTATTTATGCTCGAGCCTTAATAATGACATTACTATATTGTAAAAGTGATTGTTTTCAAAAACTAATTAAAAACAATTAAAGCTTTATTTGTTGAACACTGAAAGATCTCACATCACTCAAATTAGTTATATAGTTTGTTTGTTTTTTAAACTCAAATCAATTATATTGTTCTAAACATATAAATAATGATCAAAATATGGAAAAATATATTTTGATTTGACATAAATATCAAAAAAGGAAATATAAAAAATATATATCCCAATATCTTAATGGATATTTTTAAAAATATCCATAAAATATAAATGGTTCAAAAATTAAAATTATTGAAAATATTTTAAACACTTAAAATTTGATAAAATAATAACAAAATACATATAAAAATATTTTATAAAACTTAATTAAGGTAGGTATTTTAAAATTTTAAAAACGTTTTTTGTTAAAAGTGTTTTTTTGTAAAGTGTTTTATTATATTTTAACAAAATTTAATCAATTTTAATATTTCATTTCAATAATTTTTTACTCATGGGATAACTTTTTTGATATTTCCTTAATTAATTTAAATAATTAAAATTATTAATTGTGACCCTGCCATGTTTTGGTGTGTGAGATTCTTCAGAGATCAATACATAATTGAACCCTACCTTCTCGCTACGCCTATCTCTCTACTCTCTCATTCCACAAAGTCCCGACTTTAATCATATAAATTATTTTGACAATATAATACAAGTAATTTAATAGGTATTTAAATTAATCGGATATATTTAAAAAAAAATTAACATAAAGTTAACTTAATATTACTTTTTTGTTCATTAAGATTCATTCTGCTTTTAGTAGAAATAAATAATCTTCACATTTGAACTAATACATTTATGATATATTTTTAGTAATGTTTGTTAATTTCCAATAAGTAATGTCACTAACATTGTCTTTGCTTAGTAATATTTTGTCGAAAGTCACCATATATACTGCAGTCTAGGGTCTATAGCTAATATTTATAAATGACATTTAAATGTCGTAATGAATTATCGACATATATACAACTATACAAGTATCGCTAAAAACGTTGGCACAAATATTTGTAGCTACATTTTGTTTAATTGTGGGTTATATGTCACAAAACATAGCAATGTTTGTTAAATTGTCGCAAGCAATGTCACTAATATTTTAAACTATTGCAACATTTTGACAAAAAGTCACCATACACATCGCAAAATATAAATCTAGAGTAACACTTTATAAAACATCATTGAAATGTCGTAACAAATTATCGACATATAAATATGTATTGCTAAAACGCTCGGGCACAAATAAATTTGTAGCTACAATTTATTTAATTGTTATTATATGTCACAAACATAACAATGTTTGTTAAAATGTCGTAGAAGATGTCGCTAATATTTGCTCTATTGCTCCATTTGTTAAATTATTGCAAAAATTATCACTAAAAGTTTTTTGTATTACAACATTTTATGGAATCATTGCTAAAATGTTGGTTTCTATCATTTAAGTGATGTTTACAAAAAATGTCGTCTTAGTAATGTGGCTATAGACCAAATTCATTGTGAGCAAGAATGTCATTTCCCCAGCCAGATCAATTCAGTACTTGACTTGTGGCAAAGGAAGGTTTTTCTATGGCTGAAAATTGTTGGTCCTCTTCCATGCCAAAAGTCAAAGAGTCAATAAGGAAATTGAACTTGTCAATCCCAACCAAAACATTTTCAATTCTCATACATGGATGTTGCTCCTCAACTTGCATCATCTTCAATATTGGCTCTACTTCAATGGCAAGCTCATTATTCTCAACCAATGACGGGACTTGAAATTCTCCTACAAGAATCACAAACACTTTGTCACACTCCAATATCGAGCTCGAGAGTTCCTTCTCAAGGCTCAAGTTACGTTTTCACACTCTCGTATGTCATCATTCTTTGTGTCGCTCAAAAGTTACCTTAAGGATTGTTCCTTTATAGCTCTTGCTAGTTCTTCAACGTGCATTGCCACTCTATCTAAGGTAGTGTATATGTCTCAGTAAGGTTTGTCACATTTTTTGTCAATGTTTATATCATGTTGGTGGCCACGTTGGTTTCCTATGTTTGGCAAACCGCATTTTTAGAATGTCTTTTTCCTCTCTTCTTAATTTCTTCTTCAAGGCAAGAATTGCTCTCAATAGATGGTTGCTTGATTAAGTTCTGATAATAGAAACTTGAACTCTCGACTTCTCAGATAATTGGATTTTCATAGGAGAAATTATCATATATTCCCTAACCCGAATGATAGTAGCTTGGCATATTATTATGGAGTTGAGAGAAGTAACCCACATTGTTGTTGAAATAATTTCCCCTTCAAAATTATAAGCTTCATCCGGTCCCACAATTCCAATTAGATTTTACCTAAGGAATACTCTTAATATTATTACATATTTAGAGATGTTTTATGACTATTTAAAAGTAAACGTGAAGATATTTTAAAATAATCTCGAAAATTATTGGTTTATTTTAATAATGAACTATTTTAACAAAGTTTAGAGCATATTAAAATGATAACACTTTGTAACTATTATTCTAATGCATCAAGGAGATAGAACGATGTGAAATCAAAGCCAAACATAATTATGTATTATAATTTTTCATTATAAAATGAGAAAAAAGGGAAGAAAATTAATGTAGACCACCAACATTAATTTTATTTTTTTAGATCAATGTGATTGTTTAAAAAAGGGAAAAGAAAAGAAAAAAAAAATGCATGGACAAAGGCAAATAGTAATTTACCTAGTTCAATTATTTTATTAATGAAGGATATTAATTTGAAGACTATCTCAAAATTTAAATATTCACATGTAGCCATGATTCTAATATTTAGGGATCAAACTATCTTAGAAATGTTTTAAATTTTAGTTTTGATGGTTATTGTGGTTCTTCATTTAATAGGGATAACATGCATGAATGTCCCTAACTAGCTATATGTCCAATTTAGTCTTTGAATTTTTTTTCGATCCATAAATGTCCCTAACTTTGTCGTACCTTATTAATGTCTTTGCCATCACAAGCTTGCAAAGATAAACATACGGGAGCTATCTAAATGGTGTTCTATCTTAATGGTGTTTTAATGGTCATTTGTTCATTTGAGTAATTCCGTGATGGTAGGGATTTAAATGAGCTATGATATTAAACTCAGGACACTTGTGGACTGAAAAAACAACTCAAGAGCTAAATTTGACATACGGTTATCCCTCATTTAATGCATGATGTAGGGTTTCTAGTATGTAGTTTCCTTTCACTTAAAAAAAGAAAAAAAAAAAGTCTTATGAGGGCTTGACATGTTTGATATTTCCTAGAGTTCGATTGATGTATAATGTATGTATTTGACATCAACTATCACGATTTTTCTTTTCTTTTTTTCGAATATTCATTAATTTCCTGTTCAATCAAACAGGTTATTTTATTTTTCACTAGTCTTCTTGCATCATCTCATGATGTCTTCATGGTGACGATTATTGTTACTTGGATCATCTGATCTCTAGGGCATCAAAGGCGCAATGTAGACCTGTAAAAAAAAAAAAAAAAAAAGGAAGGGGGGTCCAACGGCAGTGTGCCAACCACTTCTCCGATGCTTAAGTTAGCAAAAAGGATGGAGAAGAAGAAGGTTTGGTAGTTAGGATTGCATACCTTTCCCTGTTAGGAGTCTACATTTATGCTCGAATTTCTCCTTGATTTTTGGAAAGATAATCTCATGACTTTAGTGATAAGATCTCTTTTTCCTTATCAAAGACCAATTCTCCCTTATTAAAGATTAATGTTTTTGAGACATATCAGATTGGGATATTGGGAGACCCGTGGATAAATATCACATGCGTTATTTCCTTCTTAACATGTTTGTTTTTGGAAAACCTCCTATGCTTGATAGGATGGCCGACTGGGGGACTCGAGAACCCAGACGGGGCATAAGACTTTACTGTTTGGTTGGTTCCTGCATGGTTTTGATGTAGCAAGCTATCTTGGACCAAACGATGGACCCATGTAGGCGATGTGCTAATTGAGTTAGTGGGTCTTTAGGCCCGAGCCTTGGCACCTGATGCCCTTTTTTCCATTTGGAGTCATCATACTCTTTTGGTCGGGGAAAATACTATTTTTCGGGACCTTCAGTATGGAAAATTGGAGATAATTAACACGCATTTGTTCCGATGTGCTTAAATCACGTGGTGTTTTGGTGAGTCATTCAATGCGCTTTTTGAAGTTTTACCCTTGTATATATGGGGGTGAACATGCGAGGCTTGTGATATTTTCAACAGATTCTTCTTTCGTTATATAGCTTGTCCCCCTACCGTGACCCGCGTTTGCAGGACAGTGAAGGTGAAATAATGATGGAGGGAGACTTTTAGAAGTCTCTGTAGCTCTTTTTCGCTTATGGATGCTGTGTGTTTAAAGACGACGTTTATGTTGACTTATCAGGTGTCCTATATGGAAGCTAATTGTGCACTGCGCCCACAGCTTTTGAGCTCTTTGCTTAGCCTTGCATTGGTTAGCCAGAGATCATGAACGAGGGGCCTAATTATGCCACTGTCCTCCTTTTAGAGCTATGTGATGGGGCTAGGTGCCCCCAATGCTGGCGTCCTCTAGAGTCACAACAGTCAAGGTGTATGGCTGAGAGATGGAGGGCCTTCAAGCAAAGCTTTATAGGCTATTCTTTTTCTTTGCCTTTCACTTAACATCTTTCTCTCCTTTTTAATCCTCTTCCTTTTTTGATCCCCCCTTTTTTGGTAATCAGCCTGGTATATGTACCTAGATATCTATGTAATGGATCCACAAAGGTTGCTTGGATATGTTTGTCTCGGTGTTTTTGTAATAAGCATAGTAGGAGTACCTAGATATCTTTGTAATGGATCCACCAAGGTTGCTTGGATATGTTTTGTCTTCGTTGTAATTATCACTTTGGCGTGTTTAAGATTGGGTTTTTAGGACATACTTTGGATACCTCGTTTTCTTTTTATGTGCCCTAGAAGGCGAAACGTTTTGTGAATACTAAGCGTTGGTTAGGGGAGGAGCACGCCTCCCGATATTGTGGTTGATCCATTGGCGCATTTAGTGTGCCTATTCATACCTTACCCTATATAAGAATAGGGGTTCAGAAGTCAACTTCTTTACCATTGTTCAGAATCCTTTCACTTAAAACCCCTTTGAATTTCTGCAACACTTATGAGGTTTTTAGCGAAGGAGTCGTTTGGAGATTCCTGATCGTTTTTGTTCTCCTGGTGGGTTTTTCTTTCGCTTTACTTTCGATTTTGTTTGTGTGGGTCGTTTGGTTTGCGGTTACTCCGCTTTGGTCTTTCCTTGAACGCTTGTTCTTCAACTGCCAGTAGGTTTCTAGGGACGGAACTATATATGGGGTTTTAAGATGCACTCAAGCATGGGGGCATCCCAATAGGCTTTGAAAAATTTCAAGGTTTTTTGGTCTTGCTATGGTTTTGGTAGGATATCGTCGAGTTGATCTCCTCTTTTTTTTTACATGCGCTTGTAGAATGGTGAGTGAGTGAGAGACTTCCACCCGATCGGGTTGGGCCTGGGGAGAGGGGCCAGCCAGGGTTACTGCTCCCTGAAACGACCTTGTCTCTTCCATGTCCATGGAGGTTGAGATCCCTTTAGGAGTTCAGTAGGCGTAGATTTGCGATTGTCGGGCAGTCCAGGTGTCTCAACTATAGGAAGCGGTGCAGTCTACTTTGCAGGGAACGAGTTTGTAGGCCCGGACTTCGCTTCCCCGTTTCATCCTTGGTGAAGCAGTTCCTATATGTCTCTCGAGCACCCTCTGCGCTTATTCATCCGAACATTATTTGGATTTTGATGGGTTGCAGTGTACTCAACTTTCTCTACCGGCTAGATATTTCGTTGGTGGAGATTTGTAAGCTCGTGGATCAAGCAGTTGTTTATGTCCACCCACAATCCAAGGTTTCAATTCATAAACTGGCTCCCCGATTCTCCCAAGACGGAGGCAAAGGGGGTTGTCCCCGTCAGCCTGCGGGTATGAGACGCCCTGCCTTCAGTTTCTCCCTTTGACATGAATTAGTCCCTGGTTTTCCTATGTTTGTTTTAATTTGGTTGCAACTCATGTTCTACTAGTTGGATTATGTATTAACGTACCTATGTTTTCCCGATGTCATTTAGGCAAGAGTAGGTGAGATCAACTAGTAAACTGGATTGAGAAGGCTGGCCTGGAGAACATTAGGTGATTGCTTGAGATAACGGAGGAAAAGCGCAACTGCTTATTTTTGCCGACGGGGTGAAGAAACTCCAAGGGGTCGGGCGATACCTTTCCCTTTATACTATTCCATCGTCTCTCGCTTCGTCATTCATCGAGGTCATCGAGAGGGGGAGTATCATTCTTTGGCCGATCTTCCTTGGGTTAGTCCTAGTGGCTTCCTCTTAGCTTTTTCTCTCGCTAAGGAGGGCTTGAGACTGGAGACCGCTAAAGGGGCTTTAGTGAGGTCTGCACGTGTCACCCATCCTGAAAGTCCACGACCTACCCCCCAGCAGGGGAAGAAGAGGAAAAAGATGAGGGCGAGGCAAACAAAGACAACTGGCACCGGGTTAGAAGGTTTCATAGATTGGACGGGTGTAGTCAATTGTGAGCCTGCCAAGGAGGAAGAAATGTCTAGCCTTGTCTTGCGGATGTGTAAACGGGCTGCGGGCTTGGAGGGTGAGGCCACCTCTAGTTCTTAAGAGAAGCGGCCTAGGCGGTCTCCTCCAGATAAGGGGGCTCAAAAAGATCAAGTAAATAGTTTCCTAAGTGGAATCCCTGGGACCTAACTTCCAATGACCGGGATGGCCCTGGGGAGACTGGCTCTGATGAGGCTGGGATACATCTTAGAGTAGGAGGAGGTCTCGGTCAGAGTCCTCTAAATGCTGGGAAGGTTGGAAAAGGGGGCCCCATATGTAAGCTTACTCGCTATAGCATCCCCGCCCAAGCCTACTAAAGACTAGACCAAGCAAGAAAGGATGCCCCGATTAGGTGTCAAGTAAGCATGTATGTTTCACTATTGCGCAGGATCCATCCTCATTGGACATGCAGGGTCTGATCCCAAGGGTGTGCTAGAATGTTTAACGCTTGAACTTTAATTGGGGCGGAATTGGTTGGTGCACACATGTGCGACCTTTATCCGAATTGTTTTGACAACCATGGCGCCGCACGCAGTGCAGTATAACATCCCTGTCTCATGGACAGTGTGGAGGCCTTCCAATTGGCGGGATCAAGGATGGATGCTCATCCTACAACCAAGGATTTTCACCGGTCGCCCCGAGCTGGTATGTGTCAATTTGTAATGCCGCATCAGTTTTATGAGAAATTTTCTTCTAAATCCATCGTTTTCTATTCTTTTTTTTTTTAGCCGTGACTCGCCCATCCGTAATATGGTTGCCAGCACGAATTCTAGTCTTGCCTAGGGGATGATGTCGAAACTAGCTTTATGCCTGTCGGGCCACTTACCAAAGATTAGATCTGATCGCTTCCTTAGCCAAGGTGGAATCTTCGTCTGCCATTGGGAAAAGAGAGGTCAAGGACAACCTGCAAAGCACATGCACAGGAAGAGTAGAAAACAACAACAACGCAGAGATCTAGGCAAGTAGGAAGCTGTATGGCCTAACTAGTGGCGATAGGGGTAGTAGGATGCCAAAGCAAGGGCAGAGGATGATCTAACCAAGGCCTTAAATGCTTTAGTAAATTCGCAGGAAGTGCGTAGGGTTAGAGGTCGAGGCTCTCCCAGAGGTCGAGTGACGTGGCTTTACTAGAGCTTGAGGCGTCCAAAGGTGAGGTTTTTTTCTTTCACGCCTTAGCAGGTAAGGACAAGGAAGGCATGGAGGAAGATTACAAGAAGGCTCTTGAGCTCATCTTCACTTATGGCTATGGGTGCTGCGAGTTCAAGAATAACATATGCGGAGACCAGCTAGGGATCCTGGATGGCATGCATGACTTTACCAACCCACTTTCCCTAGAATTTTTTGTCAATCCAAGGTGCCCCCCTAGCCCCAAGAATCGTTTCGAGGCCGGGCAAGAGAAGCATATAGGCAGTGGTGGTCAAGACTCCGTGAGGGGGTTGTTGTCGTTTCGTGAACAAAGCTTTATATGTTTGTTTAGATTTTGCAAGGGGCCTCGTTTAGCCTCTAGTGTGTATATATTTTTTTTGTAATTCATGGAACCACTTTAGCATTTTAATGAAACTTGAAAATTCTCACAGGGCTTGAGCCATGTTTGTCAAAATTCCAAAGAGGGACAACAACCATAAAACCGGAAATGCCAGCAGGACAACAACCATATCTGGATATTTAGAATGCCAGTAGGACAACCACCACATCTGGACTTTTGAAATGCTAGCAGAACGTCAACCATATCTGGATTTTTAGAATGCCAGAAGGACATCAACCATATCTGGACTTTTAGAATGCCAACAGGGCATCAACCATATTTGAACTTTTAGAATGCCAATAGGGCATCAACCATATTTGGACTTTTAAAATTCCAGTAGGACATCAACCATAATTGGATTTTTAGAATGTCAACAGGACATCAACCATATTTGGACTTTTAGAATGAAGTAATTTGTAGGTTTTAAAAGGAAATGTGCAAAGGATAATTTTTTACTGATGATAATTTCCTCAAAGAATATACCATCGGAGCACATCTTAAGATGGCGATGCTCTACATCCTGAACAATAAATTCTTGGCCTTAGCCTCGCTCAACGATAAGACCTAAAATATCCTTACTCGAACCACTCATGTACAGCCTTCCTAATCACTGGAACTTCCGCTCATTGGTTATCGGAGCCAAAACCCTTTAGACTAATTCCCAGCTTTAAATGTACGCGGCTTTACACACCGGTTGTGCAAGTTTTCCAACCTTTGCTAGTACGATGCTATGCGTACACCTGCCGTTTCCTGGAGCTTGCAGTTTTGTCCAGGTCTTTGATTATGGCCTCGGTGTTTACTTCCTCAGGAATTTCCGCTCGAATGGTGGGCATCCCAATTTCTATGGGGATGATGGCCTCCATCCCGTATGTGAGGGTGGGTGAATAAGTGATTCCCCCGCTGGCTTCCAATGTTGTTCCAGTACTCCATAACACTCGGTACTTTTTACCCACTTTCCTTTAGCTAAATGTAGGTGTTTTTTCAGAGTTGATAGGAGTGTTTTATTGATGCTTCAGCTTTTGGTCAGCATTACAATATAACAGGTTATGAGCAGGTTTTGATTTTCAATTCACAAAGGTTCCTGCGCTCGCTATCGAATTGCGCCCATTGGTCTGCTGGCAATCATCAGTATTTTCGAACCTACACACAATGTTTTTCCATATAAATTGGATGACCTCATTGTCTTTGATGGACGCAAAGGCTTCAACCTCTATCCATTTGCTCAAGTAGTCGGTGGTAACCAGTAACAACTTCTTTTGAGCGGGCGTGGGCAATGGCTCCACCCATGTCAATACCCCATTGAGCGGCGGCCAGGGCCTGCTATGGTCAAGCTAGGATTCGGGGGTCGAGAGCTCGAGACTCCGGGCCTGGTCACTAGTAGCGATCACATCTTCTAACATGGGCAAAGAAGACCGTGACATGGTCGCCCAATAATAGCCTTGGGTATGGGCTCTATGTGCTAGCTGCTCACGCCTAAGGATTATCCCATAATGAAGTTCACACGCATCGCCCTACTGGTGAGTAAGAAATTTAAGATAGGGCCCACCCAGGGACTGTTTATATAGATGACTGTTAACGAGGGAGAACAGAGTTGTCTAAACTTGGATCTTACGGGCTTTAGCTTTGTTATCTAGCACTCGAACTCAACACACTAGCGGACTATTAGATTATCCAAGAAGGACCATTCATCTATTTCATTCAATCTCGGGCCAATAGTGATCGACGACTTACTGTAGTATACTGTGGGAGGAGCACCGTTTCTTTATTGGTAGGGATGTGGCTACGTGAGCTGGCTAAGGTCCGTATTTCTCTAGGAATTTCTGACATGCTCTAGCCGTCAAGCCACGAAGTTTCCCAATCGTAGGTTGATTAGACTCACATACTTGATCATACGCTGGTCTCTTTTTTCGAATTCTCTATTTACTTGCCCTACCACCAATTATGAGTCGCTTCTTATGATGATTTTTTCTAATGACACGGAGATTGCGAGATCGAGCCTAGCTACAATAGCTTCATATGTGGTCATGAAAGAAGGAAGCGCAGAAACCCCAAACGATGGTTTGTTTTATAATTTCACGTACCTGAGCTTAAGTTGAAACCCCAAGCTCGCCTCCCCGCCCTCGTCGTGGATGCGTCATCCACATTCAGCGTCCACCAGTCAAAGCTGTTTGGTTCCATTTCATGTTAAGGAATTTCTGCTAAAAAGTCGGCCAGTACCTATCCCTTCAACGCCGGGCGAGGCTTAAATTGAATGCCAAACTCACTCCGCCTGGATCGCCCACGAGCCATTCGGCCCGTACACTAGCTTATGCATATGGCTTCTGAGGAGGTTGATGAGTACAAAGAATAGGGTGCGCCCGAAGTGGGGGATGAAGTTTTTAGTGGCTAACCCTAGCGCTGCTGTCACTTACTCGAGACTCCGCATATCACGTCGCTTCTGACAAGGACTTGTTTATAAAGAATATGGGCCTCACTGTCATCTTTCTTTTGAATATAGCTCCACTCATCAAACATCGGAAATAATCTATATAGTATAGAGCGCCTCACCTAGCCTTGTGGCTAGCAAGAATTGGTGGTTCAAGAGATACGTTGATTGCCATAAGTGAGGGCCCGGTCGCATTCTTGATTCTAGCTTTCGCCCTCCGAAGTTGTCCCTTTAGAGTGGTAAAAAAGGCTTCAATTGTTCGTAAACTGGAAATGAATCTACTTTACGCCACCTACGCTTAGTCGCTACACTTCTTTTCTAGTAGTAGGAGTCTAAGATTCCATAATGGCCTTGAGTTAAATAGGATTGGCCTCAATCCCCCTCTGTGTCACCATGAAGCCCAGGAACTTACTTGAATTGACTCCAAAAGCACACTTTAGGGATTGAGTTTCATACTGTTCATGCGCAGCAGTTCAAAAGTTTCTTGCAAGTGCTAGGTATGATCGGGGCGCTCTTTGGATTTGACAAGCATATCGTTGATATAGACTTCCATTATCCCGCCACTGCTGGGTCAAATACCTTAGTCACTAGTCTTTGATATAGGTCAGCTCCTGACGCTCTTCAAAACCAGCGGCATCATATTTCCAAAGAAGATAAATTCGCGGTGCATAACGAAAAGTCGCTTTCTAATGCTAGGCGGCATTGAATCGTGGTAGCCGGAGAAGGCGTTCAATAATGATAGCATCCCATGCCAGGCAGAGGCATCAACGATCTGGTCTATTCGTGGTAGGGGGAAGTTGTCTTTCGAGCATGCTTGATTGAGGTCCTTGTAGTCCACGCATACCCTCCATTTACCACCCTTCTTTGGGACAACCACTACGTTGGCAAGCCATTCGAGATACTTCACCTCTCTGAAACTTGCACTCAGAAGGTTGTCTACTTCTATCTGAATAATCTGGTGGTGATCCGGGTGGAAATGCCTTATCTTATGTCTAACAGGTTTTACTATGGCAATAATGTTCAATTTATGGGAGGCCAGCCTAGGGTTGATTCTGGGCATGTCTAAGTGACTCTAGGCGAATACATCTACTGCTCCTAACAACACGCGCCATAGTCAGTTTTCTCTCGTTGATAACAGGTGTTGTCATATGTGAATCCTCTTCCGTCGTCCGACGCCTAATGTCTCTGTGAGGATCCATAGCTAATCTGATCTCTTTCGCCCGACCTGGGTGGCAAGTCAGAGTTGCTACGCATGAATGATCCCTAGCGGGAAGACTATTTGAACCTCTCCTCTCTTTCAATTCCCGCATTTAATAATTAGTAGCACTTGATTACATGGCTACCGTTGCTTAAAAAGTGTTAACCTACCCTCGCTACCGTTAAATAAATTAATTATTTGATTGAGAGGCAAGCCGGAAGGACGATCATCGAGCGCAGCCGTGCCCAATTTCTACTATAAATTGTAAGGCCCCAGGCCTTTGACGATTGAGAATAAAACCTACTGGGTGACTAGCCTTGCTTGTATAGGAAGTGTGATGTCATCTAGTTTCATGGTTGTTGCGTCGTTGAAACCAGAGAGGAATCATTCGGTCGAGTTCAACATTTGTGGGAAAAGCTTTGTCCGGGTTGAAAGGTGTAGATGCACAAGCTCTTCATACGCTAGGATCTATTAGCACCCCGCGGCACATCAAAACCGTCACTACAAAGGGGTGCAGGCGCGCATCATAATAGGGCACAATGACCTTGTTCGGGTTTATTGGGGGAAAGGATATAGGGCAGTTTATAGGCTTAGTCTCTTCCCGGCTATCTCTTGTGTGGACAACGTTTACTCGGGCTTTGACCGTGGCTACTCTCAGAAGCTTCTTTTGTTGGCATTTTGATTGGTACTGATCATTAAGCGATCCTCCCAATATAGAATTTATGGACGGCCTAGATTCGAATGGCAGAGTTTACGCCGACTATGATTTTTGTTCTCATTGAGTGCATAGATTATTCATTGGTTAACTTCCCCGAGTATATCTTCCTCTCGAGGTGCCCCATGACCGCCTTCCTATATGAATTTTAGGCTTTGGAACATGTTGGTCTCATGCCCGTGATCTTTGTGATAATGGCATCGTATAGACAGGTTTCTATGAGAGGGGTCTGTTTGGATTGACGCGAGCCACTCTGAAATCCGTGAACAAATGAGGCAAGAACCCTCATAGGTGATATTTAGAGGGAGGAATTACTGGGCCCCTCTTCTTCTATGGTTGGATTCTGGGTCAGCTGGTTTCCCTACCCTCCCTCGAGCTCAGGCGGCTTCTTCTCCTTCGGCTTACCATTTCCGGCCGGCTTGCTTATGATCATGAGAGTCTGAGTCGCTGCACGGATGTTATCTTCTAAGGTTGAATATCTATCTGCCCATCTGTACAATTCTTCCATTGCAGCTGGCAAGTCTAAGGACAATGAGTAGAAGAAAGGGGTAGATGGCGCGAAGCTCCTTCTAAAGTTCTGAAGGATCAACTAGCGTCAGAACTCTACCCATTGATGGCTTCGAACCTCTAGTAGTGTCTCGTATGGTTTCCTCTTCTTGCTTTATTATAGTTTGCAAAGAGCTAATACTCCTCTTCTGTCATAATTCGACAAAGGGGTATTAAGAGAGATGAATACTTGGCCTAGATCTCGCTTGAAACGAATATATCGACTCACGTAGGAGTCAGGAAACTGTGCGGCGCTAACCCTTGAGACTAGCCAGAAGACTTTGCACAACAGTGATCAAGCCTTCCGGGCATTCGCAGTGGTTGCCCCAGTTGTAATGGAGCATGTGATCATAAGGGTCACTAGAGCTGTCGAACATAGCAAAGGTTGGCATGACGAACCCTCGTGGTGGCTCGTAATTGAGGATATGTTGCCCTAGGGGAAAAGAGAGCATATCGTTAGGACTTCGAATCGCTGTTGTAGGGGCCTCAGAGCATGTGCCTTGTAACGGCAAGGTAAACTAGCAAGACGCGGCATTACGCCCGAGGCAAAGTAAAATGCGTTCTCGCGCTCCATTCGTTGATTTTAAATTCCTCGGTCCACGTTTCAAGGAACGCACTAATCGTTGAATTACTGAATGGGCATATGAGTGTCTCCGTGCGATTTATCCTCGCTGCTTTCGTCGAGTGGATTCGCAAGCTACCGAGGACAATCCATCTTCTGGTCTGATTTCTACATCATCAGGGACGATGGAATTCTTTCCTTTATCGTGAAAGGCCCAAATAGTTCATTGGTTTCTATTCAGGCATCTCTTTCACAAGGTCACACTTTTTTCTATTTGTGCCGTTGCACGATCGCTTTGATCGTAGGTGCTCAACCATTCTGTGCAATTCCTTCATCTATCTTGCTTGCTCCTCCTGTTTCTTCTCCATGTACCAATGGAGAAATTGATCTTCGGGGTAGACTGATCACCCGGGCTGCTGGTCATCGCACTCTATCGACGAATCAGATGCGATGGAACCAGCCGAAAGCACGGGTGGTGAGGGCTATCAGATAGCTGTCGGAGCCAAGCCTTGTATCGTCAAGCTTCATGACTTTGCTCTTGATTTCCTCCTTAGCTCACAGATGGCGCCAATTGTTGTTACTTAGATTGTCTAATCTCTTAAAAAGTACGTCGGCGCAATGTGCACTGCAAAAAAAAAAAAAAAAAAGCCGAAGGGGGTCCAACAGTTATGTGCCAAATTACTTCTTCGAAGTACTTAAGTCGCAAAGGACGGAGAAGAAGAAGGTTCGATGGGCTAGATTGCATACCTTTCTCCCTTATGGGGAGTCTCTATTTTATACCAAATTTCTTCCTTGATTGGAAAAAGATAATCTCAAGGATCATGTGATGTGCATCTCTTTCCTTATCAAAAACCAATTATCCCTTATTAAAGATTGATGTTTTTGAGACGTATCCGATTGGGATATTAGGAGACCTGTGGATAAATATCTCATATGTTATTTCCTTCTTAACATGTTTATTTTTGGCAAACCTCTTATGCGCGGTATGACAGCAGACTGGGGGACTTGGGAACCCAGACGGGGGGCGTAAGACTTTATTGTTTGGTTGGTTCCCGCATGGTTTTGATGTGGCAACCTATCTTGGGCCAAGCGATGGACCCATATAGGCGATGGGCCAATTGAGTTAGTGGGTCTTAGGCCCAAAGGCCATGGCATCCACAACGATCGTAGAGAGAAATAAACCATGAAAATGAAATTAAAAGACTTAACCGAAGACTTGGAAGTCAGAAAAAAAAAAAAAGTTTTGGGGTCAGCATGCGTCCACTTGTATTTTTTAAATATGCTTTATTAGTTGAAGTCTACATAAATTTTCAAGTAAACTAGAAGAATACCAGCGTCTACTTGGTAATTTTTTTTTTTTTAATAATTTTATGTCATCCATGATATAAAAAAAATTAAAGAAAATATGTTTAATAATCAGGAAAAGTTTTTTTTTTTTAGAAACAAAATATGATATTTTCTAAATAATATATTTTACTTGTTTAAATTGTTTTTTACTTATATGAGAACTACTATAGGATAAATTTTTTGATAGGTGAGAACTACGTAATATAGATAATAATTATATATATGTAATGAATGATTACAAATAAACATAAGATATTAAAATTATGATCATTTTTAAAATATATTGTGTAAAATTTTAAAGATATCCTATATTTTAAAATATTTTTGTTAAGTATGGAATACTTCTCAAAATGTTCTAATAATTGTGCAAAGATTTTTTAATAAAAAATAATTAAAAAGCACTTTCAAAATTTTAAGCTTGTTTATTGCTGTCTAGTGAAAGTTTAATTAAACATAAAGCAAAATTCACTTAAAAAAGACTTTAAATTTTAATTATTTTCATAACAAAATTAAGTGCTAATTAAACTTGAAAAAACAACTTTTGCCTAATGAAAAACCAGTTCATACGAGGTGTTCGGGGAATATGACAACAAAAATTATTCATATGTTATATTTGGTTACAAGAAATTTGAAGAAATATGAGATTAAAAATAGAGAAAAAGGTTAGTTGGATAAAAAGAAAAAGAAAGGAAGATAACAAGTGAAGTGAAGAAATTATTTTTATTTTGTTAATTCAGACTATTTTATTTACTTTAAATACATTAATATAACGATTAAATAATTTTAAAATATAAAAATATCTATTAATTTTGATTATATTTAATTATTAATAAATATTTTATAATAGAATCAAACATTAAATTTTTTTACATTTGTTTTTTCTCTATTTTGGAACCAAACACACCTAAATTAAACATATATGCAAAACTGGTACGTTATACTCTCTAATCTTTATAAATATTTTTTTCTTTATTTGTGACAAACTAATTTCCTTTTATTTTTTGTAAATTGATAACTAATTTCCTAATAAATAATTAATAAAAAATAACAAAACAGGTAAATAAAATTTCATTAAGTATACGTATACCATTTTCCTTTATTATTTTTCTGGTAAAATAACGATTTTATAAGACACATTTATTGAATCAGTCTTATACACTAAATTCCGTATGTATTGGTTGAATGTTAACTCACAAAATAAATCAACCTTTATTGTGTAGTGGGTAATAGTTTCCCGTGATTTTCTTTCAGGCTGGCAATGGAGGCTGGGGAGGCCAGCACAATCTTTCTATGATTCCGATAGGCACTCTTCGCATGGGCATTTGGGGAGAGTGACAAATGGTGCTGTATCACATTGTTTTTACTTGAATGGAAGTGCAAGTGACGTTGAGGTAAGAAGACTATAAGGTTTTTCCGATTGTTTTCTACACAACTTCCAATAAAGAAAGATACCGTTCATTTTTCTCGGCAATTTTCATAACGAAAGCTTGGCTTTCTTCCAAGCTGTGGTATGACATCCCAACAATTGTTTTAGATGAGCTATACTATAGTTGTTGTTAGATTTATTTTGTATTTTCCTAGGATTGTAATTTGTATTTTCCTAGGGTTGTATAGTCTAGCCTATATAAGGCCTCCTCTTATACTTGTAATTTCCAGTTAATAATATACAAAGAATCAAGTCTTTCTTCATGGTATCGTATGCTGTGTTCTCTCGATTTTTTTTTCCGTCAAGCCTCACGGTTGTCTAGGCATTATACCTACCGTGATAGCTTCTTTTTTTTTTTTTCCGACGAACACCACCGTTTGCCACCATACAACTTGTTTTTTTCCGGCGGAAACCATAGTTGACCCTTGTTTCCTCCCTTTACAAGCCTAAAACTGAAGTTACAGACCACTCGAAGGTAGAACTTGTCGAGACGATCACACCAGTGTGCAGCAGGTTGTCGTAAAAGTAGTCATGCGCCGTCACGCGCCACCTGAAGTCTACGTGTCGTCCCACGGGCTGCCATGCGCCACTCCGCACTGGGAAGGCCGTAGGGATCCACGCTACCGCGTCGCGGCACTTCATACCAGATCACATAGGGCTTTACGCCAACACCACGCTAGCCCCCAATCCGACCCAATCGATCAACGCCATCGCCGCCTCGCCGCCATCGCCTGGCCGTCGCCGACCACAGCCGCGCATCATGGCCACGCCGCTGACTTTGCCATGTCGCTAGCTGATTTTGCCACGCCACCAAGTTGACCGCTGACCTAAAAAATTTGAGCAGGTGCATTCTGACTTATTTTCGCGTCCTAATTCCATTTTTGCTGTCTGTTTTTCGATTCGGAATTTTGATATGCCAGGTGATGAGATTTCTTGTCCAATTCATGTTATTTTTAATGGTATAATTTCATCAAAGTGGGTTTTAAAGCTCTATGCGAGTTATCTTAAAGGCCGTAAGTTGTGGCTTTATGTCTCTGGTCACCGGTCTCATTCCTCTTATGCAGACACTTCTTAGCAAAATGGAAAGGCTGAGTGCAAACTTCGTCATATTCTTGATGTTGTTCGTGCTACTACTATTGTCGCTTCTACTCCTCCGTTTTGGGGGGAAGCTGTTCTTACTACCATTTACACCATCAATCGGTGTCCTTCTCCCATTGTTCAAAATCAAACTCCTTATGATCTGTTGTTTGGTTCTTCTCCCTCCTATGACTTACTTAGAGTCTTTGGATGTGTCTGTTTTGTTCTTTCTTCAAGATCGGCGAAAGAAACAAACTTCGTCTCGCCTCGCTTGTGTGGTTTTCTGCAAGGAATCGTAAAAAGGTTATAGGTGTTATGATCCCATTAGCAAACGTT
Organism: Tetrastigma voinierianum; assembly: GCA_016808115.1. Lineage (NCBI taxonomy): Eukaryota > Viridiplantae > Streptophyta > Magnoliopsida > Vitales > Vitaceae > Tetrastigma > Tetrastigma voinierianum. The sequence goes on along the minus strand of JAEQBH010004231.1, from coordinate 31,817 downwards.
CAGAGCTTCTCAAGATGTGGTCTTTGGGGAACACAAAATGTTTTACCAACTACCCTGGCGTTCTCGTTTTCCTTATTCCCTCTATCGATCCTCTCCCTGACCTTTTTCTTGAGGAGTCTCCCATCTCTCTGTCTGAGTCTCCCCCTTCTATTATTGATGTTCCTTCTCATGCATCTGATGAGCTTCCCGCACCGATCATCGACATGCCCACCGGGAGCATCGCCCCTAACCGTGGATCCTACTAGTCCTTTCCGACTCATGCACTTCCATCGCCGATCGTAACTACCCTTCCTTCTCAAATTCCTCGTGACATTCATTGTTTTCTACTTTTGCCTCTCTCCAGAACCTCAAACTTTCTCTGCATGAGGTTTCCTCTAACCCTTTATGACAAGAAGCTACGAAGAAGAGCTGATGCAATCGCATAAAACTAGAACATGGATCTGGCTGTTTCCCCTCTGTAAAATCTACTATCGGGTTGTAAATGGCTTATAAGATCAAGACCAATGGATGGCACGTTTGATCGCTAAGGCCTACCTTTGTCGCTGTGGGTTTTACCTAGGAGTCCGGGATTGATTATGAGAGACTTTGCTTTGTGGCCTCACTTTCTTCGTTAGGACTCTTTATTTTCATTCCCGCTGCTCGCAAATGGCCACTCTTTCGCATGGATCAAAATGCTTTTCTTAATGGTGAACTCGGGAGGGAAGTCTATATGAAGCTTCCTCCCGGTTACCCCTTTACCCTCCGGTTCCTCACAGAGTATTTCGACTACTGTGCACTTTATGGTCTTAAAACAAGCTCCTCGAGCATGGTTTGCAAAGTTTAGTCTCTACTATCTCAAGATGGTTTTTCGGCGCTTATTTGATACAACTCTTTTTCTAAAACGGTCTAGTCATGGTATTACTATTCTCCTCTTGTATGTCGATATTGTGATATGATTATTACAGTGATGATATATGTGGTATTCGTGGATCTAAAGCACTTTCTCAATGCCAATTTGAAATGAAAGATCTCAATTCTCTTAATTACTGTCTAGAAGTTTCTGCATGGTTATTATCTTACTTTACCAAGCATACTCGACCGATTTCTCTGAGCCGCATCACCGATAGCAAGATAGTCGCACACACCTATTGAGTATAACCGTCGCCTCACCCTCATGATGACGAATCACTATCCGACGCTACCTCTGCGTACACCTTGTCGAGTCTAATCTATCTCACTGCTTACCCGCCCGATATTTCCTATGCAACCATGTAGTCGACGCTTTATGGCTACCCCCTAAATCTCCTCATTATGCTCTTGTTCTCGTGATTCTTCATATCCAAAGGCACCATTGGCGGCTTTCCATTCTCATTAACCTTCGTGCATATTCAGATGCAGACAAGGTGTGATCCCACTGATCATCAATCTACTACAGGATATTGTTTTCTTCTAGGTGATTCTCTTATCTCTTGGAGAAGCAAGAAACAAACAATCGTTGCTCTTTCCAAGACCAAGGCACATAGAGCACCTGACAAATTACTACACCAACTTATTTGGTTACACTGGGTTACCATGTGATCTCGTGTCGATTGTTCCGCTACAACTAAACTTCACTGTGATAATTCAAGTGCTATTCAAATTGCTCATAATGATGTCTTCCATGAACATACTAAACATAGTGAGATTGATTGTCACTTCATTCGTCATCATCTGCTTCAAGGTACACTCATAGCCCGGGCCTGCTTCCTCTCGTGATCACTAGTGGATATCTTTTACCAAAACAACTCTTTAGGAACTTTTTCTTAGCTTTAGTTTCCAAACTCATAATGGTTTCTCTTAAACCACCAAGGAGCTCTGAGGGGGATGTTAGATTATTATATTGTTAGATTTATTTTGTATTTTCCTAGGATTGTAATTTGTATTTTCCTAGGGTTGTTTAGCCTAGCTTATATAAGGCCTCCTCTTGTACTTGTAATTTTATGCTAATAATATACAAAGACCCAAGTCTTCATTGTAATGTGGTATTGCACTGTGATTCTACCGATGGTCCCTCTCCCGCCTTGGCTATGTTCCATCTATGAGGACGACCCCATAAAAAGGCCAGTGGAACACTATTTAATTTCTATTATTTTGCGTTGTCCAAGGGATCATGGCTGCATATGCAAGTGCATCGAACCATGATGGTCTAGCTGACCGACTTTATTTGGACCGTATCAACACGTAAAATTCTTGAAATTATTGCCGCCCTCTTCATACCATAAAGTATTTTGTTTTGGTTTATCAGTAACGGTAAATAGAAGAATGACTCTATAATTGCATTCATTTTTATTTTGTCTTATTTCTTTGTAGAGAAAATCTTACCTAAAGTTGCATTTATCTCTTTGTATTTCGTTCTTCTTTCTTTTTTTTATTTTGGGGCTCATGACGGTCATCTTTCTAGGATGGAGAATGTACTTTTACGTATCTCCAAGAAAGGAAAGATGCTTGGTCAGGCTTGGATTTGGACTGGGAGTGAGCAGATTTTTAAACAAATGGAGTAGATATACCTTGTTTTCATAATTTAGCTTTCAATATTTTCAATTTATTTATGCGGCTTTATTGGCATTTTGCTTGATGCTTTAATGGGGTGTTACTACTACTATGGGGGTTTCATTTCATGTCTCAACAATGTTAGAATATGTGTTATGGATTCTTATTGATTGGCAGATCCTTGATGCTGATAATGGTTGCCGATTAGAGAGTTCAACAGGACGTGTTGCTGGTGAGCACATATTTTTCATTAGCTTATTATTGTCCACAGCATTAATTGGTTTTGGAAAAACATGAGTTTTCAGCTCAAAATTCAATCTTACATCATCCGGTTATTGAGTAGTTTGCTTATTAGAGCAACTCCAACTGTGCTCCGCTTTCAACTCCGTCTCCATAAATGGAGATTTGCACCTAAAATCCATCTCTAGTCGTGTTTCATTTTCATCTCTCCAATTGGAGAGATGTGAATAGTAGGACACTATTCACACTATTTCTATTTTTATAATAATAAAAAAGTGAAAAAGTAAAATACAAAGTACTATTCTCCAATTTTTTTATAATATTTGGAGATGATAATAGTTATTTGAAAATGAATTTAGAGATTGTTAGTTAGAGTAGGAAGTGAAAAAAGTGGATTTGGTCATCTCCAAATATGGAGAAGTGCCAATTTTGAGATAAAAATAGAGATTTGTGGATGGAGATGCTTCAAATAAATATTCATATCCTCAAATATTATAAAAACAGGAGAATGATTTACGGTCTGATCTTGATTGATTTTTGATTTATTATATATAAATAATTGAATAGCATTTTTTATTCTATTTCTATTTAGAGTTTGAGTTGTACAAGAAAGTATGGTTAGTATATTGTAAGCCAACATCCATACGATGCAGAGGACAGAGACAGAAAGAATAGAACGGAATCAGTAATTATTATTTGTTGACTTGTTTTTCGACTGTCCCACTCCCATCTGGTCTGACTACACTTTGAAAGATCTCACTTAATACATCACAGACGAGAAGACAGATTTTTCCATTTTCACCACTGAAAGATCTTTGAAACACGTTCTTTTATCTGAAACAACATGCGAAATAGAGGGACAAATATGTATCCAACAGATTTGTAAGAACTCACTCATAGTTCTGACTTGCACGAGAAGTATATATAAAGTCTGTCATAACATTATAGTTATATCTATATTTCATAAATATCATTAACAGAACTATTAGATGATTGCTAAATTATTATAAATTATATGATTACTAATACTGAATATGAAAGGTAAATATCAATATTGATTGTGTTATTATATTTAGTACATTATATATTTATTAGATTGAATTATTATAATAATCTTATTTTATAATAAACTAATCATAATTGTATTAGAACCCCAATTACTACTACTAACTACTATACCAGAATCTATTCAACATCAATAAACTAAATAGATATCAATTTATATTTTTCTCTTAAATTACTAAAACTCTTCTAAGGATTATAATTTGTTGTCTCCAATCCCATTTATAAATGTTGAGAGAAAAGGAAATATTATAACTTTCATTTCTTTATAAAGGAGGTAAATATATATATTTATATTCTAGTGTGAGGGGCAAAAAAGGAAACAAAGTTAGAGTCTAATTAGGAAACTAAAGAGAGAAGGAAAAGAAATGGATTAGAAGACTAAATCTTAACACTGTCCTTCAAACTGAAGCATACAAGTCAAAAGCACCAAACTTGTCAAATACTATTATTATTATTTGTGTACCTCCTCTTCTAAAGGGGAAGATATCAAGGGGGAGTACACGAATCTTATCACATCTCCTGATTTGACGCCAAGTACAGACTCTAACTTAGAGCCAAAGGCTGAAGTTTGTGTCTCACCTGCACATGAGATCAATATGTCGCATAAAGACTCCTGAAGACTATGATTTTAGGGACAAGATCAGCCTACTAATCTTTCACACCTTCACCATCACCACCAAGGATTGTCAATTAATGAATATCCCGTGGTCTAAATAATAAATAAAGGAGGAAAAACAGTGGACAATGTGCCTCCCCGACTTGCCAAATTCGATCCCTCGACTCTATCGGTCTCATAAAAAAAGAAAGAGAATTCAGGAGATGAAGAATGATAGGAGGAAAGATCTTTGTGCACTTCTAATTCCTTCCTAAAGATAGATGACTAAGTTGTAATTAAAGTATTCTAATAAATGAAATGGCACCTTCATCAAGTGTGTAGTGCCTAGTGTCTCTCTACTACACATTCTTGTTACATTCTTCGAGGGATGCTCTGACAAAGATGTAAAAGGGGGAGAATGTTGGGTTTGAGATTGTCCATATCTTTGTTCCAAGGGTTTTACAAGAAGATAACGTCTTCAGAGTTCGAGGTTGATGACGATTTGAAAATTAGAGGTGAAGTTCCTGGTAAGACCATGAAGTAGTTCGGACTAAGGCAACCCTATGCCATGTGGATCACAATGATGAGAAGTCTGTGATCAGGCTAAGCAGCAAGGGGGGATTTTACATGAGTATGCTAGCTTGGAGGTCGAGGTGCTTGGGGAGCAAGTAACCTATGGGCTTGATATCTTTTCAGCAAGTAGATAAAGATCAAGTCAAGATCATTTTGGCAAGTGGATAAAGATCAAATCAAGAAGATCGTAGATTCATATGCTATCAAACTTAATCGAATCAAATAAGGATTCTATTTCAAGAGAATTCTCGTAGCAAGTTTCCTATTTTTGTTGTGATAGCCTAGCAAAGTACAAATACTGAAGGTAGGTTTGAGTCATATTAGGATAATGATCCAACCTTATATAGTCTTCCCTAACCGAATATACAAGGCTATATATTTGACTTTGAAAAATGCTCACTACGGATTTTTTGGGAATAGAGCTTAAAGAAGAACAAGCGAAGTCCAAACGTAATGAAGGAGTACGGAATACAAATGCTCTCTGAGGTATTGCACGTTAAAAGCCTTTCAATTTCGCAAAGATGATGTCTTTATATTCTCTATCTTTTTATTGATGTATCAGGGGAGGAGTGTGTGATGTGAATTGAGAAGTGGAATGGAGGGGAGTCCATTTCTAAATTTCACTAAAGGATTAGGTGTCGGAAAGATGGCCTTGGTTAGAGGGAGTCTTGTATCATATAAGACTAATTGTAACCTTGAATCAAATCATTGGAAATCCTAGCATCTATGTAAAACCTAGGTAAATTTGAATATTTCCGAAAAAAGGCAAAACGGTAAATTGTCGCAAGTGTACAAGTTGCAAAATTCGAATTTTTCTAGATCTTGGATGAAGAAATGGACCTCATTGTTGGCTTTGTCTCATAAACTAATTTACCTAGATGAATTTTATTAAATTCCGAGACAATGACTTTCACATTTTCGGGTGTCGAAAGTCTAGTGGACTTCAAAACGAGAATTTTGAGAAAATCTCGAAAGTGGAAAATAAATTAAGTGAAAGTTCACTTAAAATAAAATTCAAACTCTTTAACTGATGAAATAAATGTTTTGAGGTAGAAATGGACTTAAATGAGTAATGGACACATGGCGCAATGTGGGTCATGTCTCCAAACTTAAGGGATTAAGCTAGGAAAGGAGATTTCGAGGAAAAGGTCTCATTTTCCGGTCTTCACGTAAGAGAGAGAGAAAGAAAGAGAGGAAACTAAGCTTCTCTCTTCGATCTATGGAATTCGTCGGGCCAAGAACGAAAGTTCATCTATTCGACGAGGGCTACGCGTGGGTACTAAAACACGAGATCTAGATCTAGCAAATGAAACAGTATTTCGGTCAGTGGTTACGGATTTAGTGGTTGCTCTCTATCAGTGATCGGCTTGGTTTATTTTCCGCTTTGGCGTTGTCTGGTTGTGTTTTTGCCCTAAGGCCATTTGGTTAAGTTTTTTTGCCATAAGGGGTTGTTCGGAAAAAATTTCGGTCGTGGAATGTCACTCATTTTGGCCCCATGAAACTCTAGATTTTGTGGACTGATTTTCACTTGGGAAAAAGAGGGAATTTGGGCTAGTGTTCATGGAAGTTAGAAGCAGCTATAAACATGATGGTGGCTTTGAATCACCCAATTTGGACCTCTATAGCTCAAGTTATGGTCTATTTTCCAGGACTCCCATAGGCTGCCCTATTTTGACCATAAACACTGTCCAGATTTTTGGACTGATTTTCAGTTTGGAAAAAGAGGGAATTTGGACTAGTGTTCTTCATAACAATTATAGCTGCATCTGTAAAATTGATGTAGGCTTTTTGAATCACCCAAATTTGACTCTATAAATTGCCATGGTCCATTTTCCGAATGCTAAGCATGCTACCTTGTTTGTTTTGACCTCATACACTCTCCGCATTCAGACTCCATTTCGGTTGGGAAAAAGAGGGAATTTTGTGACGCCCTAACCCGGCACCTCATGTCAGGAAAAGGTATCAAAATCTGAGAACTATAAACCTGTTAACTTATATAATTCTAAACAATTATCTTGAAAATATAAACTTACAAAAAATATAAACATATACATTATTATATTACAAAATATAAATTACTATAACAAAAATAATATCGTAATTACACCATTGAAGTGATCAACATATTCAATTACGTTATATACAAACCTTTCATTGTTTTCTAAAAAATATATGTACATCATCCTCAAAATAAACCAAACATGGCCTTTGTTGATGTGGACTACCCTTTCATATCATCGTAATTTCGATACTCATACGGATAACACTGTATGTTTTTATAAATTTAAATGGATTCATAAATAATGAAGGCTACTATAATAATCGTCACAAACACATGTACAAATGCATTTAACTATATATATACATATACATTTAACCACTTATCACTAATATCAACATAAGGTAATAATTCATAGCACCTAATTAATTGATTTATTCGCATATTCATGACATTCATTATCTCGTCTTATGAGTTATGTTTCATGTCTTATATCCTGTCATTTATAATTTCATTACATTTTTCATTTCATGTAATTTCCATGTTTTATGCCTTTGATAAACATTACAAATTTTTTATCTCATCTTATGTCATGCATGCATATTCCAAAGAAGTGAATCATGGGATGGAACTGTATGTAAATTAAAGGTACTATCACCGAACGAGATGAAGGATCTATAACCGTATCAGACAGTATGACCTAACGGGGCCACTTATCTCGTGAACCGTATGCTGCAGCATTATTATCCCTGTAGGCATGCCTATCTATCCAACTACCCGGCCAAAAGCAGCAATCAATTTTATTCTTAACAATCTTTCAAATATCAAACACATATCCCATGCCCATGAATAATTAATGATATCGTATACGTATGGGATTCAGCACATCAATTATTCTTTAGAACATGTGAGATAGTTTCTATTTCTTATGATCATTTGAAATGCTGATACGTGCTTCTTCATATAAAAATATATACCTCTTCTTCACACAATCGAGTTCATATCCTTTCGTATCTTAATCATATCAATATATTTATTCTATATCATGTAACATTAAATTCATCTAACTTTTATACAATTTTTCATTATTAGATGCCATAACTAGGAACATATCTCTTTTTATTGGTCTTCTATAGCCATTTAAGAGACATCTAAGTGTCTCGAGAGTCACGTAGGAAGACAAGAAGTCTTCTCATGACGGGAGTTTGTCGCGCGAACCTTCGGCGAAAATAGGCTCCTCTTTGTGAATTTTCTGGAGTATAATGGGGTCCAAATCTGATTACACTTCCTGCATGGAAGTTATTCTCCTAAGTCTAGTTTGCAGAATTGGAAGATATTGCATTTGGATCAACCTATCCTAAGATATGACTCAAGCAGTCAAGAATGGTCGGATAAATAACAAGCGTAGAAAATAGAGTTCCCCTTTGATTAATTTTTGGAAGTACGATGAGTTCGAATATGAATACACTTCCTTCACAAAGTTATTCTACCAAAGTCTCATTCACCTAGAAATTGGAATCCCACTTTCGATTTGGATCGACCTAGCCCGAATGTGACTCAAACACTCAAGGTGGTAAGTTTGCCGATAAAACCAAGAACTAGAATTGAATTCGAATTCAGACTCATAGTACCATAATTTAACTGCTGGTCTTGAATATTTAAAGCTACGGGTCTTAGGATTCTCCTCAATTAGAATCATTCATTGAAGTCTCTAGAGGCCAAGATATGGCCAGAACAAAAAACAGGGTTTTAGAAAAAAATTTGGCAACAAATCCTTAAAATACCTATATGTTTCTTTTTATTTTTCACCAAACTCCTCCATTAAGGATCAAACCAAAATTACAACACCAAAAAATACAAAAATAGCATAAGAAATCCCAAGCCTTGACCAAAATTCAAACCCTAGCTTTTCTTCTTATTCTCTTTATCTTCTTCCTTTCTCTTTCTTCTACTGCTCACTTGAACAGTAGATCTCTGAAATTGAAGAGAAAGCAACCAAATAGCTCTTCTCCTCAAAGAACCCGAGCTCTAGCTCTCTTCTCCAAGCACCCAAAATGAAAACTCTCTTCTCATAAGACCAATTTTGGTCTTATTCCTTTATTACAGGCATGTTTGGAAAAAAAAAATCCTCATTTTGGTTAAACTTTCTTCTTTACATTTTAGTCCCTGCATTTTATCATTTGCAAATTACTTATCACAAATTCTAATGTGGGATAACATCATTTTAACAAATATCTCTTAAGTCCTTAATTTGCAATTGACCATTATACCCTTGACTCTTGGATTAATTCCGGGTTTATTGTTTTTCACTCTTAGCACTTAAATTCCGAAAAAATTCAAATTTTACTTTTATTATACCTCTAAACTGTAATAAAGTACTAGGGTATATTTTGGGGTGTTACAAATTTGGACTAGTGTTCTTCATGGAAATTATAGCTGCATCTGTAAACTTGATGTAGGCTTTTGAATCACAATTTGGACCTCTGACTCAAGTTATGGTCCATTTCGGTATATAAGCTTAGGATGTTTAATGGCTTGTGTCTAGATTTTGGGACTGTTAGGGGACTAGTTTCTGAACTGAGTTTGTAAGTATTTTGTTGTCTATTATGGCTTATTGTGTGGAATTTTTTGTGGGCATCTCTATGCCACAACTAGTCTTGATGATCAAGTTTTCATTGCTTGAGTTTGAATGACATGCTTGGTGGTAATTGATTAGAAGTCAATATGTGTGTCCTAATGTATTGACAGCCCTTGATGAGTTTAGTAATGTATGGATAAGGTCATTGCAAGGCTTGTTTGTAGGCTATTTGTGGACATGTTATCTCACAATTTGGCCTAGCGGATAAAGTGTGTCATTGCTTGATTGGTGATGACTTGTTGATGTTGTTCTGTGTGTGTGCAAATATATTGACATGGAATGTGATCGTTTGAAATTTTATGCTGATTGATATAATTGTCCATGATGCATGAGTGATATGCATGAGTAGAATTGTCCATATAGAATTCATCATATATGTGACATGGTATAGGCATGAAATGGCACATCAAATTGCATATGTATAGGGACATCGCATGAATTGGGTGAGTGCATGGTATGGATCAACATTGCTTTTGGTGTTTGATAGTAGACACAGTACTATGGGACGATGTCCAACAGAGTCGCACAGTTGCATACATGAAAATAAAAATGTGTCGGGTAAAAGCAAGCAGGGATACCCCGTCAAGTGAAAGGCCCGATATTGCGGTTGCCACGCCTTGTGTCCAGCGGTGAAGCTTGTAAAAAAAAAAAAAAAAAAAAAAAAAAAAAAAAAAGAAAGTGTAGGAAGGCGTAAGAAGCCTGTGGTGAGACCCCGAAAATTCACTATCCATAAAAAGACACATGGTTTTGAAAATAAATGATCATTGAGGTGTAACATCCAAAAAGCTTTTGGTTTGAAAACAAATGAATTTTGTTGAAAAATGATCATTAGATGTAATCCACAAATGATGGGTTTTATCACACTTTAACATCACATTGTGTAGTAGGAGTCAGTAAGGACTCGAGTAAGATGTGAGTCAGTAAGGACTCGAGTAAGATGTGAGTCAATAAGGACTTGAGTGTAGGTTACATGATTGAGTCTCATCTCATTTCATGACATGTAGGATTCTATAGTAGAAATTGCATGTTTTTACTTGGAATGTGAATGTAAATTGTGAACATTACCATTGCATGTGCACTTAGGTAGGGAGTAGCCTCTGTGTGTGACTCACCCTTTATAGGAAAAAAAATCCAAGTGTAGGGAGTACACTGGTGGACAGCTCTTACTCGAGGCCGCAATTGTGAAGAAAGTCGGGCTGTGGCTTTGTAATCATTTTTGTAAAGATGTTTGAAACGAACTAGTTCTAGCATGTATTTTTGTATAAGAGTGTCGTAATTAAACTCTTAAGGACTATGATAATATAGCCTTGTATATTTTAAGTGTGGATAAATGGGCCCGGTTAGGCAACTTTTACTCATAAATGGCCCCCGTGCGGTCATTGTGTTATATTGGGCCCCGGATGGGTCATTGATGAGTGTAAAACTCATATATTTTTAATCCATTTTTCTGGCATGTTTTTAACAGTCTAAGATCTATTTTTATGCCAAAATATGAAATATTCATCAACTTTGTGTTTTGCAGGCAATTATTGAAAAATGAGAGAATCCCGGTGAAAAAAAAGTAGGGACACACAAAAATTCAAAGTAGGCCCAGAAGGAACTATATGCATGACCAACAAAACTATGTCGCAACAAAGACTAGTCGAGAACTCAAGGATGAAAGAGCTTTCTAAAGTCGCACGTAAAGTTTTTACGTCTTGTGAGGGACTTGAAGAAGATTTTGAAAGAAAGCGATTTGCGACAAATGAAATCTGTCGCGACATACTTAAGGTAAATGGTGAAGGAATTGTGTCGCAACATTATTTTTCATATCGCAACATCAAAAATGAAGACTATTGGATGAACTCTATCGCAATAAGAGACAATTATGTCGCGACATAAAATGTCGAAAACGGCTAATCGGCTAAGACAAGTGTTTTATGTTGCGACAAAGTTTTCCAACATCAAGCCAACTTCAATGAAGAAGCATTGTACAACAAAGAAAATCATGTCTCAACATAATAGTCGGAATTCACAACCAAAGGGCAGCCATGATCTCTATCGACAAGATTATTTACGTAAAACCAAACATTTATGAAGGAAGTGAATTCACGTACGGTGATAAGAATTTGGGAAACCGCTAGAAGAATGGAGATAAAAGGCTCTTGTTGACATAATCAAGGAGTTGAAACCCAAAACACATTGTCGTGACATAGAAGTTTTATGTCATTGACAATAAAGCTAGAAATGATAAATTCTGTCGCGACAAAGAAAAGTAGGTCTCGACAGAAATTGAAGAGGACTTGAGAATGGCCAAGGCAATTGTGCCCAACATATAATTCTATGTCGCGACAAACAACTCGAGGAAAGTGATAAACGAGAAGAAGGTCTATCGCAGCCAAAGAGTTTCTTGTGCGACGAAGTCATAGGACTTAAAATCCTATCGTGACACGGAAAGCTCATCGCGATAGGTTGCCATGTTGACAAATTCCGTTAGAACAAAGGACATGAGAAGTTGGTTGTTAAACGGGTTTGATGTCGCGACACAAGGCATTCCTATCGCGACAAGAACAAGACTACTGAATACAAATTATGTCGCAACACTATTAAAGTATGTCACAACACAATCCAATAAGCAAGCCAGGAACATGGGTGCGACAAAATACGAGAAATACCAATGATGTGACAAAGACTGGAAGCTATGTCGCGACATAATTTTTTTTATGTAGCGACAAAGAGACCAATTGGGCCAGAATTATGGGAATCCACAATGCAATAAATGAAGTAAGGCCCAACATTGGAAAGCCTATAAATACACGCTTCTAGGGTAATGTGTGCAGCTTCGGCGGCTCCAGGATTTCTGGGTGGTTGACGACTCTTGTACAATTTTATTGTTATTGTTATTTTTTTTTATTTTCCATTTTAGTAGATTTAGCTTAGTATAGTTTTTATTTGTTACTTTTCCTTTAATTTTCTTGATTTGGGTATTGTACTGTAGTGCAACTTGAAGCTGGTATTTCCTTATAAATCCTTCTTTTCATTCATTGTTTGATTTAAATGGATGTTGGAAGGTTTCTAGAGTTCATTTATTTCAGTTTGTTTATGATTTCAGTGAATTTTCCTCGACGCTTAATCATCACATAAGAGTAAACCGCTTGAAAAGTTGAGTCACTAGAAATGGGTCTCTGATGATAGTCATTTTGCTGCATAAGGAGGAAGAAATCTTTAATTAGAATTTTTGAATTTATTTGATTTGTATTGTTTATAAGATTACTTGTTCTCAATACTAGTATCGTGTACCCAATGCAAGGTACTGTGTCTCACTCTGATTTCCAGGAGGCCCACTGAGTGATACAAAGATGGAGAATCCTGAGAGTGTAGAGCAGTTCCTTGTGGGTATGGTAGACTAATATTATGGAACTAATGAACTTTGAAGGATTACTAAGATAGATCACCAACTTACTTATAAGTTGAGATAGGTTGAATGAAGTATCTGTTTAATCACTCAGAGGTTTCTCCTCTTTCTGATGAAATGATTCTGATCACATGTTAACTAAGATCTAATCAAGGAGATGGAAATTTACATCAGAAGTGTAGGATGAGGTGTCAATCAAATTGGAGAAGGCTTGCAATATTCTGTCTATGGGGGCAAGAATTCTTTAGTCCTAAGATCTGAGTATGAAGTAATCGAAAAGGAGCTCGGAAAGAAGCCAAAGGCTCGCCTCATAGCTCCCATGACGTGGTCACGGCCATCGTGCACAAGGCCACCCGACTTAATGGTCCGGAGCCGATCACATGTTAATACGCACACTGACATGTGAGGCCTCGTGAGGCATGGATCTCGTGTGGCCATGGGACGCCTCACCCGCCTATCAATGGATGTGCACAGACGCAAAGATGTTCCTTCTTACTCCCTGGCCGTGAGGAACCAAAGATAAGTCCTGTGGTGTCAGACAAGCACTTTCCTACACTAAACGGCCGTAGAGCCGTATGCGTGGTCGAGGACTCCAGCCTCACTGTGCCCTGGGACTTCATGGACTCAGGGGCATGTCTACACCATTATACCACCGACTCAACTGGGCCTTTACAGTATCTACCATCTCGCCCATGGGCGAGGATATTCGACTCCGTACATCGTGATTCATCCATCATTCGCATCACGTGAGCCGTAGAGTCGGGCTTGTGAGGGTCGAGGACCTCGGGAAGATCCGATGCATGTGAGTACCCCAGGTCCAAGGCAAGTGGATCTAATATGTAGAGGTGATGTGAGTTAGAGATCTCAGGGATTCTTCTCACTGTGGACTTGAGGGTCATGGACATGTTAGGGTTTGATGTCATCCTTGGGATGGACTGGTTGATGACACACCGAGTTGTTATCGATTGTGATCGTATGAGAGTTACCGCCTACACATAGGATGGTACTCGCGTGACGTTTTAGGGGGCAAGACGATAAGCCATTTCGCCGTATGACTCTAGATGGAACGGGAATTTATGGGTTGGCTAGCCAGCCTTACCCTAGAGGACGAGGTGAGATAGGACTTGGATCTGCCTCAAATAGTATGCGAGTACGAGGATGTTTTTCCGAGCTACCAGGATTACCTCCACCGAGAGATGTAGACTTCTGCATTGAGTTACATCCTGGTACATCGCCCATTTCTAGGACTCAACATAGAATGGAACTAGTAGAGTTTCAGGAGCTCAAGGTCCAAATACATGAGTTACTGGGCAAGGGTTTCATTGTGACGACCACTTCACCATACGGTCTTGGCTCGCTTTATAAGAAGAAGGAAAGACTCCTACGACCGTGCACACATGCATACAATGTGGTTACGATCAAGAACCCAGATTCATCAATGAGGATTGATGACTTGCTTTGATCGGGCCGAGGGGGCGCGAGTCTACTCCAAGATGTGACTTTCGTGATTGGTTACCATCACTGAGTTGGGGTGGAGGCGTACATCCTAAGGCAACGTAGGAAGCGATATGGGCACTTTGAGTTACTGATGCCTTTGGTTTGACAAATGCGCCGACAACATTCATGGATCTCATGAATAGGGTGTTCTAGCCCTATTTCGATTAGTTTGTGGTGGTCTTTATGGACGATATTTTGATCTACTCTCAGACATAGGAGGATCATGAGGATCATTTGAGGATCGTTCTCCAGATCCTAAGAGACCATCAGTTGTATGCCAAACTCAGCAAGTGTTAGTTTTGGCTTACTGAGGTGAGATTTTTGGGACATGTGGTATCGGCTTCAAGCATATCCATAGACCCGAGAAAGTCGAGGCGCTTATGAGCTGAGAGACCAAAGTCAGTCTTTAAGATTCGTAGTTTCATAGGATTGGCAGGGTACTACCGGAGATTCATCGAGGATTTATCCCGCTTAGTTGCGTCTATGACTAGGATTGACCCTAATAAGAAGGTCAGCCTTGAGCCGGGATGACTACAGGGCATTCCAGTGGATTGAAGAGGAGGCTTACTTCAGCCTCCTATTCGATATTCCGAAAGGACGTGGGTACACAAAGTGTATCAGGATGCCTAAAAGAACAAATCGATGTGTTTTGATGCACCGGAGGGTAGTAGCTCATGGTTCCCTGGCAAATTAAAAATCATGAGCAGACTACTCCACGCATGACTTTTGTAGTCAGGTCATAGTCTTTAATTCTAAAGATTCTGTAAGACCACTCATCCGTATGGAGAAATACCGAGGTATTTTCTCACACAAAGTCTAGTAAAGTATCTTTACACAACGAGACCTCGACATGAGGCAGCGCAGGTGGATGGAGTATTTGGAGGATTATGACTTCACTTTGCACTGTCATCCTGGTAAGGTAAATGTGGTGGCTAATGCTCTCAATCGGAAGTCATAAGGAGTACTGGCTAGTATAGCTTCCCAGAGTGGTAGATGCTCAAGACAGTGGGGCAATTTAGACTACAGTATAATGAGCAGGCTTAGGGTACTTTGTTCGATGGCTACAATCGCTCTACTCGAGCAAAGTGATAGAGTCCCAAGGACAGACGCAGATAGTATCCATCAGAGATCTGCATAGCCGCATACCGACGGTCGGGCTATCCACACGTATCGTAGTCTTGGTTTAGGGACGAGTCTGGTTCCCCGCCGACCTTAATTTAAGGGAGGAGATATCCCCGAGGGAGTTCCACTAATTCCTGATCGCTAGCATCTAGTGGCAATTAAGATGTACCGTGATTCTACCGCAAGTATTACTGGAGCGGGATTAAGAGGCAAGTTGGAGACTTTGTTCGACGGTGTCTCACGTGTCAATAGGTAAAGGCTGAGCATCATAAGCCAGCAGGGCTACCCAAATTATCGAGGTGGCCGAATGGAAGTGGGAGCACGTCACGATGGACTTTGTGACCCACTTGCTAAGGACACAGCAGAGACATGATGCGGAGTGATATTGGACCGACTCACTAAGTCAACACATTTTCTAGCCGTGCAAATGACCTTTCACTGAGGAATTTAGTATCCATAAGACGACCAGATCCCAAGTTTACGACGTGTTTTTAGGAAGAGCTCCAAAAGTGCGATGGGAACGTAGGCTCGATGACGAGCATTGCTTTTCATCCACTGCACCGGAAGGTCACCTAAGAGGACCATACAGGTTTTAGAGGACATGCTACGAGCATGTGTCCTCGATCTTAAGGGTAGCTGGGAGGAGCATTTACCCTAGTGAATTCAACTACAACAAGGTTGCGAGCATACGATGGCACCTTATGAGGCTCTATGGGAGGCCATGTTGATCACCGATATGTTGGATAGAGGTGAGAGAGCTCCATCACTAGTCCAGATCTGGTTAAAGACACCTCGAAGAAGGTGGGTATGATCCGATAACGTTTCACTCACGACCAGCCGACATAAAAGCTGGGCAAACAAAGGACGATGACCTTAGCTCGAGGCATGTGGATCACGGTCTTCTCAAGGTAATGCCTAAGAGAGGAGGTCAAGCCTCAAGTAAGCGGGGGAAGCCGTTTATCGAGGCATATTGGGCCCCTTCGAGATACTTGAGAGGTTAGGCATGGTTGCGCATCGGGTCGGGCACTCACCGCCGTTTAATGTGTGTCCAAAAGGTTTCATTGCCCCATGCTCCTAAGCATACTCCGTGATCTAGCCTTGGGCGTAGTGGATCGGGGAGATTCGCGATTGATGCGTAGTATGGGACATTCGAGGAGTGGACCAAATGCGTATTGTGGATCGAGACCAGTTTTGCAATGCAAAGACTTGGCAGGCTAGTGAAAGTGTTTGCGGGCAACATCGAGGAGTCGAGGAGGTAATACGGAACATGAGGACAAGATGCGCTGCTGCTACCCTTCCTCTTTCGAGGATGGAGGTACGTGGCTCAATCATGACGATGACTGCATATGCATGTGATAGTATATATATGTGTGTGAATTTTGGGACTAAATTTTTAAGGGGGAAGAATGTGAAACTTTGAAAATTATATTTTCCAAAAAAAAAAAAAAAGGCAAACGGTAATTTTATCAGGACAACACAGGCGAAAACCCTAATTTTTTTCTAGATCTCGAATGACGAAACGAATCATACCGTTGGAGTCGTCTCGTGAAATCTAGTCTCCTAGGTGAATTGCATCGACCTCGACAATAATTTTCAAGCATTCAGGCGCACAAAGCATTAATGGGCGACATGCGGCATGAGGGTGCATGCCATGTGGCACCAGACTTGGGGACACTTGGAACTTGAGTGGCCAAGTGTCAAGCTACTAGAATTCATGTTGTTAGTGGTAGAAGGCTATGCATGGAAAACACATGCCTTGACTAGTGCCATGTATCAATTGATGCATCATGTCTAATGTTTGAGTAAAGAAACATGGGAATGGATGAAGCAAAGGGGAAGGAGTTCTTCCTCTGGTGGGGAATCAGTTTTGGAGGAGAGCAAAAAGATAGAAGAGAAAACCAGAAAAGAGAAAGAGAAATAGAGAGAAAAGAAAGGAAAAACCATAATTGATCAAGGAAATCAATCCGTGGAAGGGGAAGAGAAGTTCCCTTGCTGGGTTTGAGAACAGAACAGAATAGAGGAGAAGAGGAGGAGCTGCAGATTCCTCCATTTTTCCAGATTCGGTGGATCAAGGACTTGATCTTACCCAAACAGGCAGGGTCTTCCTACCTCAACTATTTCCTATCTAAGAGCCATGAATGGCTATGAAAGGTAGCCCTAGGCTGTAATGATACAAGAACAGTTTCTACGTAAACGTTGATGCTAGGATCTATTTCGAGTCCTGTAATTTCCAGAAACTTTTTCTGGAATTGATCATGTTACTGCTGGTTTTCTGGATTTTGAGACCGAAAAGTCCAGTTTAGTATGTTATTGGTTGAATGAATAACATGCAGAAATTTTTCTGGAATTGATCTTGTTACTACTGGTTTCTAGAGGTTGTATTGCACATGCTGATTTTTGGATTTTGAGACTGAAAAGTCCAGTTTGGTATGTTATTGGTTGAATGAATAACATGCAGAATTTTTCCTGGAATTGATCTTGTACTGCTGGTTTTGGGAGGTTGTATTGTACTTGTGGGTTTTTTTTTTTCTGGATTTTGAGACTGAAAAGTCCAGTTTGGTATGTTATTGTTTAAATAAATAACATGCAGAATTTGTGAACATACATGTTGACATGTGCATGCTTGCTGATTAACATGATGCTTGAGATAAAGCATGAATTATGTATATGTTGCATGTAGTTTTTATGATGCATGTAACATGAGATTTCATGCAATGGCATTAGTATTGCATGTGCACAGGGACATCACGTAAATCGGGTGTGAGTGCATGACATGGATTTTAAATTGATTAAATCTCGGAGGGTTGTCCATTATGTTTAATCTCGGAGGGTTGTCCATTATATTAAATTTCGAAGAATTGTCCATTATATTTAATCTCGGAGGGTTGTCCATTATATTTAATTTCAGAGAATTGTCCATTATATTAAATTCGGAGGGTTGTCCATTACATTTAATTTCGGAGAATTGTCCATTATATTAAATTCGGAGGGTTGTCCATTATATTTAATTTCGGAGGATTGTCCATTATATTAAATTTCAGAGGGTTGTCCATAATATCAAAGAATGTTCAATGAATTTCAAAAACAAAAAGCTTTTGTTTTGAAATAGTTTTCATACATGACATAGGCATGTGTGAGGGAGTCGGTAAGGACTCAAGATATGGGTCATGGCATGTAGACATTCATATAGAGACATACATGTTTTATATGAATGTGTGTGAATTTATGGCATTGCATGAGCATTTAGGTGGGGAGTAGCCTTAGTAGGAGGATTTCTCTGCTGGGCATTGCTCACCTGTGGCTGGGAAACATTTTTCGTGCAATCGGAGGCACAAGAGAAGGTAATCCTTGAGGTTTAGATGTGAAGAAAGCCAAATATGGTTTGTCTCAGATTTTGTAAAATTCGGTAGAAACCAATTTTTGGACATCTAATGTAAAATAAATCAGATTTGAACTTAGTTTATATGTCACACAATTTAGTAAAGCTTTCCCAGTTCAATTTACGCACTAATAAAGTTACCTGGAAGTGGAAATGTATAGTGATCCGAAAAGTCGAGATGTAGAAAATGCCTAGAATAGGCTATTGAACCTGGTCGCAACTGCACTCTTACAAGAAAGTGCGTAATCGGGCCCATGAACATCGCTTGGTAATCGTTTATGGTTGTCGTGACAAAAATAAATAAATAAAAACACAAACATATATAAATAATAATAATAATAATAATATAAAAAAAGGACCCTCAGGATTTGGGGTGTCACAACGTCTTTAGAGTTCAAGGTTGATGACGATTTGAAAAATTAGAGGTGAAGTTCCTGGTAAAACCATGAAGTAGTTCGACTAAGGCAACCCTATGTGTCATAGGATGTGCCAGTGATGAGAAGTTTGGACTATAAGCAAAGCAGTCGTGGGACGCACATGAGCCTGCTAGCTTGGAGGTCGAAGTACTTGGGGAGCAAGTAACCTATGGGCCTGATGTCTTTTAGGCAAGCAGATAAAGATCAAGTCAAGATCATTTAGGAAAGCGAATAAAGATCAAATCAAGAATATCGGATCTTATAGGCTATCAAACCAGAATTGGAATCAAATAAGGATTCTATTTTGAAGAGAATTCTTGGGTAGCAAGTTTCCTATTTCTGTGGTGATAGCTTCAAGGAAAGTACAAATAATTCAAGGTAGGTTTGCAGCCATATTAGGATAATGATCCAAATCTTATCACTGCCTTCCATAACTAAATATAAGGATATATATTTCTGACTTTAAAATGCTCTACGGATTTTTTGGGAACAGAGCTTGAAGAAGAACAAGCAAAGTTCGAAAGTAATGAAGGAGTGCAGAGTGCAGATACTCTTTAAGGTATTGCACATTAAAAGCCCTTCACCTCTGGTGAAAGATGATGTTCTTTATATTCTTCACCTTTTATTGATGTATTGTGGGGAGTGAGTGTGTGATGCACTGAGAGGGAATGGAGGAGTCCATTCTAAATTTCACTAGGGGTGATTAGGTGTCAAGAAGGGCCTTGGTTGTAGAGGGAGTCTCAAGATCATAAGACTACCAAACTTGAATCAAATCGCAGAAATCCTAGCATCCGAGCATAACCTCGTGGATGTAGGCAATCACGAACCACATAAAAGTTTTGCGGTGCCTTACTTTATCAAATTATATATCCGCTTACACACACCCATCACAAGTAGAGTCCGAATGCACAAGAATAAGGTCCGACCACCATAGTTCAAACATCAAGGACGTGTGGTCAAGAACACACTCATATAATCGATAACAACAACAATATGCAATCCCCATTCTACCCCCATTCTACTCATGCTTTACTTTCTGTGAGTAAAACTAGAAAAAAATCATAAATACTTTCCCTTTATTTAATCACAAATTAACTATCCCATTAATACGTATCACATGTTTGATTCACATCTCTTTCTTCTAATTTTAACTTAACGTTTTTTTTTTTTCATTCCTTTCCTTTATAATGCCCATTTGTTTTTTGTGTTTGTTTGTATATTTTTTTTTAAACCTCTTTTTTTATCTTATTGTTAACTTTGTAAAATATTAAAATTAAAATTTTCAATTGATAGGGTACTCAATCATTATGAATTGTTTGAAACTATCAGAATTAGAAACTATTAAAATTTCAAATAAACTCTCTAAATTAATGATAATTTTATTAACCTAGAATAGTAGAAAACAATGTGACTTCTCAAGTAGATTAATTTTATTAATTATGGACTAAGTAAATCATATTACAATTTTTTAATTGTATAATTGTGCATGTTAATTATGGGCCATATTTATGGATGGTTTAATATTAATTATTATGAGCCCATAGTTCTATCTTTCTCCTTTGCTTTGGTAAGCCTATTGACCAAAGCCAAATCGCACTTTATGCTCTATACATATAAGTAAATAGAGCCTTAAAATTCCCATAAGGATTTGCAGAATACACTTTGGGAAAAGGTGATAGATCTAAAATGTGTGCTATATAATGTGTACACCTATATGTGCAAGTGCACGCGTCGCGTCAAGTAATATAATAAAAGTAAAAGTATCATCCCACGAGGAATTGGGTTACTAAGTAATGGCTTTAATTTAGCCTGGGCTCTATTTGGATGGTTGGAAATCTGTAAAAGGATCTAGATTACACTAACTAAGCATGCAAGAAGACTCAATTAAGACTAAAAGGCCTTAGGGCATGGATTTCACCTAAATAATTATGTATGAACCTCTCAACCCAATTAATCAATATTTATTTCATCATGAAGATGGAAATTTCGCTAGTGTCTATGTGAGAATCTCTCTCGAGCATCCGCACACTACCCTTAGGATCAAGTATTTTGCATATCTGCTTAACCCCAGATTTCTAAAGGCGCATTAAACTCAAGAAATCCTAATACCACACCTAATCTCATTTATATCTCTATCTCATGATAATTAGATGGTAAATCATCCATGGTCTAATTTTAATTTCACCTCTCGATCTTGAATCAAACCACAATTCATGCAAATATTGCTAAATACCCACAAGCATTAAGATCAAATGAAATACTCAACATAAATATGAAATAAAACATAAATATATAGAAATTAAGAGATTCATACAAATATGTCTTTGGCTACGTCTAAACCCTAAGAAAAATAACTAGAAAATAAATGGAAGAAGAAAATACAACCATCAAAATGGAAGAGGAAAACTTAAAAGGTGAGAAGAAGCAATCCGCTATCTTCTTCTTCTCCCAAGAACTGAACGTAAACCCTAGCAGAGGGTGAAAAAATCTTCAAGAGGGAGGAACCCCAAAAGAGGGCCTCCCTCTTGTCAATTTCCAGCCTCCAAACGCAACCTCTACGAACCCCTTAAAATGCCCTAATTTGATCCCTTTATGCCAAAACCAAGTGAGTGGAAGAAATGGGCCTTGGCATCACACTGTAGTGTGATGGAATTGGTGCTATGGTGTAGCGAAAAATGGGAAGCTACCGGAGGAGAAGAAATCAAACCACGTTGAAGCGTGAAAATACCCACGCTATAGCTTTTTATTTTTATTTTTTTGGCATCCTTAACTCTTTCCTTCATAAATTCTTCATCCGGACTTCGAATCACATGATCTTGGTATCTACGGAAAGCCCTTGGAGACTAGAATTCGTCCAAGCCAATGAGGGAGCCATATAAGGACATCACGCAGGCAAAATGATGGTATGTTTGCTGCGATTGCATGATGACTTTGCCGATTTTTCTTCTATTTGTCTTGTTTTCGCTCAATGGTTGGCCTAATCACAAAATTGAGAAAAGAGAGCATTAGGACACTTATTTATATTATAGAACTGCAAAACCTAAGCAAAACATGAGGATAAAATGAGTGGCCCAAGATATTCATCAAAAATAACTATCTTCAGCCGGGCTTTTTCTTTGATCCATCTGTATGATTTGGTAGACAAATGGCAACCAATAATTCTGGATCCAAACTAGGTATGTTTTCTACCTAGTAAGAATTGATATGCTTCATTGTTTCAATAAAGTTATTATTTTGTAATGTATTTATTAGGTTTTTTTATTATTGATCAATTGTTTTTGGGATTAATAAATACTTTTGAATTTTACCAAAATATTCCTAACAATTGGTATCGAGCTGACTTTAATTGATATTGAGTTTGTCCCAGTTTCCTTTTCTGTGTTATGAGTTTTCTTCTTTTTCCTGCATTTTTTGGCTTTGTTTTCTACATTCGTCCTTATGCTCAACCAGAAAATTGTGATGTGCTGATTCAAAACCATTTAAAAAAAAAACAAAAAAAATCGCTGCGAAAGTGGTTAGCACTTTGATTTATGAAACATCTATCGCCCTATTAGAGAAAGTCATTCTTTTTATTTGGTGAGCATTTAATGGCCGTTTCTCTAACATCAATCCAAAAAAAAAAAATTTAATAAATGATGATCGTTTTTGCTTTTTGTTTGTTTTTGGTCATATCAAAAATCACGTCAATTTTAGTGACAATGACAACATACTAAGGGTTTCTAATACAAAATATTTTATTACATGAGGTTGGTTGAATTTTTGGTAATCCGTACTGTAATAGCTTTGGATGATTTTTTTATTTGTTTATTAAATTCAAATCATGGAACATTATCAATTAAAATATGAGACAAAAAAAAGCTTTTGTTTTGTTGTTTGTTTTTCTTTTATATGATTTCTCGAAGCAATCTTGTAGAATAAATTAAAACTCCTTTTATTTTTTATTTCTCCCTTTGTTCCATTGATTGTTGGAAGGTTTTTGGGAAAGAAATATAATAAAATATTCTTTGATTTTGTTTATTATTTTCATGTTTTTGGGGATTTTTTTATGGGGGTATTTTTGAAGCCAAACTTTATGTTTTTGCCCCCATTTTTTGTTTTTTATCTCATTAAACATTAAATTTGGTTATGGAACAAAAATAATAAATTTACCCAATTTTGCAATATTTTCACTCGTTGTTTACATATTGCTTTCGCAATTTATATTTATGCCATTTGAGATTATTTATAGCATAATGTTGTGAATAAAATTATTTTCTTGTACTTGGGTAAAATTGAGAAATATTGAATCCATATGAACTTGCCTCTCATGAGTTTGAGCATGTTGGATATTCTTGGAATTGATGTCGCAACTATAATTCTCCCGTCTTGTGCATCAATTTTGCTAAGATCCAAATGGATAGTGAAGTTGTCCTATCGGTGACTTGATTATTTGGTAGGATGCTTAGTTTGGTGAAGAGATTTCACTAAGTGTCATGAACCGCACAATTTTACTACCCTTTCAGTTGGAAATTGATACATTTGGTTATGATGGCTGGTGAATTGCTCTTACCAGTGTATGAGTCTTTTTGTATTTTATAGACTCTAGCATTTGGTGACCACTTTTTGTGGGTCATTTGGTAAGCCAAAGAATTGAGCAATTTGCATGTCTTTGTTTTACATGTATTTTTTATATTGCTCTTTTGTTTATTCTTCAACTTTAAGCTTTCTTCAATTCTCTGCTATCACGAAACTTAATGGGACTAATTACAAACAATGGGTTGAATCTCTCATGATGAATTTGACAATTATGAAACTGAACTTGGCCTTGAAAATTGAAGATCTCTGGCCGGGTGTTGCGAGTTTTCTTAAGGTGAAGAAGTTCTATGAGGATTGAGAGTATTACAATAGTTGTTGTTTGATGATCATGGAGAGTCATATGAAGGATTCCATTTTTGCAAGCATTCCCAAGATTGAGAATGTAAAAGAGTTCTTGTATGCTATTAGCAAGAAAAATACAAAGTTTTCAAAGAATGAGAGAAAAATGAGCTATCTGATAATCATTGGGTGAATGTTTGTTTTGAATTCAATGTCATTGATGTGTCATCTGATACTTGGTGGTTAGATGGTTGTGCTACCATTCAGGCTTGCAATTCTATGCAAAAGCGGTGATAATCAGGAAAGAAGTCAAACTAGTTTGGAGCAATACGTGGTACATGGGGAGGAATCTGAGAGTCCAAGTTGATTTTCTAGGAGTTGTTAGATTGCAACTTTGTACAATATTTTTTTTGGAATTGCAGGATGTGGCGTACATACCCTCGACTAGGAGAAATTTGATATCAGTACCTATTTTCGATAGACTTGGATATATATAGTTTTTTTTGGAACTAGAAAAATTAAATTGTACCAAGATTTACTATTGATTGGCACTGGAGTACTTTGTGGAAATATTTAAAGATTAAAGTTGTCTCCTTTTGCTTCTATTTCTACTAACCTTACTAATATGCTCTAATGGCTCCAAACGTTTGAGATTGAATATGAAAAATCTTCTGTTCTTTGGCGCAAGCGTTTTGGTCTATTCCAAACAAAAATTAGGGACATTAAGGATGATTAACACGATCTTGATTTCTCATATTTTAATACTTGTGTGGAGTGCCATCAAGGGTAAATTGACTGCCTAGGTTGATAGATGCACCGAGTTGCTTGGGGTGATTCATATAGATATTTGTGGGCCATGCACTCCTCTTGCTATGGGTGGCCACAAATATTTCATCACGTTCATTGATGATTATTCCCGTTATGGTTTTGTTGAGCTCATTCATGAGAAGTTTGACTCTTTGGAGGCTTTCAAAGCTTTCAAAGAAAAAGTTAAGCTTCAATAAGGGAAGAAGATCAAAGTGGTTCATTATGATAGAGGTGGTGAGTATTATGGTTGATATGATGGGATTTGGTTTACCTTCGCGAGTACCTTCAGGAATGTGGCATTGATACTCGATAATACAATGTCTTGGCCTTTCCTCAATAAGAATAGGATTGCGAAAGAGGAATCACGCTTCTTGATGTAGTTGCAATGTATGCTTATTAATTCCTCACTACCTGAGTTCTTGTGGGATGAAGCTTTGAAAACTGCAGCTTATATTTTGAACCCAGTGCCTAGTAAGTTTATTCTTAAGACTATGAGCTATGGTCACAGAAGAAGCCTAGTCTTTATCACTTACATGTTTGGGGTTGCAAGGTGGAAGTGAGACCGTACAACCAGAAATCTAAGAAACTTGATCCAAACACCATCAATGGGTACTTTATTGGTTATTGTGTAGGATCAAGTGGTTCGAGGTTTTATTGCTTGTCGCACACCATCAGTGTGATTGAGTCAGATCGAGCTATTTATTTTGAGGATGATACTGGTACAAGCCAAGGGCCAAGAGAAATTGTGTTCAAAGAACACTTAATTTTTATTCCTATGCCTATTGCTTTACGCTTGATCTACAATCCTATTATTGACTAACATCATTGGCCACTCTGTGATGAACTAATTAAGGATGTAGATCCAAGAGCCCTAGATGTAGACACAGTAGACTTAGATGTAGTCATGCATATACCCTTGAGGAGGTTAGAGAGGGCACGTAGGCCCTCAATTTCAGATGACTACATTGTCTACTTGCAGGAGCATGAGTATGATGTGGGTGATGTATCAGATTTGACTACCTACAAAGAAGCCATTGTTAGTCCTTAATCCAATTTCTGGATTGATGCAATGAAAGATGAGATGACTTCCATGTTACAAAGTAAAGTGTGGAGCATGGTAAGATTTATGGCAGTACAGAGACCTATTGAGTGCAAATGAGTGGAATTTCAAGACAGAAGTGCGATGCCAAGGGACAAATAGAGAGATAAATCAAGATTAGTGGCTAAGGGTTGATCCAACGAGAAGGTATTGATTTTGAAAACTTATCTCTCGTGTCCACTAAAGACTCTCTGCAGCATTATTATGGCTATAGTGGCTTATTTTTATTTGAGTTGCATCGGATGGATGTGAGGACAGCTGCCCAAATGGAGACTTAGTTGGGGATGTTTTGCATGTCTCAACCTATTAACTGAGGAAATTGGTAGGAACACATGGTTTGCCAAATACAGAAATCCATTTATGGTTTTAAAGCGGGCTTACAGCGTGTGGTATCTCAAGTTTGATGAAGTTGTCACCACCCAGTGGTTTTAAAGGAAGGCTGTCGTCAATCAGTGCATATATATGAAGGTCAGTGGGAGCAAATACATATTCTTGTTTTTATCTATTGATGATATTGTGCTCGCAACCAATGATACTGACATGTTGGTTGAGACAAAGTAGTTATTGTTCAGCCATTTTGACCAGGATCTTGGGAAGCATCTTATGTCTTGGGCATACGGATACTTCACGATAGACCTAGTGGTCTGAGATTCTCTCCGCTGAGGCGTTTATTGACACGTATGAAAGGTTCAATATGCAATCAATTTCCTCGGTAAAGGCACAAATTGTAAGGTGATTATCCAATTGATGTCCTCAAAATGATATTAAGAGAGATCAGATGAAAGCAGTCCCTTATTCTTCAGTTGTAGGCAACCTAATGTGTGCTCAAGTATGCACACACCCTAATATTGCTTTTATTGTCGGGTGTTGGGTAAGTATTTGAGTGATCCTGATCAAAGCCATTGGAAAGCGGCTAAGAAAGTTTTGGGGTATCTTTAAGGTACCAAGGATCTCATGTTGACATATCGGCGTACCTACACTCTTGAGGTGGTTGGTTTTAGTGATTCCGATTATGTAAACTGTGTGGATGATAAAAAGTCCACTTCTGGTTATATCGCTAAGATAAATTTGAGAGGAACTATTTAGATGGAAAAGTGTTAAGTAGACACTACAGGCTTCTTCTTATGAGAGGCGATATGTGTGTGTTGTTATGAGGCTACTTGTCGCGAAATATGGTTGTGGAACTTTATTTCAGCTTTGGAAGTTAATTCCTCCATTTCTGGGCCGCTGTTGTTTTATGATAGTGCAATTTATCTTTCTCAGGAACCTTCTAGGAGCACTTCTTGCTCAAGCACATTGATGTGAAGTTCTTTTTTTGTTAAAGAAGGATTCTGAGTCCCTCATTTCATTTGAGCACTTGCCCCTGCCGATTAGCATGTTGGTAGACCCACTAACCAGAGGCTTACCTATTGCCTATGACTAGCATGCTGGTAGACCCACATCACCCTCATGGGATTGTTAGGAGCCTAGACTCTTTGTTTTTAGTGGGATTTTTTCCTTTTTCATGTATTTGTAGGAAAGCTCGTAGCTTTTTCATTTATTACATGAACATTTTGACTTTTTTCATCATCTTATGATTTATGTCACTTTGACCAGATAGACAGCATAATGATGTTTTTCTTTTTTGTTGAATCAATACTCTTGTCATTGAAATGCTTCTAGATTAATAGCACCTTATTGTCATGGTTTTATGCACATCATCTTGGTGTATTAATTGTATATGATTGGTTATGACTATATAAGTCTCTTGTTGAAGCATTTGAGTTATGATTTGGATTAGTAGCCCCTGATTATGTACAATTTATGCATCCTCTCGGTGTGTTAATTGTATATGATTGGTTATGACTATGTAAATCTCTTGTGAAAGCATTTGAGTTATGATTATCTTGAGTCGAGTGGGAATGTTAGATTAATTTATTAATTATGGACTAAGCATAATCATAGCTACCAGACACAATTGTGTAATTGTGCATGTTAATTGGTTCATTTATAGGATGGTTTTGTGGCCCCAAATCAGGGGTCCTTTGACTACCGTCAGCCCTTGAGATACTCGTGAATGTCGAGGCGACGAGCATTTTTGCGAAAATCGAGTGAGTCTTCTTTATGCGGGAGCTCTACCCCGAATACAAAACCTGCACCCATACCTGTCTGAAACAGTGCTGTACAATCCCAACATGAGTAAACGACACTTGGGCCTATAAACAATACTCCATCATACATGTACCCACTATGAATCCTTTATATCCAATAGTTCTGAGTTAAATATTTTCACTCTTATCTGACCATATATTAAATTAGGCATTTCCAATATATGTATATATCATCAACAAAGACCTGACCGGCTTTCTTCGTCCTCCAATCCTAAGGCGAGCCGTCCCTACTTACGCTCATGGCCACCTATAAAATAATATCCCACCGACGGGGGGTGAGCTAATGCTCATTAATTGGTCAGCCTGATGGGCTACTCTCCACACAAGTGCGGTGCAATGTTCCAAAATAAACATACATTCAAGCAAATGCATGACCTACTTAAATGTCTACATGACCAACTCAGTTCCCGAGTCCTCACCGACTCCATCACACTCGCCTAAGCCTCGTATGAAATTTATTATTTTGTTTTGTTTGTGTGGACAACCCTCGGAGTGTGTATATATATCAATTGGGCGCTAGGCGATTGATATATTATTTGTTTGTGGACTACCCTCGATGAATATCGATTGGGCGCTCCGGCGATTGATATTTTTAATTTGGACACCCTCCAGATAATTAATATTTTAGACAACCCTTCGAACCATTTTCTCTAGACTCATCTCATACTCATCTATAGTCCTAGGGTGTTCCGATTGCATATGGAATGCATGTATGCACCAATTCGATACGATCTAATTCACATGCAAATATATAAACATGTATATTTACAAAACCGATCATTTCATGTAAATTCTCATTTCATACATCAAAATTAGCTCATGGGCTAATGATCAAACCACGAGCAATTTAGTTTAAATCACTCAGAAGCCAAACACATATTTTCATAATATATTTTTTTTGAGAACCTTTGTTTAGGAATAGTCAAACCACTCGGTTATATTCCCAAGTCCTGATTCATCGATTCACCTTGTGAACCTGCATTTCCTGGCCATTTCCGGCCTCATTCCAATCAATACATGATTTATCATGGAAAATCACAATTTGCTACCCAAACCCGACCATGAATGGAGTCCGACTATCACAAATGAGATTTCAAAAATTCATATTAAGGTCGGTCCCCGAGGTTTGGGGCCAGATCAACAACCTATGACCTCATTAAACTCAAACATTTGTAAAAGTACTTAAAGTGGGAATAAAACCGTAAGGAGAAACCCCCTACCTCTCGGAGTTGTCAAAAACTTCATGCAAATCGTCACCGCATGACCTCTCCGTGAAGCAGTTCTCCATTCTTGTCCGAAAGGCTACTTGAAGCCAGTCGGATCGCCCGTATTTTTAGAAAGTTCAATCTTCTCCTCCCTAAATCTGAAACTCGCCTTGTAAGTCCCACCTTTTCTTTCCCGTTTTCCCTTTTTAGCATTTGGAGAAAGCCAGTCATTATCTTCTTTTGTCCTTTAGTGACTTCAACTTTTCTCGTAATACATTATGTCCCTTCATTTCCTAGTTTTGATATTAATTTATCTGGCCATCCCGTTTCATAATTTCTCTACTCATGCCACTTATGACATGAGTACATGTTATATCATGACTTTCGTGGTCGAAAATCGTTTACGGCACCCGAACGCGATGCCTCAGCGTGTAAAATTGACGTGGGGTCGGCCAATTTACGTCTTAGCTAGATTTGAGGCGATTCAGCGGTGAAATCGTTTTGTCATCCAAGATCTAGAGAATAAATTCTGGATTTTTAACCGGAATTACAATTTTGGCGAAATTACGAATTTTGTAGCGAAACCAGTTGCTGCCATTTTCGAAATTGGAATTTCTCCGGGTCTTATTCTCCTGTAAAAGAATTTCCGTCCGAAATTCAAGACAATCAATACAATCTCACATCATATACAGCGTGCACTCTACCATGCATGTAAACAGTCATTAAATCTTAAGCATTGCGCGTACCTTCATCCTAAGCGAAGGGATAAGTGGCTGCATAAAATTGTCTCAGCTCCGTTGACTCCTCCTCCGTAGTGTCTATAGTACCCTCGCTGGTCTCACGGTCTTGCGTTGCAAAGAGCACGATCATGGTATCCAAAATGCACACTGGTCCCTCTCGAGGTCCCATCGTGTCAGCCTCTAATACATCCCCAATCCACACATAGAAATTTTGGATCCTGGAGTATATTTACGGAGCATGGAGGCGTGAAACTTCTCGTGGACACTGACATCTTGGCGTAGCCCGGCCGGTGCCTTCTGATACTGTCACTCTCGGTATCTCGAAAGGCCACTATGAATCTCGTAAACTTCCCATAACTATGAACGACCACTCCCTCTTAGGCATCACCTTCAGAAGGCGTGATCCCAACCTCGGAACTCTGAGATCGGCGTCGTACATCTGCATGAAGCTCTTACGCGACTGCGGGCCTTGAGAGAGCATTGTGTGCTTATCGACTCACCTTCTCGGAGGTGTCTCTGTCAGTCGGGGACCGTGATCGACTCTCTCCACCTCGGTCCAACATATGATGATCACACATGGCCTCCCGGCCCACAATGCCTCATACGTGCCATATACTCACACAGTAGTGTTGTTGTAAGCGAGTCCACTAAGGAAATGCTCCTCCCGGTTGCCCTTATGATCAAGACGCATGCTGCGTGGCATGTCCTCTAACCTATATAGTCTTCTCGGGCCCGACCATGTACGAGGTGGAGCGCGATCGTATAAATAGTCGTAGTGTGCCCATAGCCTTTTGGAAACTCTTCCAAGGGTGTGTGTCAAACTTCTCGGGTCCTATCAGAGCACTATGGATACTGGTACTCCATGTAGCCGGACTATCTCACGAATGTATATAGTGGGAATCTCTCGAGGCCCGAGTCATCCGCCTGGTACCAGAAAATGTCTGACCATTGAGCCGGTCTATCACCCTTACGCATCATGCGCCTGGCTGCGTCAGGTGGCGAGTGGGTCACAAAACCCATGCGTGGCGTGCTCCCACTTCCACTTTCAGCCACTCCGA
Source organism: Tetrastigma voinierianum (assembly GCA_016808115.1). NCBI lineage: Eukaryota > Viridiplantae > Streptophyta > Magnoliopsida > Vitales > Vitaceae > Tetrastigma > Tetrastigma voinierianum. Next base: position 478 of record JAEQBH010004231.1, on the reverse strand, counting down.
TGGGTGCGAAGTAGCACCTCTTGGCTTACGGTGTTCGGCCTTAACCTGCGCTTCCGTGTGAGACATCGTCGAACAAAGTCCCCTGCGTGTCTCTTCATCACTCGATAGTGCGCGGCGAAGATCACGGTACATCTTCATGCCACTGGATGCGGCCGTCGAGAAGCGGTGAAGCTCACCCGAGAATCTCCTCTCTCAATGTCGGTCAAGCGGGAACCACTACGGAGTCCCTATATCGAAGACTACCGCTCCCATGTGAGCGGTCAGGCCCTCGTCACCGTACTGACGTACTTTCGGTCCACTGATGGACGCCTCTGCGTCACGCCACTAGGACTCGAATCACTACGCTCCACTTGAGAGGCGGTGTAGCCACTAAACTCCCCCGAGTACCTGAGTGCGCTCCGTGCGCCTTGGCCCATCCCACGATCTCGAGCATCCGCCACTCTATAAACTATACTATGCGCGTTCCTCGTGACTTCCG
>JAEQBH010004230.1:0-296863 GCA_016808115.1 Tetrastigma voinierianum | reverse complement strand
GACCTTTTAGTGCTAAATTCCTGACATATATCTTCATTTTATACTAATCCCTCTCTTGGCCTTTATTTTGCATAAAAGAACGAAAAGGCAAGTGAAATGAGCAAGATGGAAGAATGTTAGGGCAAATTTGCTTATTTAAGGCCTCATTTCGCGACATCGGGTGTTATCCTGCGTGAGCATGTTTTTTTTTGCCATGTTGCAACATTGGCAGCCTTATGGAGCTTCTGGACAAAGACACTCTGTCATGTCGCGACCCATTTTCCAAGAAATATAAATTCTACACTTGTAATAATCATTAAGGTTCGGAACTTAGAAGCCATGAACATCCTATTCTAGGGTTTCTCAACTCTTAATCTTGGAGCAATTTTAGGGTTTGGATTTTAGTTGTCTTTTCTTTTGTTTTTGAAGACATTTTGGAGGATCAACCAACCAAAGAACCTCTTGCAGCTAGGATTGAAGTTGGAGAGCTTTTCATCCTATTGTTGTTTTGTATCTACAACTTTGAATCTTCTTCTGCTCCCATTCTTGGTTTGGAGTTGAAATATACATGAATTTGGTAGATTTGAGTGCTGCAATGAGTGGCTAATCTATTCTCTATGGTTGATTGTTAAGATTGATGATTGATTTATATATTTCTAGAATGGTTTGTGAATATGTGCCTATGTTGATGTTGGTTGGTGTAGAATCTGGAATATTAAGGTTTCTTGTAATTAATTCCCATTAGGGAATCTGTATGAGACCAGTTTTTTAATGAATCGCTTGGGGATTCCATAGTGACAACTAGAGATCATCCCTTATGCCATAACCATTTCTTATTAATTGACCTAATTAAAGAAATTGAGGGAACTAGAAATGTCTAGTACTGAATGTATTTCATTAGGAAGACACAGTCGGTATTGTGTGAGGTCGTAAGTGCGATGACCGGTCAAGCATAGTCAAGTATTTCTATATTAAGGACCTAGCAAAGATCAATAGGAGCGCGAGGAAAAACCTCTTCAAATGTAACGCATTGAGGACCTAGAAGGACTGCGGTGAATAGGAAGCATATGTGTGAGTGAGGGGAGACACGAGTGTAAACCTCATATTTTGTTCCTTGAACCAAAATAAGTGCATGTTCACTTACTTTCAGACTTAATTTATATATAATCAATAGCATGAATGTAACACCGGAATTATTACAATAGCTAAATATTATTTTTAGAAAATAAACGATAGACCGGGTTTTAATACTAGAGCCAAGGTAAATTGGTAAGTTACTACTTGAACCCTTGGAGTCATTAATGAAAGTCTAGTGGTCAATGTATAAGATTAGGAATGTGATATGCAAATAGAGAAAAGAGTTAATATGGCTTAGAAATTGCTATTAGTGAAACTTTGAAGTCAAAAATGGGTATAAAGTAAAACTAGTCTACCAAAAGGGATAGTTCTCATTTTTTTGCTCAAATAGAGTTAGAGGCGAAAACGTGAAGAAGAGAGGAGAAATAGGAAGAAGAAGGAGAAGAGAAAGAAGGAGAAAGGAAGAGAAGGAAAAGGAGATTGAGCGAAAAGGGTAAGGAGTTGGTTTGGTTTCTTGTAAAAAATTGTTCTTTTTCTAGGGATTGGTTGAGAGACTTCTCTAACCCAGATTTGAAGGATATGGGGTGGTAAAGCCTAATTCTTGGTTATTTGTGTAAGGATTGGGGATTTTGTAGAGGGGTATGATTCATGGATTCTTTCTTTTTTGAAGCTAGGGTTTCATCTGGCCTTAGATTGGTTGAGTGATGGGTTGGAAAAACCCTAGATTCTTGTTTAAGATGTGTTTTGGAATATGTTTTTGGGTTGAATAAGAGTGGCTTTGATGTGTGTTTAAGTGTTAGAGTTGATTTGGTTGGAAAGCATGGAAAAAGTGGGGAGAAATCATAAATTACGGGCATTTTCGAGGGCTGGATTTTCTATTATGACCGGTGTTAGTATTTTAGCCCATAACTTGGTCATTGCCTTCGAATTGAGTGATTCAAGTGGCTGTGTAAAGTAGACTTGAGGGCCCATGAAATATCGAAATATGTGTGTCCAAATTCGTAACCCATTGGAGCCCAAAATTCATTCAAAGTGGGGCTATGTTGTTTAGGACATATCTCGAGTTTCGGTGCTTCGAATTGGGTGATTCCAGTTGGAAAAGAACCCTTAGCACCTTATCTTCAAATGAGTAATATGGAGATAGGAATACAAGAGGTGTTTTTGTGTTGAGTGTGTTGTTTGTGTAACCTTACCCCAATAAGGGTGTTAAATGTTGATCTATTAAGTGTAGAGAAAGTGCACTTGGGGATCAAGGTTTATGTTAAGGTATAAGAATATGTGGTCGGAGTGGTGATAAAGTAATGGAGCCACTTGGAGTGGTACATGTGACACGGATGAGGAAGAGGCTAAGAGAGGAATCTTATGACTTGTTATTTGCGAGATCCTTTGGAGTATCGAGGTTTTGACTTCCTTAGGAGACTTGCGGATTTTTAGAATCGAGGAAGGTAGGGGATCAGCATAACCTTCTCACAGCATGCTGTGGTTTGATGTTGTGGGAGTCTGTACCATTCGTGGCTTTGATTGTGTGATTTTCTAGTGATATACTAAATGTATATTTTTATATGTAAATCTTTAGATGCTTGGTACATGATGTTTTTAAATATCCGTAGTTCCCAGATGCTGTGAAATTGTTTTAAAGCATGACATGGGTATGAGGCGTGAGTCGGTTGGTGTAGTGGACACGGGACGATGACTAGTCCCTGGGTTGTAGTCCTAAAAAGGTCACATATATACAGGATGTGGGCATATCCTTGGTGGTAAGTCCTACCAATTTGTCGTTGTTTTGGGATGATCGACTAGTCCTTGGGTGAAAGCCATGGAGTCAGCGATGAGGGTTGAGATGGTGGTAGTATTGCATTCATGTGTTTCCATCATCGACTATTATTTGTAAAATGTTCATGTTTTGAGATGTTTTTGAATTATGTATAAATTGAAATATTTTTATGAGCATGGCTTGTTATGGGATTCACTCTTTGAGTTGTCGAACTCACCCCCGTTATTTTCCCTCCACCTTAGATGCGGTGCGAGGACCCCTTTGCGTGACATGATTGGACTTTTAGGGTTTTTGAGGGATCTGGGAAGTTTGTATGCCAGCCTTGGCTTGTTGGTGGTTGAGCATACATTTTGATGAATAGCCCAGTGTTATGTGGATATTCACAGCGTATATTTGGATAGTTGGTATCTTTTTTGTGGATCGTTTGTATATTTGGCTTGTGTAATGTATGGTTGGAACTTTGTGTAAATGTTATTTTGATTAAGTGTAAGTGTATAGTTTTTGTTACATTGAGAATTAACTACGTACCTATATGTGTGTATGTTTGGAGACCTGGAGTAGTGTTTTATTTACGTTTCCAGGTGATTACTCCAAGTGGAGTTTAGACTCAAGTTGTGAAAAAAAAAATGAGGTGATAAAATAGTAACATAAATCACACCAGTGGAATTCGGGGTGTGACAATGAATCAAGAAAATCAACCGTAGTATCTCTTTTGTTTGAGTTCATCATTCGCTTTTGTATTATCTCTTGCAAACTAAGTACAAATATTTTCCTCCTATTTTCATTTGTTTCAATTTAATTTTGTTTTATAAATCTTTCACCCGAATCATTCAATTGCTTTCGAATAATGAAATGATCAGTAATGAAATACTCAATCCCTCACCCCTTTCTCCATGGGATGATACTTGGTTTTTAATAAGAAAACCACCCATTACTTGTGATAAGATAAACTACAGTAAATTGAAGTGTGTTTGTTTATATGATATAAAAGCATAAAGCATAGAATCGACTAATAGAGATCTCCCTTCTTCTCAAGCCTTAAACAAGCCCATAAAAGTGTTTTAGTATATGAACCCAAAAAAGTTTTTATTCTTTTCCTATATGGGACAAGGTCCTTTTTGAAAAAGCCATCAACTACTAACACCTAGTACGTCAAGGGTTGAAGATGTAGATAGCTCCAAGCGAGAGACCAAGTTGTGAAAGACACAAGATGTTAGGCTCCGACAAGCCTGACTAGAAGAATGAAAATGCCTTATGCGAAAGAGAGAGTTGAGAGGGAATTTGTTATTGATGATTCGGTATATTTGCGGCTACAACCTTATCGGCAAACTTCATTTGCTTTGAGAAAGATCCCTTCGCACCTCCCCACGTTTTATAGGCCTATCGTGTGTTGGAAAAAATTGGTTCATTGGCTTCTCCACTTAGATCTTCCACCATGAAGTAAAATTCACTAAGTTTTTCATGTTTCACTCCTATAAAAATAGCTAGGTATAACTGGTAAAATTGATTATTCTCTTCCATTTGAATAAAAAACATGAGTTTTGGACATATTTAGGTTATTTTTAAAAAGAAAATTCCTAACATGGGTCGGAGTAAAATGTTCAAGCTAGTACGTTATAGTCTCGTCGATATACACATCATTGCAATCTGTGATCAGTGTGGCTCTAAATCAACCCATTTGCATTAGAAATTTTTTTAAGTTAAAGTCATAGTAGGTGTTTGCGATATTAACTTAAAAAAATTTCCAACCTGGTAGATGCACTATTTTATGCATTAGTTTAACGTGAGCCATTTTTTAGCCATTTAGCATTTAGTTGCTATTTTATTGCTGATTTATCTAAGTTGTTGGATCTATTAAGATATAAATTTCGTCATTCCGAGCAATAAAATCATCATATGAAAAAAATTCTAAAATTTGTGTTTAATTAATTTGTGCTTTCCAATTTTTTTTCCATTTTTGTTCTTATTTTATCATGACATAGCCTTCACAGGACGAGGTTGAGGCGTGCCATTAACTTAGAGCGTGACAAGAATTTTACTTGTAAACTGTATTTTAATATGGAAAATGCTTCAATTCACATAATACTTATTAATGGTAATAAAAAATTAGGTTTTAATTCAATAGTTATTTAAAAAAAGTTAATGATTAAAGCTATAAGGCGCCTTTAGAAATTAAGTCACCTTTGCTGAATTAATCTCATATGAGCCGAAGAGAGACTATAAAGACGATAAACCTCTACCACATAACACAAATGCATCCTTAAGACTCAAACGTGAGACCAATCATTTGACCATCTCACCACTAATTAAGCTAAAAGATGTTCCAACCATTTCACCTATCATGTTCGAGGTTTTTTTTTTCTCTTGATTTTATTACTAATTAAGTACTAATTGTAGAAAAAATGTGTAAAAAATTTCTCTAGTGTTGTACCTGATATTCCACTTATACCTTAAACTTTTTTTTTGTGCAAAAATGCCTTTGCCGAGTTTATTTTGTAACTTAGAGATTAGCTACCACTGGCTTAGATTAAAATGGTCGAAACGGTGTTAAAATGTTAGATTAGGAAATCTGCCCGTAATGTTCACATGGCACATGAGACCCACTCTCCTCTCTCTTCCCTCCTCTCTTCTCTCCCTTCTTTTCTCTCTCATGGTTGAACCTGAATTCTTTAATCCTTTTTTTAACTCTTCATTTTAATAAACTATATTTTAGTTTTTTAAAATATAATAAATAAAATTCAATATTATTTTTAAGAATTAAAAATAAATTTTTCTTTATTTTAAATCAACTAAAATTTTTTATTTTTATTTTTAAAAATGTGCAAAAATAAAAATTCAAAATTTAATTTTAAATATAAATAAACTATTCATTATTTAAAAATTTATTTTAATTTTATATATATAGTGATTTTATTAAAATAAATTGGGTACAGTTAAAATATTTAATATACTTAATATAATATATTTTTACAATGATTAATAATATAATAAATAAATAAATATTAAAATTTTAATTTTAAATTTGATTTTTAAAAACTCATCCATTGATATATTTATCAAAGTTTGTATTAACTTAATACCTTAAAATATATTAATTGTTAAATAAAAATATTTATGTAAACTCATCCATTTAAATATATTAGTTTTTAAATAAAAATATTAAATGTATAATATAAACATTAACACTCATCCATTTGAAATAATACTTAATGATGATGCCTTTTTCGTAGGAAGCGAAGTTTGGAGCGTACAGTCGTTAAGAATTTATGGGCCAAGGCAGCGGCGAGACTGGCTGGAGGATGCTAGATCATGCGGGGCACGAGGAGTGCGGTCGCCGTAATGTTGGCCGTGGAGCAGATCGTGGCACTTTTGCAAAAGCGAGGAAAGAAGGGGGTCGGCGAGGAGGCTCCAGCAAATCAGCCACTCAGATACCTAAGTTAGTTCCTTTACGAGAAGAATAAGGCACTTTGGAGGACGAAAGTTGCATAAAAGTATGCTTCAGAGAGAGGGCGTATGAATATGGGCGTACCTTTCACCGATGGGGTGACCTCGTATTTATAGTAGGTGTTCAACCAGTTGGATGGTAATTAGGAGTCCTTCCCATTGGATGGGATATTACTTATTTTAGTCCATATCGGATTTGGTACAGGATATAGAAAAAGCAGTTTATATGGGATAATCTTCTTTCTTTATTGGAGGGTGTCCAACTGGCAATGGTCTATCATTATCCTTTCTTTTCCTTGTGGTGGGATCTGGGAATGAATAAAATATATCTTTTTATGAATATTCTATTTTCTGTATTGATGAGATGTATGGGCTTATTGGACGGGTAGGGATCTTCCAACTCGTCTCAGATTCGGCTTTGGGCTTAGTGGCGGGACCTGCAGGTTGATATAAAAGGGGCACGGGTTTTTGTATGGAGCCACCATTTCCTCACCAGGCCTAGGGAATTGGATATTGGGCCTATTTTTTTTACGCACATGTCGATTGCCCCGGCCCTTGTGTACGGCGCGTGTGCAAAGGGTGTAATTCTTCACTTATTAAACTGCTGCTCCCACGTGTCTATTCGAACTGAAATTTGATTAAGGGATATTCGTTGTCATGTCGTCGCATAATAATGATGACTCTTCAGGTTTCGTGCTGTTTTTCATATTCCCCTTGACTCCCCTCAGTCTCTTTCATCGACCCCTCCTATCTTGAGTTTCTCTGATCTTGTACCTTTAGTTTATTCATAGGATCTCGCATTTACGTTTTCTCCACAGTGCAAATGCGCCTCTTCGCGTGGGATCCTTTTTTTTTTTTTTTTTTTTTTTGGGGCGTTTTGCAGGGTGACTCCCCGTTTCATTCCTGGGCTGTTGCGTTTAGTCTCCCGCATCGCTTCGGTTGGTAGGGCCCGAGGCTCTAGGGTTTACTTGTCACGGCTCGTTTGTGTTGTTTGCTTGCGTCATTGCTCCGACTCGTTCATCTTCTTTGCGTATCGGCGATGGGCCCTCAACTGTCGCCGATTCCGAGCGGGCTGGTGATGCTCCTCCTCTTTCGTCCGCTGTTGACCCTCAAAATGCTCCTGAGGCGCCTCCCCTTCCCTTAGGTAAGGATAAAAGGAAATTGAACCTGATCAAATATCCACGGGGTGATTTCCTCAATCTTCCCGCCGACATCTTTGTCAGCGTGGGACCTCTTCGGAAGTTGATCCTTCATATGGGACCATTTTCTTTGAGCATTTATCGACCTCCCCTTTGGTATCAAATATGGGTCCCAGGCGATTACGACTCTTTATACGGCCTCGTGCTGGGATGAGTGTTTCTTGAAGTCGCCTTGTGATGCCTTCGTTTTCCACTGCACCCCTTCGTGAAAGGGGTTCTGCAACATTTCAACATTTGTCCTTCCCAACTGGCTCCCAATGGTTGGGGTATTTTGGTAGGCCTTTTGGCCTTTTTTAGGGATAGAGGGTTCGACGTCCCTAGTATAAACTGCTTCTTCATCTTTTTCGGTCAATGCTTTACTCCGGGAGCTGGTACCTTCTCGAAGCGGCTCGGAGCTCCTGCGTGTCAGGCCTACCTTCTTCACATAGGTCATGGAAGGGCTGATATTTCTTCGTGACGGTTGTACTTGAATTACAATCTTTCGGCAGGGACGATACCGCAGGTGTTCCTACGACACAGGAATACCCACGATAATGCCATTGAGTACTAGCTCACGCTTTTAGCGTAGCTTGTCTGAAGATGGTTGAACATTTCTGATTTTTATATTTTCCTCATGTTTTTCAGGTGCTCGTTTTGACCTTAGCGAGGAAGACAATGTCATAGCTCTAGCGTTGGCGAAATGTCCAGAGCTGCATCACTACCTTGAGTTGATAAAGTCGGGCATTCACGGTCCATCTGGTCGATGTCCGCCACGATCCTGCAGCTGAGGCCTTCGCCCTTCCACCACGAGGTTTTCCCTTTGGGCCCTCACTGCTTTGTAGCTCCCACGAGGAAATTTTAGTTCATTTAGAGAGCGTCTGGAAGCCCATGGCGTGAGGAAAAATCACAAATCTATGAGAGGGATCGTGGTTTGACAGTTAAAAGTGGGGACGCCTCAGGCTTCCCCTGTCAAGGGTGGGCGGCGTCGTCACCATTGTTGAGAGCTTCCCCGGGTTTATGCAGCCTCCTGCTTACAGCAATCGGAGGCGGAGAGTCCTTTGGGTGATCTTAGTCGGCGATGGTTGGCGTATGCCATAGCAGTATGGAACAGCCTCGACAACGGCGGGTTGCCTCCTCGAGAGGCGGCGGGCCGAAGAAAGAGTGAAAATATGGTGATGAAGCCAAGTTCCTTGCTCTCGACAACGAGACTTACGGCGGCGGTCGTTTCTTCCATTCTTAGGTCGACCTCGGAAGGTCGAAAGGAGCTACAAGTTGTGAGCTTTGGCTTTATCCCAGCGAGTGTTGCCTCTGTAAGTCTCCCAATCATGTTTATCACCATTCGGTTTCCGCGTCGACATTGACTTTGTGTTTGATATGCGGTTGCTACTCATTTGAAGTGCGGCGAAAGGCGGAGGTCGTAGGAAGCACGTCCCGAGATCGCCGTATTTATAAGGCGAAGGTTGCAGCTCAGCTCTTTGGCGAGGGCGGCTGCGAGGCGAGTGCGTCGTTTGGTGAAGATGCGGGCGACGGTCGATTTAACACGCGATGACTCGTGCTCGGGCTGAGAGTAGAAGATGAGGTTCGTGGCGACTATCCGAGTGGGCGAAGCCAGAGGTTAGGCGATCGGGTCGTAATGTGGTTGAGGCTTCGAAGAAGTTTGGCGTCACGTCGGTCTGGCCAGGATTGGGAAAGAGCTGGCGTCACCTCGGGCGGCTGAGATCTTCAAGCGGGCTCACGTCGCGACGATACTTATTTATTGATAAAGGAAACCTGACTTGAAGTAGCGTGAAGCTTCAGGAGTAGGTCTTTGCTAGGAAGGCGTTCGCGCGCCAGTCTTAGAAGGCTGGAGTGCGTCGAAGCGGCTAGCGAGGAATCTTGATGGATTGCGCGCCCGATCTTCACCAGCGGTCGGTATGGTTGCACGGAGGGACGAGGTTATCGAGGCGATTGTGGAATCAGCCCGGGGTGCTTTCGGTGGAAGCCACGGATGGCTGCGCACTCAAAGGAAAGCGGTTCACCGCGTACCACGATCCCCAGATTTCAACTTTGATCTTCCTAGTAGCGGAGGCGGAGGAATCTACCTCTGCTGAATTATTCCCCCGAGGGCCGGCCTCCTGTTTGGGATGGCTGACCTCCCTCTTTTTTTTTTTATGTATGTATATATATATATATATATATATATACCGTTTTATTTTGTCGAGACTGGGGCACAGGATCCATGTAGCTCTCTTTTGATAAACACACATTTTGTTATGACTTGCGTTCTTGTTGGGATATATATATATATATATATATATATATATATATATATATATATATATATATATTTTTTGTCATTGATGATTCGAATAAGGGGTTTAAGCAATTGGGCTCGCTTTCCTCTTGAGGTTTCGTATGCTATTCCTTCGAGCCGTGGCTCGTCCGAATAACGGAACTTCGTCCGTGGTGGCGGGAAGGGCTCGTCGGTGTTGATGAGCGGCGGGCTCGTCGGTGGGCGCGGGGGAAGAGCTCGTCGATGTGATGAGAGGCGGGGCTCGTCAGTGGTAGCGGGAAGAGTTCGTCAATGTGATGAGAGCGGGGCTCGTCCAAGTGAGGGCGGGAAGAGCTCGGTCGGTGTTGATGAGCGCGGGAGCTCGTCCCGAGTGAGGCGGAGTGGCGAGCTGGAAGTCAGTGAATAGTTGAGACGGGGCTTCTCCGTGGCGCGGGGGCTCGTCAATGTGAATGAGAGGCGGGGAGCTCGTCGATGAGGCCCGGAGTGGCGGGGCTCGTCAATGTGGTGGGTTGACGGGCTTCTCCGTGTGAGCGGCGGGAGGCTCGTCAATGTGTGGGCTCAGTGGCGGGGAGCTCGTCCGTGAGGCGGGTGGCGAGCTTCGTCGATGTGAATGGTTGAGCGGGGCACCATCCGTGTGACCCCGTTGGCTTCGTCAATGTGATGAGTGGCGGGGCTCGTCCCGATGGGCTGGTGGCGGCTCGTCATTGTGAATGGTTGGTGAGGCTTCTTCATTTGGGCGAGGGAGGCTCGTCGATGTGGATGAGAGGCGAGGCTGTCCCGAGTGAGCGGCGGAAGGCTCGTCGATGTGATGAGAGGCGGGGGCTCGTCAGCCGGAAGTGGGCGGGTGGCCGAGGCTCGTCAGTGTGAATAGTTGAGCGGGGCTCCCATCCATGGCGGCCCGGGTGGAAGAGCTGCGTCGATGTGATGAGAGATGAGGGCTCGTCCCGATGAGCGAGTGGCGAGCTGCGTCGATATGAATGGTTGAGCGGGGGCTTCTCCATGGGCGGCGGGGAGGCTCGTCGATGTGAATGAGGGCGGGGCTCGTCCGTGGAGCGCGGGAAGAGCTCGTCAATGTGATGAGGCGGGAGCTCATCCGGAGCGGAGTGGCGGGACCTTCGGCGTGGATAGTTGAGGCAGGGCTCCTCCGTGTGGGCGGGCTGGAAGGCTCGTCGATGTGGTGGGCGGGGCTCGTCCCGATGGGCCCCGAGTGGCGAGCTGTCGATGTGAATAGTTGAGCGGGGCTTCTCCATGTGAGCCCGAGTGGGAGGCTGTCGATGAATGAGAGGCGGGGCTCGTCAGTGAAGCTGGCGAGGAAGAGCTGTGATGTGATGAGAGCGGGGCTCGTCGAGTGGGCGGGTGGCGAGCTCGTCAATGAATAGTTGAGCGGGGCTCACTCCGTGGCCCGTTTGGAAGAGCTCGTCAATGTGATGAGAGGCAGGAGCTCGTCCCAATGAACTGAGTGGCGAGCTCGTCAATGTGAATAGTTGAACGGGGCTTCTCGTGTGAGCGCGGGGAGAGCTGTCGTGTGAATGAGAGGCGGGGGAGCTGTCGAGTGTTTGCGGAGAGCTGCGTCGATGTGATGAGAGCGGGGCTCGTCGATGAGGCCCGAGTGGCGAGCTAAGTCGATGTGAATAGTTGAGCGGGGCTTCTCCATGGGCGCGAGAGCTCGTCAGAATGGAATGAGAGCGGGAGCTCGTCAGTGGCGCGGAAGGCTTGTCCCAGTGATGAGAGCGGGAGGCTCGTCAGGAGTGAGGCGGCGGCGGCTCGTCGGTGGATGGTTAAAGCGGGGCCCTCCCGTGGGCCGGGCTGGAAGAGCTCGTCGATGTGATGGAGGCGGGGCTCGGTAAGTGGGGCGCGGGAAGGCTGCGTCAATGTGAATGGTTGAGCCAGGGGAAACCACTCCGTGTGAGCCCGGGTGGAAGAGCTTCGTGATGTGTGATGAGAGGCAGGAGCTCGTCCAAGTGAACTGAGTGGCGAGCTCGTCAATGTGAATAGTTGAACGGGGCTCCTCCATGTGGTGGGTTTGGAAGGGGCTCGTCCCGATGTGTTGAGAGGCGGGGCTCGTCAAGTGGGCGGCGGGAGGCTCGTCGATGTGTGGGAGGGGGCTCGTCAGGAGTGGGCGGGTGGCGGCTCGTCGGTATGAATGGATTGGTGGGCTCCTACTATCAGCCGGGCCCGGGTGGAAGGCTCGTCAATGTGATGAGAGGCAGGAGCTCGTCCCAATGAATTGAGTGACGAGCTCATCAATGTGAATAGTTGAACGGGGCTCCTCCATGTGAACTGGCTGGAAGAGCTCGTCAATGTGATGAGAGAGCGAGGGCTCGTCCCACGTGGGCGGTGGCGAGCTCGTCGTGTGAATGGTCGGAATGGGACTTCTCCATGTAGGCCAGCGGGAGGCTCGTCGAAATGTGAATGAGGGCCAAGGGGCTCGTCAGTGGGCCCAGCAGAGAAGAGCTCGTCCAGTGTGAGTGAGGCGGAGCTCGTCGGAGTGGGGCGGAGTGGCGGAGGCTCGTCGGTGTGAATAGTTGAACGGGGCTCCTCCATGTGAACTGGCTGGAAGAGCTCGTCAATGTGAATGAGAGGCAGGAGCTCGTCCAAGTGAACTGGCAGGAAGAGCTCGTCAATGTGATGAGAGGCGGGCTCGATCCGGGGGTGGGCGGCGGGAAGGCTCGTCAGTGTGATGAGAGGCGGGGCTCGTCCCGAGTGGGCGGAGTGTCGGGCTGTCGTGTGAAAGTTGGAGCCTTGGGGACTCCTCCGTGTGAGGCTTGTTTGGAAGGCTCGTCAGTGTGGATGAGGCGGGGCTCGTCAGAGTGGGCGCGGAAGGGCTCAGTCGATGTGATGAGAGGCGGGGCTCGTCGATGGCCCGAGTGGCGAGCTCGTCAATGTGAATAGTTGGTGAGGGCTTCTCCGTGTGAGGCGGCGGGAGGCTCGTCGGTGTGAATGAGAGCGGAGCTCGTCCAAGTGGGCGCGGGAAGAGCTCGTCAGCGAGTGCGTGATGAGGAGGCGGGGGGCTCGTCCAGTGGCGGGTGGCGAGCTCGTCAGTGTGAATAGTTGAGCGGGGCTCCTCCATGTGTGCTTTGGAAGGCTCGTCGATGAGAGGCGGGGCTCGTCTGTGAGCCCCCGAGTGGCGAATAGAGGCTCGTCGTATGAGCCGGCGAGTGGGGCTGTCGAGTGAGCAAGCGGAGCTCGGCGTGGCCTTGGCGGCGTTCCAGCCGAAATGGGTCGATATGACTCATTTAGGTAGCGTGGCACGTGTTAATTAGATGCGCCTCGTCGGAGTGGCCGGCGGGGCTCATGGCGGTGGCCTTGGTGGCGTTCCGGCCGAAATGGGTGATCTGACTCGTTTAGGCGGCGTGGCTGTTGAGTAGATCACCTCGTCGGAGTGGCGGCGGGGGCTGTGTGCGACCTTGGTGGCGTTCAGTAGAAATGGAGTCGATCATTTCGTTTAGGCGGCGTGGCTATGTTGAGTAGATCACCTCGTCGAGTGGCGGCCCGGGAGCTCATGGCGCATGGCCTTGGTGGCGTTCAAGCGAAATGCGGTCGATCTCTTTCGTTTGAGCGTGGCGTGTTGAGTAGATCACCTCGTCCAGTGGCGGCGGGGCTCATGGCGCGGCGCGGTGGCGTTCGGCCGAAGTAGATCCGATCGTTTCGTTTAGCGGCGTGGCTGTCGACGGTGATCACCTGGCCGAAGGAGTGGTGGCGGGGCTCATGCGCGAAACAACGAGTGGCGTTCGGTGAAATGGGTCGTCGACTCGTTTAGAGCGGCACATGACTGTGTTAGGTAGATCACCTCGTCGAGTGAAGCGGCGAGGCACATGGAAGCGGCGGCCTTGGTAGGCGTTCAGTAGAAATGGGTCATTCGACTCGTTTAGAGCGGCGTGGCTGTGTTGATGAATCACCTCGTCGGTGTGGCGTAGTGGCCTTGGTGGCGTTCAGTAAATGGGTCGTCGACTCGTTTAAAGCGGCGTGGCTGTGTTGATCGATCACCTCGTCGAGTGGCGCGATGCTCATGAGCGCGGTGGCGCTTGGTGGCGTTCCGGTAGAAATAAGATTCGTCGACTCGTTTGGGCGGCGTGGCTGTGTTGAGTAGATCACTGGCGTGTAGCTGGGTTTGACTCTGGTTGTAGTACTTTCTTTGTCTTCCTACGATACTCTTCAGATTCGTTTTAAGACCTTTCGTAGTTTCTCTTCGGAGTTCTAAATTTAGGCGAAAGACCTCGTCATTGAGCTCGTGATCTTAACTTCGGTCTTGGGAGACTTTATTAGATCTCAGCGGGGCCAGCTTCGAATCCCAGTAGAAATGACGGGGTTTCCCAGGGATTCTTGACTTTCCGGTGTTAATCTGTAGGCCTATAGTACTTCGGGAAGGTATTCTACCTAGTTTCCCTTATGATCCTCCAATTTGGTCTTCAGGGCTGCTTTCAAGGTTCTGATAGTGACTTCGGCACAATCAGTTTTGATTGTGGAGTGCTTATTTGAGAATGGTAATAGTTTTGTTAGGCTCGCTGCAAAAAATCCACAATTTAGCGTTAATGACGTTTTCGTTATGCGATACCAAAGCTCTTGGGATTACTGAGCCTGCATATTATAGCTCGCCATACGAAGTTTCGTATTTTTTGTTCTGTAATTGTGGCTAAAGGCTTGACTTCTGCCCACTTTGTGAAGTAGTCTCACTGGCAGCGATTATGAACTTGCCGAGCCCACTGCTTGTGGGCGGAGGTCCCGGTATATCAAGCCCCATTGTTGGAAGGGCAGGGCTTGTGATCGATGTTAAGGGTTAAGTGGGAGGCGAGAGATCTTGGCGTGCTCTGGCGGGGTGCATTTCTTGACGGTCGGTTGCATCCTTGATATTGTAGGCGATAAATATCACGCCTCGAGATTTTTCACCTTTGTGAGCTTCAGGTAAAGGATTCCGGCCTGCGCCCTCGATGGACCTCTCTTAGACGTATTTGGTGTCCTCCGTGATGCATTTGAGAAGGTCGTGAGCGTACCTTGTGAGGCTTATTTTGTGATTAGTGAGCTGTGGAGCCTCGCCCTTATTTTTACCATTGCTTCTTCCGGGTCGATGCAGTAGGCTTAGGTGATTATATAATCCCGAATGGGATCCATCGACTCAAGCCAGTTCTATTAGAGAGACCATCATCTCGTAGGGATCGATAGGATTAGCCGATTATTCAAGCGGTGTCGTTCTGGCTGAGATCTTCTGGCGGTGGCTAACTTTCTTCAGGCGTCGGCTCTGCATTTTCTAATGCGGGGACATGCTTTACGAACGACAATTTCTTTAATGGTTCGCGGGACCCCTTACGGCCCAGGTATAAAGATCATCCTTTTGGCTTTGGCCTGCGTGCCTTTGTCTTTATTGTCACGACCCTTTAGTTGGGAGTCGTGGACCACAGGTGATCGACTTCTAATGAATGGCGAGGTTGGGGCTACTATGTGACCTCATGCTGCGCTCGTTGTTAAGTATGGAACCGGCGAAACATATTCAATGTCTATTCCCTCTGGGGAGGTTAGGATAAGACCTACTCCGCTCCCTTGCGCGTTCGAAGCTCCATCCACAGAGAGTTTCCAAGTGGTGAGGTCAGTTGCTGCTTGGGCATCCTTAGCGGGTTCCGCTTGATGTGAATTCCATAACAAAATCGGCTAAGACCTATCCTTTTATTGAGGTTTTTGGCCTGTACTTGATATCGAATTCACTTAGTTCTATGGCCCACTTCATCAGTCTGCCGGAGGTCTCTGGTTTATGTAATACTTGCTTCATTGGGTATTTTGTTGGGACTTCTATAATGTGAGCTTGGAAGTAGGGGCGGAGTTTCCAGGCTGCAGTTACAGCGAGAATCGGGCTTTTTCCATTCTTGGTATCTTTGCATCCTCATAGAGCATTTGATAATAAACGGGATCTTGAACTTCGATCCTTCTCTCAGCGAGAACTGACAATTGAAAAGTAGTCTGTTAAATCAGAGTAGGAGCTCTCTCCTGCGGGGCTTACTAGAATGGAAGGCTAGGTGAGTCTTCGATTATTGAGAATGCTTCTTCGCACTTCGCGTCCCATTGGAAGGCTTTTTTCAAAACTTGGAAGAAAGGTTGGCACTTGTCGGCCACGAATCTGGCTTAGGCTTAAAGGCACAATCCTTCTGTTAATCTAGACTTAACGATTCAGGTTGGTGTGACGTAATGATCTTGCCTTTATTTTATCTGGATTTGCCTCTATTCCCCTGTGGTTAACTATGAAACCCAGAAATTTCCTACGATGCGCGGCTCACTTAGGCGGAGTTAAGCTTCATGTTGTAATTCCTCGAGATGAATACCTCAGAGATGAGTGATGTAGAATGGCGTCAGTGGTTTACCCGACGTAATAGATCTATGTACACCTCCATAGTCGCACCTATCTGCTTCTGGAACATACGGTTTACTAGCCTCGTGGGTTGCCCTGCGTTCTTGAGGTCGAGCGGCATCACGGAATACTTGATAAGTTCCTGTGCGTTATTGACGAGGTCTTCTCTTGATCAGCGGGGTCCATCTTGATCTCAGTTTGTAACGCTTGGAAAATGCATCCATAAGCTGAGGATTCGTGGCCGCGGTAAGCGCGTCTCACGATCAGAAATTCGATCCTTGAGAGCGTAGCGGTGCTGTTATATGATAGGAAATCGATCTGAGTCGCCATTTCTTGGTTGCCTTTGTGAGTCTGACATTAGCGTACTGGGGAATGTTCCTCTCACGATGGCTCTGCTTGCAAGCTTCTTGACTTCCTCGTTGATGGCCGCACACAAGTTAAAGCTAACGCTTTTTATACTTGGTTTTGAAAACGGGTTGGTGTTCCAGCCTATGGGTGATTATCGTAGGATCGATTCCTCCCATATCTGCTGTTTCCATCGCCGAAAATGTCTTTATTACATTTCGAGGCCCCGAGTAGAGGCTTTTGAGGTCTTAAGCTATGTTGGGCAAGATGCCGGCAGAATCACTCAGATCGTCATCTGGTGATCAAGGTTCTAGTTCTTCGGAGGGTTCGGGTCGGGTAAGCACCTCATCGCGCATGTCAGCTCCGTCTACATTCCGTTGTCGACGCTCTGTTTCATCGAGGCGTAGTAACACTCTACGGCCACCAGTGATTTCCTCGGACATCTACTCCATGTAGTTGAGTGAGATTATCATGTGATCTGTGAGGATGGCTTTTATTGCGTTGAAGGCAGTGCCCGTATATTTGTAGTGAGGCGTCTCACCGATAAAGGAGTCTTCTTTGACAAGTAGCACAGTAGGAGGAGGTTCTCTGAGTTAACCTCATTGAATAAAGCCCAACGGTAATACCTTTTCTCCCGAAAACCCCCGTAAATGTGTGTTGACGGGTTCTAGCTTTTCTCTCCCGATTCCCATTTTGTCAAAGGCTGAGGCGAATATGATGTCAGCTGAACTCCCATTGTCAATTAAAACTCGATGAAGCTATGGTATTGGCTCTGATGTACGCTACCAATGGGTCGTCATAGGGGTCAGCATCCCTCCAGTGCGAGTCGGAGGAACGTGATGGTCGTGTCAAGTCAACGGCGGTTTGGATGTGCTTGTTTTCTCCATCTCAGGCTGATCATGCTGCGCGAGTGGGCCTTCTGGCTGAACTAGACTCTCCTCCTCCTGAATCCTCCACGGATCACGTGGATTTCTCAGAAGTTTGTTGGTCTTGACCGTTGCTTCTTAGGGCGGTTGGTCGGGGCCTGGTCCCTGCGGGCTTGGTTTTGGGCACGATTTGGGCTTGATTTCTGGAGATATGGGCGCGGGAGGTATCACGTTGTATC
Source organism: Tetrastigma voinierianum (assembly GCA_016808115.1). NCBI lineage: Eukaryota > Viridiplantae > Streptophyta > Magnoliopsida > Vitales > Vitaceae > Tetrastigma > Tetrastigma voinierianum. Next base: position 279,355 of record JAEQBH010004230.1, on the reverse strand, counting down.
GATTACTACATTTCTCTTCTTTTTGTATCACAGTTTGTCGTGCGATGCCCATAGTCCCTATGGAACTCGCAGTATGCCGATCATTATCTCTGAGTGGCGGGATACGATTTCATGCGGGTTGGTCATCTCAAGAGCTACTCGTTCATTACTTCATGTAAGACTTGTGACAACGTTTGTTAGAGGAATTGAAGCGAGGCGGAAATAACGTCGTAATCTTCGGTGTGGTGGATTGAACGATCTAGAGATTCCCAGCCTTTTGGAGGTCGTTCTCGATCTTTCTGACTACTCACGGTTGTCTTTCCTTTTGGGGCTTCGTCCTCGCCGTTTGTCTGTCGTACTTTTTTCTTTAAGGGTAGACGAGTTCTCCCTCTTGGATGCCAGGGCCTTCTACGCCGTTAAGCGCCCTGCGCGACAGCGTACCTGGTATCTTGGCGAGGATTCTTTGAGATGGAAAACATTAGGTCCTTCGACTGCACTCCTAGCCCAGCGATGAACGCAGTGATGGCGAATTTTCGTCGGGCGGATCCTCTTCAAGGACTTCGGCATTGAATCTTTCATGCGTATGACTTCGGGCTTTCACAGCGAGCCTGTTTGGCCGGTCGATAGATGGTAGCTCGGCTACGTACGTCTGGCTCGCAGATGAAGTAGGAGGCGAATGCGATGGATAAGCTCTCGGGCGAAGAGATTGATGAAGGAGAGTTCTGTCAAACCCGGGCTTAAGTTGGGCCTTTTAATGTGGTGGCGAAAGCCCTGCAGCGCACAGGGTCTTGATACCCATGCAACTCCATCTGATTCTTGTAATTGTTGAGATGGTCAAACCGGGTCGCTGACTCGTCCAATTTCCACTTGCGGCGTGCGAATTTTCTTTGGAGGCGGGTAGCGTAATACCTTGGCTGTGAAGGGTGATTCGGTTTGTTGTGCAGAGGTATCCGTAGTGTCACGGGGCGCGTCAGCTAACTACACTCCTTCATACGGTGATCTCTTGAAGACTCTAAACCTCTTGCTCCAGTTATCTTGAGTCGGTGGGGATGATGGGGTTACTCTTCTCGGCATGTCTTAGGGATTGCTTCCTGCGAGGGGCTAATTGCGGCTCATGCCCTGGCTTAGTGGGACCTGTACCTTGACCGCCTCGGGGGTTCTTGGTAGTTGCGTCCAGGTCTTCGTGGGGGGGAATGTCATGGCCTTCCTGGGTTTGTCGAGTCTCCCTTAGGTGTTGCATCTGTCACGGTCGAGTTCGTTTCCCGATTCCTCCTATCGGGCGTTGATTGGCGGCGGTGCCCTTGATGTGTCGTGCTTCTCTTTGTTGATCTGCATCGATCGCTGTGATCTCGTCTTCGTTGGATTAGGCGTTCTTTCTATTTGTGTTAAGTCGATCTGTCGATGGCGAGAAATCGATTATATTTATCTGAGCTGTCGTTCCTGGTGGTATGGCCCAGTGATGCCTTTTTCGGTAGGGGCGGGATTTGGAGCGTGCAGTCGTTGAGCTAGGCGAGGCAATGACGGTAGGCCCAGAGGATCTTTGGATCGTCACGGTGAGTCGGTCGCCGTGTTGTGGGAGTGAGCTTAGATCGTGTGAATTTTCACGCAGCGAGGAAGAAGAGAAGTCGAGAGGCAGTGGGTGGCGTATTCCGTCTTTCAAATCGATTCGCTACGAGAGAATAAAGAGGCACTGGAGGCGAAAGTTGCGTAAAGTAGCGCGGGAGGCGTGAATATGGGCGTACGCTTTCGCGATGGGGTGGCGCCGTATTTATAGTAGGTGTTCGACCGGTTGGATGGTAATTAGGAGTCTGCCGGGTGGATGGGATATTTAATACTGTCGTGCTCGGTTGGTACGGGATATAGAAGCGGTTTATATGGGATAATCTTGCTGTTTCATTGGAGATTATTGTGATAGTACATCGAATTATCCTTTCTTTTCGTAGTGGATCACAGATAGGTCAAAATATATCTTTTTATAGATATTCTATTTTACGTATTGATGAGATGTATGGGCTTATTGAATGGTAGGGATCTTCCAGCTCGTCTCGGATGAAACTGGGCTTAATTAGTAGGACCTACGCAGGTTGATATAAAGGGCGCGGGTTTATATGGAGCAGCCATTTCCTCTGGGCCTAGGAATTGGATATTGGTACTATTTTTTTATATCGCTTAATATTAAAAAATATTGTTTTGAGTCGTCAGTTTTGATTTTTTCGTTTGGTAGATATAAAATTAAATGAATTTTGAAAATAATTTATTTAAAAATTAAGATAATCGAATAATTTATTTATATTTTAATTTTTTTATTTAATATATTTTAAAAATTAAAATAAATTTTTTTTATTAGATATAAAATAACGAATAATTTATTTATATTTTAAAAAATAAATTTTGATTTTTTACTAAGTATATTTTAAAAACTAAAATAAAATATAATAAAAATTAAGAGTTCAAAAAAGAAAAAAAATATAAAAAAAAAGTTTGGGAGGGAACTGCTGGGTTGGGTGGGGGAAGGGGGTTGGATCAAACCGGTGAAGGACAGAGAAGAGACAAAAAGAAGAGCCTATTTCAATAATCAATGGTCATTTTAATACTGTTTTTGACATTGTTTGATCATTTTAACGGTTTGAATTATGATATCACAAATTAATTGAATTGCAGAATAAACTGCAGATGTTTTTTTAGATCGAAAAAGAGTTTAAAATATCAAATACAACACTTAAGAGTTTTTTACACATTTTCCCAGTAAAATGCAAATGAAAAAGTAATAAAACTTAAAAGGATTTTAAAACTAATTTTCTTCCGAACTTAGAAAATATTTCATTCCTCACTTCCTTATATACTTTGTGAATTTTCTGGGATGATAAGGATGGGCAATCACTTCAAATGGTGGTCTCCATATTCAATTGCATATCTACGATCCGTCATGCAAAATCATCATTCTGACGTGCTGAGAAATCCACGAAAAGGCAAAGAAACTTCGAATTTTCAATCTTTATGCTGAAAATCCGCATTTTCAGCTGAGCCTTGTTCTTGAATCTGGATTCCCTTCTCGTTTCCGACATATTCTAGGGTTTGGTATCAGAGATTCATGGCTTTGGAAGCTTTAGGAAGTGTCGTCCTGGACAAGGTCATCGGAGAACTGTTAAAACCCCTCGTTGATGGAGGACAAAAGGGCGGCTGCCTTCAGCGACATCTTACAGCGAGTGAAATCGATTATCAAAATCATCGGCCCGAGCGTCGATCGGATCAAGAATTCGAGCGGAGAGTTGGATCGTCGGGAGGAAAACGAGGAGTTAATCAGCTTCATTCGATGAAGGGGAAAAGCTGGTTCAGAAATGCTCGAAGGTGCGTTGGTGGACGCCGAATCGGTGGAAATACGCCAACAAGCTGACCGCCTTCTACAAGTCTCTTCTTCAGTTGTTCCAGTTCAGTATCCCTCTGCAACAGTATTCGATCAGCTTGGAGATTCTTGGGCGTCTGCAATCGCTGTTCATATCTGGAAATGGTGGGGTTTCTGGTCGAATTAGGTCATCTTTGGGGTATTCGAGTAGAAATTTTGGGAATGGATGCTTGAAACCTTGCAGTTCCCCTGATCCGCCTGATTTCATGGTGGGACTGGATTTGCCTCTGAAAGAAGTGAAAAAGCGGCTGTGGAAAGATGATGTATCGAAGATTGTGGTATCGGCTCCGGGAGGATGTGGGAAGACGACGCTGGTTCGAAAACTCTGTCAAGACCCGGATGTTAAAGGTATCTCATCTCGTCTCTTTTTTTTCGACTCAAGTTAATCAAGCTGCGCTCGAGCAGTTAGAATAGCTTTTCGAGTGGAGTTGGAGTTGGAGTTTCAGTATCACAATATTTGACTCAAACTGCTCGTGAGCTTAAACTTTCTCCTTTCCCTTAAATTTTCTCTCTATTTTCCCTCCTTCGAACTTTGTAGGAACCAAACTATAGGGTTAGGAGCTTTGTGTTTGGGAGAGATAATTATTGTAAGGTACAACAATCAAACCAAGTTGGATAAATCCATGAAATTATCAAGCAAAATTCATTTTTAGGCCAAGGATCATATGGCTATAAATCACGTACAATTAATCTAATTTTTTTATTTTCATCATAAATCTGTAAGGTGGCGTTTGTTTTGTTTCTTGTGTCGAATAAAACTTTTGACAATTAAATAGTCTTAATAGTATTAAGTTGTTGTTTTTAATATTGAGTAGTGAGAGTAGTATTAATATTTAGACTTTTTATTCGAATTTTATTTAGAAATTTGACTGATAAGTCGTGGTAAACAAGCGATCGAATCTTTAAAGCTATTTACGCTCACATTGCGATACTTTCTTTTTATTTAATTAGTGAATTGTTGAGTATTGTACACTCACCAAACGTAGGGATTACATTGATGGAGTGAACCATGTTAAAATTTAATGTTTTTCTCTTAATTTTCTTCTTACAAGTGTGGGTTTCGGTTAACACTTCCATGTTTGAACAGAAAATTTTGAGGACAACATCTTTTATGTAGCTGTATCTAAGGTGCACAACCTGAAACTCATAATGGGAATCTACTTGATTTAACAGTTTAAAGTGCCTGGTTCCAACTGATGAAGATACAATTAATTAAATTTTTTAATATATGTAAAATTTTGATTATATTTGATTTCTTTTATATTTTCACTATGGAGACCAAACATGGGAAAATGTCAGTTTCGTAGCATTTTTCCTTTCCTTAATACTTTCCGGGTTCCAAACGGCCCACCTTCATGTTTTTCTTAATTTCCTACTTGTATGTATGGTTTTGGTTAACACTTGTACGTTGTTTCTCTCTATTATATAAGGAATAAAAATTTTTAAAATATGTGAAATTTTGAGGAATTTCGATAATATTTGATTTTCTTTTATGTTTTCCACTATGGAACCAAATATGGGAAAACCATTTTCTTTATAATTTTTTTTCTTTTCCTTTCCGGGTTCCAAACGGCTCACCATCATGTTTTTCTTAATTTCCTTCTTGTATGCATGGTTTTGGTTAACACTTGTATGTTTGTTTGAACAGGAAAATTCAAGGACAACATCTTCTATGTCACTGTATCGAAGATGCACAACCTGAAACTCATAGTCGGGAATCTACTTGAACATAACGGTTTCCAAGTGCCTGAGTTTCTTACTGATGAAGATGCAATTAACCAGTTGGAACAACTGCTGAAGAACAAAGCCCAAATAGGTCCGATACTGTTGATCTTGGATGATGTGTGGGAGGAACCTGAATTCCCTCTTCAAGTTAGCGTTTGAATACAGAATATAAGATTGTGGTTACATCAAGGTTTTGAATTTCAAACTGGCTCACCACCACAAGCTGAAATTGTTGAATGATGAAGATGCCATGAGGCTTTTCCGGTACTCTGCATTTCGGTCTGATGGGGATGTGGATGAAGAAGATTTTGATGAAGATCTCGTGAATGAGGTGATTTCTGTTCTCAATCTTTTGAGGGTGTGTTTGGAATGTGAGAATCCCTTTTGAAGGGTAGACTGGGGATGTCATTTCCCTTTCAACCCGTTCCCATGTTTGGATTAAAATTAGGGGGTGTTTGGGACATTGGAATGGGGAATGGGAATCCAGAATCCCTTTTTCCGTTCTTATTTCTAATGGAGTCAATAATTTGATTTCATTTATAGTGTTTAGGAATCTTATTTCCATTCCTCATTTCAATGTACCAAACTTACACCTGTGAGGAATGAAAATAAAGAATCATTTAGTTCCTATTTCTCCAAGGAATGAATCGATAGTTGATTCTATTCTTAGTGTTTTGATTAGTTTAGGAAACTTGCATGAAAATGGTTGTTTATTTTCATTCCATTGTTTGGTAATACTAGGAATTGAAATAAAAAATAAATATATTGACAATCCATTGTTTGACAATACTAGGAATTAGGATAAAAAATAAATATATTGACAATAATAAATACCCTACCACATGATTTTAAATAATCTTTATTTTATTTTTCTTTCTCTAAGAAAAATGTAAAGTTATTTCTGAAATAAATTTAAAATGCTTTTTTCTTTAGAACTTTTTAAAAAAAAAATCTATTTTAATTATTCTCTACTATTTTAATTTTTAAAGTATTTTAAAAATAATTATAGTCATATGATTAAAAAATAAAATATTAGAAATTAAGAATTATTTTTAAAATATAAATAATTTTTTAAAGTATTTTCAAAGAGTGGTTTTTAACACCACCACCACACACCTTTTTTTTTTGGCCAGGTGCAGAATCTTTTAGTTTTTATGCAGTTATAAAAACTTTATCAAGATTCTTGAAAAAAAAAACTTTATCAAGATTATAAATTTAATGGTCAAACCATACTTTCTCAAAAAAAAAAAAATAGTAAATAAAAAAATTCAAAACACATCCAAAACAATTTTTTGGATTTTCAATCATAAAGCTTTCATAAAATGCTTTAAAATTGCCAATTAGGTGTAGGGCTGATGAACAAAGGTTAGAGCAAATATTAATTTTAAATTTTATGTTTTTTAAGGAAAGGGTGAATAGTTGTCGAAAAGGAAGGGTTATGAATATAATATTTCCATTCCACCTCCCCATTCCCATGATCCAAACCTGACCTTAAGGTATAGATGATTTGTTGCTACTCGTCTAGAGTGATATATAGTATTTCCTACTAAAAGTGAAGATTATCGGAAATCATATAATACAAACTTGATATTAATTTTTTTCGGTTATAGTGTTGTAGTTAGGAATGAAGATTATTTCGGTTTCGGTTAGTCATTTTTTAGTATCTTTTTATTTTTTGGTTGATTGACCAAAACCACTGTTTTTGTATTTTGTAAACCTAAGCCCAGAGGCCAGACGAGAGATTCCTACAAAACAAAAACCAAACGAGCCGTCGATTCTTAGTTAACCTATTTTTCGGTTCGGTTCTTAGGTTTTTAATGTTTAAACGGGTCAGACCATGGCCCGACTAAAAGCCGTCACGGTTCAAATATTAAAACCGTTTTTAACGATCAGGCAAGCGGTTGAACCGGTCAAATTCATTTATAATTATTTTTATTTTGAATAATATATTAATTATCTATTTATGACGGTCACCAGTTCAACCACAAAACCGTGAACCGGTAACTTTTCCGGTTCAGTCATCGGTCCGGTTTTTAAAACATTGGTGTTTTTGCTCACCCCTGTATTTATTGTGTTTTTGAATTGAACTTGCAGATTGTTAAAAGGTGTGGGGATTCCCTACGGCTCTCCAAATTAGTTGGCGGATCACTCTGTGAGCAACCTATCTGAGGTTTAGGGAAGAAGTGATCGGAATTGTCGAAGGTCGATCCATTTTTTGTGCGAGAAGCGCGTGTGATTGCCTCAACTTAGCTTAAGCCTTAGATGATGAAACGGAAGATGCTTTATGGATCTTGGCTTATTCCCGGAAGACCGAAAAATGCCAAAATCCAGCTCTTATCGATATGTGGGCGAGGAATTATAAGCTAGATAAAAATGGCGTGCGGAGCTATTTCAACCTTCATAAACTCTCTTCCGCGAATTTACTCAATCTGGGTTGTCACAGGTATGGAGGTTTCTTATCTACCTTTTTCTCGTGCAGGTTGCTATTCTCTTTACGATTTTACTACTAATATTCTCTGCATTTAAATCCCGAACAAAAAGTTTGCTTTTTAAATATAGCACCTGTTGATTTCATAGGTTCCGGTCAAAGTGGAATAATTTTGGCCAAAGGGATAAAGTAGTTTCGGTGATAATTTGAAAGAAAATTTAAAGATGCAAGCTTTTCTTCTCCCCTTAATTCATCGAGATAGCTTATTTAAATACAAGCCTAGCCTCAACCACTTTCTTGAACTTACGTGCACAATAATTCAAAAAGCAACAAACTTCTCTAAACGTGAACACCATTTCAAAATAGCAACAAATTCAAAAAGTAAACGTTGATAGGAAATTAAACATAATAACTCTGAAACAAACTCTCTTGGTAACAAACTCCATTTTACTCTGGCGCACAACTCTTTATTCTATTATGCTCGCTATTTTATAGCCATTACACTTGAGGATTTGACCTTGTCATCAAACTTCCCATAAGCTTGACTCTGCCAATTCACGCTGCGTGCTATCGCATCTTTGGCAACCACCTCTTCTTCATTTTGTAAAATTCTATATGCCATTGTGTTTATGGTATTGAGAACATAATCAAAGTATTTGGAGTTGGGTTTACTCGTACACTTTGACCTCCGAATGACATGCTTATCATGATTTGTGATTCGAATTTGATTTTAGAGAGCATGTGTTTAAATGTGTGTGACTTTTTTGAAACAAGAGATAAGAAAAAAAATAAGGATATTGTGATAGGCGGGGACACCTCTGATTGATCATGGTGAGTTGCAAGTGATAGATCTTTCTCCTCGGGTATTTTTCGTCATATCAATATATTAGGGTTTATTCTCTATTTCGTTGAATTTTGTAATTTCTCTTGGATTTGTAGTGAAACTTTTTCCTTTGCCCGGGGTTTTTTCCAGTAAGAATTTCCACTTTATATATGGTGTTATCTTTGTTTCGTATTTCATTATTGTGCCATTGATTTCAACAACAACTCTCATAAATTTTGTTTTTATATCCATAATTTTCATTTTAGTATGATTAGCATCAAAAGCGGCGTTGTTCGTCTTGCCACGTTGGACAAGGTAGAGGTTCGGAGTCTTGTTGGGATATAAAAAAAAAAATTCATAAAAGTTGCTATATTTAAATAGCAAATTTTTTGCTCAGGATTTAAAATGCATAAGTCATGAAAGTTTAGTATTTTAATACTAATTTTCCCTATTACATATATGATTACAATAGTTGAATGTTTATTGAGGTTCATGACACTCTATAACTCATTTGATGTTCTAATAGCTGATAGTTGAACTATCAATCAAAAGATTTAGGGTCCGATTGGAACCCCAAGTACTAGGAAAGGGGAAAAAATCTTAAAGAAAATGATTTTAATATTTGGTTTTAAATTGAAATTATAAAAGAAAATAAAATATAATTGAAATCCCTCAAAATTTTGCATATTTTGAAATTTCTTAGTCCTTATATCAACTTTTCCTCTTTATTTTTTTCCTTAGTACTTTCCGGGTTCCAAATGGAGCCTTAAAATCTGCTTGTTTCTCAGGAAAGATGCATCGGAGGCCGATGGCTGCTACGACGATGCCTTTGTATTGCAGCATGATCTTCTCAGAGAGTTAGCCATTCATCAGAGTAGCCAGAAACCTATGGAAGAAAGGAAAAGACTAATCCTGGACTTGACCGAAAACAAGCTCCCTGAGTGGTGGACTGAAGGAAAACAACCTTGCATCAAGGCTCGGCTTCTGTCCATCTCCTCAGGTTTGCTCTCTCTCTCAGAATGCAACCCACTAACAAGTAACAGGTACCGAGCCCAACCCAAAATACTAGCCTGACTGGTGTGGTGGGAGCCCGGTCTCAACAGTAACAAATTATGGTTCTTCTGCTACCATCTAACAAGATTGGTAGACTAAAAAATCCTCTTTAACAAAAGGTCCAAAATTAATCAAACCTTTGGATCTTATTTAGATTAATATGACTTAGGGCGTTTGGGTCGGGTTCTCCTATTTGAACTTGGGTACCTATTTGTTGGCGTTTTCATTAAGAGCCGGTGCGTAGCGGGAAAAGGCTACCTAGAAGGTGCCCCAAGAGAGGGTCCAGAGTGAAAGCTATCCAGAGTGTGAGTCGTTCATAGATGTCTGGTTTCTCTAGAGGTGGGCAATGATACGGTTCTACAAAAAATTGTGAAAGTGGTATTTAAACTTAAGAGGTTCCCTCACTTATTAGGCCGGTCTGTTGAATTGCGCTCTTCTATTAGGCTTCGGTACCAATCACCATCATGATATTTTTATATGATGCTTTTGTAGACCAAATGTTTTCCTCAAACTGGTGCAACATGCAAGTGCCTGAAGTGGAGGCTCTGATTCTCAACTTTCAGACAACAGAAAACTACACATTACCAAATTTCATGAACCAAATGGAGAATTTGAAGGTCTTAACAGTAACAAATTATGGTTCCTCTGCTGCTGAGCTTATTAATTTCTCGGTCATCGGTTCTTTATCCAACCTAAAGAGAATCCGATTCGAGCGGGTTTCGATACCACCATCCCTCTGTGACTCCCTGGTAGAGTTAAAGAATCTGCAGAAAATATCCTTAGTTATGTGCAAGATCGATCAAGCTCTTACCAGTTCTTCCATCCAGATTCCAAACATGTTTCCGAATCTTACGGAGATAAACATCGACTACTGCAATGACCTGATGAGGTTCCCTGACGGGCTCTGTGATTTACTCCAGCTGAAGAAGCTCAGCATCTCGAACTGCCATAAGCTATCCGTGCTGCCAGAAGGGATCGGGAAGCTGGAAAATCTGGAACTCAGGCTTTATACCTGCATAAGGCTACTGGGATTGCCGGACTCGATCAGAAACCTCCATAGATTGACTGTTCTTGATATAACGGTTGTTTTTCGGGTGAAGAAACTGCCGAAACATATAGATGAGTTATGTAGCTTGAGGAAGCTGTACATGAGAAAATGCAGAGGTTTGAGTGAGCTTCCAGCATCTATCATTGATCTTAGAGGGGTAAGAAGAAAGTAGTATGTGATACAGAGACGGCTCAGCTATGGGAAGAACATCCTTTCGCCAATTTGAAGATATCTATACCTGAAGAGACTAATGATTTGAATTGGCTTGAATCCTAAAACATATTTTCTCTCTTCATGATACTACGGAAATACCATTGATGTGCCCGTCATGCCTAGCTCAAGTGGTATAACGTTCATTGATAAAGCATGCATAAAAAGGTATAGGGGGGAGAGGGTCCTGAGTTCGAGTCTCGTTGGAGGCAGTTTACTATCTAATTTCAGCTAAAAGGATTTAAAAATAAATAAAAAATAAAAAACCTTCATGTGTAAGATTTTTGTTTTCTTTATAATTTGTGCTCCCTTTATATGTATATGTATATATTGTAGAAGTCATGTAAACAAATAAGGGAAGAAATGTTGTAGATACAGTCTTGAGTACACATTTTTAACAGCTTTGTATGAGGTGATTTTGTTTGATCTTTTCTAGGACATGGTCATTTCAAGGATTGAACACAACTTTTAGAACAATTTCTAAAGAAAAATTTTTTTTTTTGTCTTAGCCTTGTTTTCTCTCTTCATGATAATGTTGAAATACCCTTGATGTGTAATTTTGTATTCTTGATAATTTTAAATATAGTAAAAGAATGTAAAAAAAATCAAATCTAATTGATATTATCATTCTCTATGCTTTCAAAATAATTTTGATATGTAACTTAAATATATTCTCAATTTTGAATAATTTTTAATTACCAATATTTATATAAATATCTACGAATATATCGATATATCAGCCAAAATCCGAATCATAGATATATCTGTAAGCGATCTTTAATCGCTACGTAAAACTAAAACTTTTCATCTAATCCTTTATTCCGATGTGAAAAGCGATCTCGTCAGCGGAGAAAGAAGTCGTTTTCGGATAAACAACTTCCATCGGTTGCACGTAAAAATTAACGTTTATATCTTTGAATCACAGACATATGGTTTGTCTCTTCGGAGACATCAAATAAAATTGGAGCAATCATGAAGATTAGCATGGCCTCGCGCAGGATGACATGCAAATCGAGAAATGGTCCAAATTTTTTGTGTTATCTTTCTTACTCCTCATTCCATTTAGATCCATTGTTTTGTTCAAAAAACAAGGACCCTCTATATTTTGATGAGGGGCAGATGGGCCTCTTATTTGATACGGAGCCCATAAAGCAATCCAATTTAAGCCCAAAACCCATGAAATCGTGTAAAATTGATCATAACGATATACAAATTTTAATATGCCAAATCCAATTTAAGCCCAAAACCCATGAAATCGTGATTTAAGCCCAAAACCCATGAAATCGTGTAAAATTGATCATAGGATATCTGAATTTTAATATGCCATGATCAATTTAAACCCAAAACCCATGAAATCATGTAAAAAATTCAAATTTGATGAGGTAGATGTGATACCCCAAATCGGGGACTTCTTATATATATATATATATATATATAACATATTTTACAGACGACTCTGACAATTTATATAATAGCCTCGTTCCACGCGTACTCACGTGTCACTCGATTATCGCGGTGACATATAACGATTCTACCTCTCATTCAAGACTCCAGGTAATTAGTACTTAGTGCAATGATCAACACCGAAACTATGTGGCTCAGTTCATCAGTAAAGCATAAGTTTAGATTCTAGACTCGAGATTTCCATAGAATCGAAGCGTAAGCGGACGGACCCGAGGAAGTTATGGTGGATCCGAGTTAAGCCCCATTCTAGAGCTCATTCCTAGATTTGGCGGTCATTTCGGCCAAAGGAGGTCAACTCGGCCAGAAGATGTCAGCTCGGCTATATTTGAGCACCAAATGCCATTTACAGGCATGTGGTCAGATTCTAGACTCAAGGAGCTTTCCATAGAGTCACAGAACACGAAGCAGGACTTCGGACGAGTTATGGTCATCAGTTAGGCGCTTCACGCAGACGCCGACATGTAGAACCGCAGGTACCTACTGTCTTTCGTCACTTTCGAACAAAATATGAACTCAGATTGTATTGAGCCACATATGGATGGATTCTAGACTCAAAGGTCTTTCCACAGAGTCTACAAATGCGTGAAACGGACTTCGGACGATAAAGTTATGGTCATCTGAAGTTTGCACAGCCGAGCTCATTCCCTGCTGAGCTCGGCGACTTCCGGCAGGAGATTGACTCGCAGGAAGGCTCGGCTACGCAAGAGGTCAGCTCATCCTAAAAAGCTTGGCGGAAAGGTCGGCTCTCGCCGAAGTCGGCTCGGCGGAAGAGCTTCGGCTACGCCCCAGAAGAGGGTCGGCTCATCCCGAGAGGCTTGGCCGGAAGGCTCATTTCTGCACGAAAGGTCAGCTAGGCCGGAAGAGCTGGCTGCGCTGAGAGATCAGCTCGGCGGAGAACCAGCTGCGCCCCGAGAATCGGCGGCCGGGAAGGCCGACCCTGGCTCGTCACACCGGACCGCTTCCCGAGTAAAGGCCATAGCTTGGGCATGAGATCGATTTGGGTGATTCGAGCTACATCAAGCTTCTGGATGGGGCTACAATATACCATAGGAAGCGGGGCCAAATTACCTTTACTTCCCAACAAAAAATCAGTCTTAAAGTTCAGTTAATACATAGGATCGAAATAGAGCGACTTCCTATGGTCGGACGCGACAGGCATACCCTGAGGCAAGACACGTATACCAAATTATGGCTAAACATATAATCTGAGTTTAATTACAATTTATTTATCTAAGTCTGAAATTTTGACAACAGTTCAGTTTAAAACAAAAACTGGGTTTTCTACCCAGAAATTTTACAAAAGAACACAATAAGTCATCTTAGATCTTCCTCTTAACTAAGACCTCATGAAGTGCCTTCTCTTGGTGTACCTCCGGTACCTGAAAATATTTTTCCCACAACGGGGTGAGCTATGCCCAGTAGAAAAAGTCTCCTACAAGGGCTACTCCACCTAAGTGCGCATCTGATATGGCATAATCATAAATCATTCACACACATTCATATAAAATATGCATATCTATATGAATGCATGTCATGCCAGTCCTCATTGACTCTCTCATACATACAATTTGCCATGTATGGCTTAATTTCAAAATAAAAACTTTTGTTTTGAAACCCCACTTGAATTTAACCTCACGATGTCGAGACAACCCTGCGAATATTTTTACACACTTGGACAACCCTCAGAATAGTAAACCCTTTGGACAACCTCAGTGTCGAACCATTTGGACCATCTCAGATAACCTTGTTAGACTGACCCTCGATAGAGTTATTGGACAACCCTCCGAATCAGCATTCTTGGAATGACCCTCGAATAACATTTTATTCATGCACTCACACCCGATTCTGCGGATGACCCCGTGCACATGCAATGATAATGTCAACATAATATCTCATGTTACATGCATGATGGAAACTACGTACAACACTCTGTCATGCTTCACCAAGCATGTGTTAATATATAACAAGCATGCATATATTAACATCATTTTCTACTCCACACACAATGCGCATGTTATTCAAACAGCAATAACACACAAGCTGATTTCAATCTCGAAACTCGACGGCACACTTACGATACCACGACGAGATCATCTGCTCGAGATCCCAAACTACGATACAACCAAATCGGTTCCGAAGCTATGATTACGAAAACTACGGAACACAGAAACGGTCCCAACCAATAGCAATTTCTATCAAAATTATTCTTTAAACCAGCCCACTACTTTCGGGCCGCGTCATGGCATTCATGGCTCTTAAACAAAGACTAACAGTAGGGTGCAAGAACCCCCTACCTCTCGAAGTCTGCGAATCCAGTTCATTCTTTTGCCAACTCCTCATTTGTTAATTAAGAAAGCCCCAGTGGTTCTCTTTCATTTCCGTTGTCTTTCTTCTTTCTTTCTTTTTCTTTTTCTTTTTCTCTTTTCTTCTCCTCTTTTCTTTTTTCCCTTTTTCTCTCCTCTTCCATCGAGCAATTTTTGCTTTAGGTGGAGAATACTTACCTAGGTGTAGAACACCTCTTCCTTCTCTCCTCATGACACATAGCATTCCACATGTCATTCATGCCCACTTTCCCACCACTATCCTCTCATGCAAGATAGAAGTGTGACACTTGGCTTCCACCTAAGTGCCACGTGTCCTCTCCTCAGATGCCACATGGCATGCATCTTCATGCCACGTGTCACCCTCTCATTCGTCCGTTTGTCTCAAAATACGCTGGTCCGACCTTCGGAGTTCGGCCAGGGGCTCGGTATGTTATTAGATTTAGCAGTGACTCATGATATGTCAGCGTCGTCATAGAGATCTAGAGAAATTCAGGGTTTACAGCCGTGTCTATCATTTACTTTGTCGGGTCTCACAGTAGATGGGCCTCTTATTTGATACGAAGCCCATAAAGCAATCCAATTTAAGCCCAAAACCCATGAAATCGTGTAAAATTGATCATAAGGATATACAAATTTTAATATGCCAAATCCAATTTAAGCCCAAAACCCATGAAATCGTGTAAAATTGATCATAAGGATATACAAATTTTAATATGCCAAAAGCAATCCAATTTAAAGCTAAAGTATAAATCATGTAAAATTCTATATTTTGATGAGGAGTAGATGGGCCTCTTATTTGATATAGTGCCCATTAAAACAATCGATTTAATGAACTACCTTTGTTTTTGTTTTTTCTACGACAAGCATCTTTTATTGCTATTAAAAATTATTTTTTATTTTTTAATGTTAATTAATTTTATAAAATAATTTTTAAATTTGAAAATCTACTTAATAAAAAAGCCTTTATTTTTTTTATTCCATTGTTTTGTTCAAAAAAGTTGACCCTGCATATATTTTGATGAGGGCGAGATGGGCCTCTTATTTGATTAAAGAGTCCATCAAAAGCCTTCAATCTAATTTAAGCCAAAAACACATAAAATCATGTAAAATTGACCATAAGGATATAGAATTTTAATATGCCAAAGTACCTTCCTTTCTAACAAACCCACATCCTCCTTTGTAATCCTAACTTGACCCACCCCACCCAGTTCATTCTCAATACCTTTGTTTTTCTGTTTTTCACAGTGACATCTTTGTGCTAACTTAAACATTATTTTTATTTTTTAATGTTAATCAATTTTATAAATAATTTCTAGAATTGAAAATCTACTTAATAAAAGCCTTTATTTTTATTTTCATATATTATATTTTACTATTTAAATTATATTTTATTTATGTATTAATGTATTAAAATGAATTATATTTAACATACAGTATAAATGAGAATGAAAAACAAGTGAAAATGAAAAATATTTTACACAATTAGTTAAGGTTATCAATGAGAAAAATGAAAAGATTTCACATATATGTCTTCATTATATTTTGATTACATTCTTGTTTGAGTTACAATGTTTTGATTTATAATGTCCACCAATGCATGTGAGAATGTCCACTTATTAATGTATTAGCTTGATATAATAAAAATATTTTTTAAAGCTAAACACTTTGGTTATAAGTTAGTGTGAGTTCATTAGGACTTGAACCCCTAAGACCTCTATGCCCTACATGCAGGCAGTTGAAGTATTTTCTGGCATGAGCTGAGCATGGTAGGCACGTAGTAAAAAAGTTTCATATAAAATATTCAAATTCTATGAAAACGTAAGCTTGTACACCCCTCGTACACTTAATATATTTTCCTTGTAGTTAATTATAATCATCTTTTCCTTTATAACAAAATACCTTTTTTGTTATTAAAGACAAGTATGTGTATTTCCATTGTTTGGGTTAAGGAAATAATAAAAAATAAAACCCAATTATATTTTCATCTGTCTATTTCGGGAAGCTTATGACTTAATGTGTATTAGGTTATAGAATGGGGGCTAGAGGTCTTGACATCCACGATCTGTATGAAAGATCTCTTATGTTGGTGTAATAGTATATGCAAACTCCCCCACACACAAATCCCTCATGGTCCCATATGCGGGGTCGATGCGCACTGGGACACGTACGAAAAGGTCCCACAGCCGAGGATGAGATATGCCTAATAGGATTTTCCCTACAAGGGTTACTCCACACCTAAAATGCACATGCAATGGCGATACATAAACATCAATCACATTTCATACAATTTATACAACGATATATGAAATGTTGGTGTCATGCGGGATGACCCCTCATGCGACAACCTAAGTGTGGCTCCTCACACTGCGGTGCCAAGTGTGAAGCCCAGCCATTGTTATTTAACCCGATGACTTAAACGTTGGACAACCTCGATTTTAATTTATCATTTCATGATTTTTCTTTTCTTTGAGCCACAGTTTTGGGTTTCAGAAGCGCACGCCTTTCCAACATTTTCGCGAACTTATATCGTCGGGATTCATGTCTAACTTTGAATAACATTTTGGTCTTTCTACCACAGGGAGGGGGAATCTCTGACTTGCTCCCCCGAGAAATATGTAATTTATCATTTTGATCCAATTTACACATCCAGGTAGTCTCAACCTTGGACTTTGTCCCATTTTTCTTAGCTCACGACCCATTCCTTATCTAGATGAATATAATACCATGCACCCACACTCGACTCGACGTGGTATGTGTGCATATGAAATGCATGATGCGATGCATTTTACTTCATGTTACATGTATATATGAGTGCTACATGAAACATTAATACACCATGGACAATTATAATTTTTTACATATAATTTACATTCATGCAATCCATGTTAATACATCAAGCAGTATATATTAACTGTGATTTTCTTGACATATTATTTAATATTTTACATGATAACACACAAAATGGCCCAAATCTCGGACCCGCATAAAGCGGTATTATGTGCCCGAGTACTATTTCACGGTTCGTCACAGAATGTCTGTGATACCAAAACACACCACAAAACCCGAAGGCATGAGTCTCGGGATCAAAACCAAACCTCTATCAGTCCAAAAATTGCCCAGACTTGATCCTAAAATCTTGTCTTACGGACTATTTTATGATCCCGAAATTTCAACGAATTGTCAAAGCTTGATCCGAAATTCGATTCGATGTCCGTGATCTTGAAAAAATTCCTAAAAATTCCTACACTCAGTCCAAAAAATTTATGACTGAAATTTACAACCTCTCACGGCCTCTAAGAAAACCTCAAGTCATTAAATGACCTTTAGGCTAGAAATAACACAAGTAAGAAAATTCTTTACCTCGTGAGTTTGGCCAAAACTCAGATTTTAGTGTAGGCAGCGTATTTGTCGATGTCATTGTAGCTTTGCTTTACATAAAATGAAAAACTACGGTCCGATTTCCGTAGATCTTAGAGAGAAGAGAAGAAAGAAAAAATAAAATTTCTCTCTCTCTAACGCTCTCCCTCTCCCTCTCCTGTCTCTTTTGACTTTTCTTTTTTATCTTCTTCTTAAACGTGCAATTCCGACTGTCTCGGAATTGGACGAAATTCGACGTGGTAGCTAGATTTCGCGACATGATTTCAGCGTGAAGTCAGTTTAGGTAAATAGAATCACAGAAAAATTCAGGTTAGACGAAAGTGTCGTTTCTTCTTTTTAGTCAGTTTACGGGGTTTCCACATATATCGACCGCGATATGAGATTAGCGGAAATTATATATAATTAATATAATTGTTCGTAATACTTGGTGAATCCTATGGTTTCAATTGTCCTTATAACGTGCGTCATATATGTGACATAAAGTATAGACATCTGATAAGCGCATCACATTGCATTATGCATGGAAATCGCATGACATGGGTGTTAGTGCATGGTATGGATCTGTAAAACTTGGGAAAATCAGACATTTTCAAAAATGGCAAAATGATAATAATAATAATAATAAATTGCCATAACGGTTCAGGGAAACCTAGGAAATTCTCTAGATCTCGGATGACGAAATGTACTGCGTCGTTAAATTCGTCTCGCAAAATCTAGTGACCTAAAAAAATTTCGTCAAAATCTGAGACAATCGAAATTTTGTTATGAGTTTCTAAGTGATAAGTCGCCAGTGACTCAGTGGACGATATTTTTACGAAAATCTCGGAAGTCGGGAAATGGCTTGACCTAAGTTCATGTAAAATAAATTGAACTGAAAATAAATAAATTGTTTCGGGGTAGAAACGAACTCGAATGAGAGATCGAAACACTTGGAAAGAGATTAAAAATAAAATAAAAATAATCAAAGATAAAGAAGTCAAAGGTGGGGACGGACGGAGGAAGCGAGCGAGAAAGGGAATGAAGAGAGGGGTAGTGTTCTGCCCAGTCTATAGGTGACTATGGTTCCGTGAATAAGTAAAAATCGATTCACGTAAATAATATCGTAACTACAAATCACAGTTCGTCAAACTCATAAAGTGATTTCTTTATGTTATTTATCTAAGTCATTTAATGGCTTGAGGTTTTCTTAGAAGTAAATGGTGAGTCCCAAAATTTTGGACTAGTGTAAAATTTTTAGAAATTTTCGGAATTTGTTTCGAATGATGCAGTTTATAGTTTCGAGATTATTTTCGAACTGTCTCGGGTTGTGTTGAGGTTTAGTTTCGATCCGGGGACTGATGTCTTGGGTTTGAAAGTGGTGTGTTTTGGTATCACTTGATGTCCCAGTGGCCAGGTAAGGAGAGGGACGAGAGGTGCCACATTTATATGGGTCCAATTTGGGCCATTTTGTGTGTATTGTTCGAAAAACAAATAATATGCGGTTGTGTATAAAAATCATGTTAATATGTGCTTGCGTGATGTATTAACATAGAAATTGTGATGAATGGAAATTATATGTAGGAAATATAATTATCGAAATTTATAAATGTTGCATGTAGCATGACATAGCATGAAATGGCATGATTGCATTTCATATACCGCGATCATGCGCATGACATGGGTGTGTGTGCATGGGTATGGTCATCCATCATCAATGTTGATGAATGGGTAGTGAGCCGTACTTTGGACGACGTCCAATAAATGACTCATGGCTCAAATCATAAAGTGAAATATAATTAATGTGTGTTGGGTGGAAGCGAAGAATTCGTTAATCCCTGGTAAAGCTTTGAACATGGATGAAGAGACCGCGAGTGTGATCAAAGGAAACCGCATCTGAACTCATCTTCTTTCTGCCCAAGAACTGCCTCAATGGAAAAATCACTGGCATCACACATCACTTCAAAGGGTAGTTGCCAGTTGGGTGCTCTCACTATAAGTACAGTAGTCAGATGTAGTTTGAGCTCTCCGAAGCTCTTTTGGCACCTTTCATCCCAGATAAACTTGGCATCTTTCACCAATAGCTCACATAGCGGTTTTGCAATTTTTGAAAAATCTTTGATAAACCTCCTGTAGAAACCTGCGTGGCTAAGGAACTGCCTCACTGCCTTGACATTTGTGGGAGATGGTAGCTTAGAAATAAGCTCAACCTTGGCTTTATCAACTCCAATGCCCTCGTTGGAGATGACGTATCGAGACAATTCCTTGATTAACCATAAAATGACACTTTTCCCAGTTAAGCACCAAGTTTTTTTTAATGCATCTATTAAGAACAGTCTCAAGGTTGGCCAGACACTCCTCAAAAGTACCTCCATATATGGTGATGTCATCCATGTACACTTCCATAATGCGTTCCACCATATTACTGAAAATACTAAGCATACACCTTTGGAATGTGGCAGTTCCATTGCAGAGGCCAAAAAGCATTCTCCTGTAGGCATAAGTTCCAAATGGGAAAGTGAAGGTCGTCTTCTCCTTGTCCTCCACAACAATTTCTATTTGAAAATATCTGGAATAGCCATCTAGAAAACTATAAAATGGGTGCTCGGAAACTCTCTCTAGAAGTTGATCAATGAAGGGCAAAGGAAAATGGTCCTTCCTTGTCACTGCATTTAGCCTCCTGTAGTCTATACATACCCTCAACACAGTAGAAGGCGTGTGACATATCTTCTCCGCTACTCGTTTTACTGTAATGGTCACCCTCGACTTTTTGGGTACAAGCACAGTAGGACTCGACCGGTGTTATCTGATCAGGGTGATGTGTCGGCTGTGTGATTTTAGAACTTTAGCGCGCACTACCTCTTTCATGTGGGGATTCAATCGTCTCTGTGGTTGTCGCACTGGTTCGGCTTCCTCCTCCATGTAAATGTGATGAGTGCAAACCAAATGGCTAATTCCTTTTAAATCCGAGATTTTCCATCCAATGGCTTGTTTACACTTCCTGAGAATTCCAAGAAAATTGTCTTCAAAGAAAATTCCTTTTAATTTCTTCCTTCTTTTTCCAAGAGATGACGACACCAATTTGAGGGTTCATTCACTTTTTCAAGCTGCCAATTCCTCGATCAGTGCCTTGTAGTAGATTTGTTGCCCCATTGTTCCTCCTGATGGTGTCGATCAAACCTTTGCTTGTAGTGGGGTTTCAATTCTCCTAGACCTAGTGTAAAGCGGAGTGGGGTGCGAGGTTGACAGCGGCTCCCCAGTCCCAATAATGCCTTCCTACCTGAGTTCCTCGATGTTTGCGAAATAGTGGGACACCACGGGTCTTTATTATTACTTCTTTGGTGTCTTGCAGCTGGATGATGACACTTGTATTCCTGTGAAAGCGTTGCATTCAACCTCTTTTCCATATGCACAGTCTTTTAAAACTTGATAAGTTTGAACTTATTAATATGTCTAAAGGGAATGTTGACTTAAAATACCTTTTTTACATGTTGGCGTGCCTTTTGCCTCGACTCTTGAAAATCTCAATTGGGTTGTTCACCCCTTTTTTGGCTCTAAGTGCTTGAGGAAATGGTGGAGGCATGTTCTTCTTCATCATATCTTCTTTGATCACTATCATTTCCACTTCCTCATCTTGCCCTTCTTTAGCTTCATCAAGTGGTTTAGGCATTCGTTGCTAAACTTTTTTACCACTTCTCAAGGTAATAACTGCTTTTACTTCATCCATTTTAGGAGCAGTTTCACTTGAGTCAGCTATTTCATGAACTCCCCTAGGGTTTTGCTGAGTTTGTGAGGGAAATTTCCCTTTTTCTTGCACTTGGTGCTGATTGGTGAGCCTTAAGATGGAATACTGCAGGTTGTCAATTTTTTGGGCAATTTCGCTCTGGAACCCATCCATTCTCTTGTTCAAAGTGCTTTCCACAATGTCAACTCTTTGATTTAACTGCACATTCACTATCTTCTGCTCTCCCACAAAATCACCCACCACTTTATCGGGTTTAGAATATGGCTTGTTTCCGCTAGAAAGTTGTGATGGTTGAAGATCGTGAAGTTGAAGCATACTGTGGTGGAGCAGCGGGTGCATACTGTGGAGGTTTTGGCTTCTAGGAGAGATTTGGGTGATTTCTCCAACTAGGGTTGTAAATGTTTCCATATGGTGCATTAGTTGATGGTTTGAATTTACGTACAACATTTGCTTGCTCCACAAACATCTCCCTCATTGTTGGAATGGTTGGACATTGCTCTCCCATATGCTCGGTGGGCCAAGCGGATAAAACATATTATTTAGCACCAGGAATCTCGATCCTACACATACCTCATGCAGTTTTCTCATTTCCAGTTCTTCCAACCTTCTAGCTAAGGTTGAAACTAGTTACCACGTCGAATTTCGTTGAATTCCAAAGCGGTCGAGGAATTTTACATTCGGGCACATAGTGAAGGATCGGAGCCGGATTAACCTCATGGGCAGGGGGACCTCCGTGCTCTGATGGATATGGCTTTTCCTTAAAAGCGTCGAATAAAATCCATGGAATGAACCCCTTTACAATCTTTAACATATCTTTAGAAAATAATGCGGAAGCGGGTGATAATTTTTTTCTTTTCTTTTCTTTGTTTTTCAAACACTTGGATTTTTCGAAAAATTGGCGAGTTTCCTGCATTTTTCGGACTTTCCCAATTGCAAAAACTTTGATAAAAGCATTTAAAAACACTTATAAACTAATTTTATACTTATGGCCAGAACACAAACCGCAGCCAAATCAACACAATATACATACATATACATTTGTTTACTTCAAATCATCAAAACATTTCAAACCCTCTTAAATTCCATGCACATTTTTGTAAGCATTTTGGCTTGGCGGACTTAAGCGTAGCCTCGTACCTCATCAGCTGAGGATCAAAGCCCGTAGTTCCTTTTCAACTTTATACATATACATATATACATAACAAAATATTCAACATAAACAATATGCAAAATTATATATACAATGGAAATCACGAGTCGTGCGTCTCATCGTGGCTCAGACTCACTTTGCCTCGAGGAGGGTCCTCTATCGACGCACTTGTCTCGGGTCCTGAAAATGTTTTGAAAACACATGGAAAAGAATGAGCTAAAGGAGCCCAGTGAGTGTACATTTTCATTAAAATAACATTTTCAGTATATACCAAAATAATACATACTTATCCAACTAAAATCATTTATACCTTAAACATTTATGCCTTAACTTTCTTTTCAATAAATACTTATACCATTAAAATCAATTTATGCTCTTTGAAACATTTATACCTTAAACTTTCTTTCAATAAATACTTATCATTTAAAATCCATTTATGCTTTGAAACATTTATACCTTAACTTTATTTCTTTCCTTCTAATACATACTTATACAATTAAAATCCATTTTATGCCTTAAACTTTCTCTTTCTTTCTTTCTTTCATACGATGGAACGAAATAAACACAGAACGGTTCCAGAATGCGCGGTGAGGCAGTCATTCCAGTCATAACCGCATCTTGGAGCTTGCGGCTGCATAGGAGTTCGATCCTCTTACCTTATCACGTGTAAGGATATTACCTCTAGACACCTAATTCCCTCCCTCGGTTAGTAACTGCTCTTTACCCTCTAAATCCTTACAAGCAGGTACCTCGGCCGATATCGATCCTGCAGTCATATGGGGTTAGGGTAACAAATCGAGTAAAACATTTATCGAAAATACATTTATAAATCATTTAAATCCTTTACTTTATCATGAAAACTCATATATATATGCAAATATACATATGCATTCTTTACGCGTTTTTAAACTTTCATAATGCCTTAACATATGCATACATATATAATTTAAGATAAATATATATATATTGATGCAAGGTAAACATGTACATTAAATTTTTCATTTACATCAAAACTTTTCATTTAGGCAATATAAACATTTACATTAAACTTTTCATTTTAACATCAAAATAATTCACTTTTAAAACTCAATTTGCAAAACATCATTTTACACTCCACGGTTCAAAGCAAATCCAGCTTGCTTCCCACGTTGAGTTCCGTTCACGTCCAGATAGTCCTTTTCACCTTTTCCAAGAAAATCCCACATTACATTAACCATAATTTCCATTTTAATCCACCATAAACACTCATTCCTATATTCTTAACATTCCTCTAGGAATACATTTCTTAGGAATTGAATCGATCAATCGGATCGTCCAAGCCAAGAAGTTATGGCATTTTCATGCCAACTAGTCATTTTCATAGATTTTTCTAATGACAGTTTGTATTACTCATTTTTCCGAGGTCTTGACTTCATATTTTGACACTATGTCCTTATACTCATTTAAAGCTAAGGTGCTAGGGTTCTATTCAGTGGAATCACGGTCGAACATAGGAAACTCTTACGTCAATAGGAAGTAAATCTATGTTCAAAAACTGAACCAGAATTTGGCTTGCACATGGTCCTACTTTGAGTGAATATTTAGGCCACTTATGATCAGAATTTTGCGATACCTTCTTCTTAAGTTTTGTTCTCCTTCAAGTCTATTTTACGTAGCCACTTAAATCACTCAAATCGGATCAAAATTGAGCAAGAGTTATGGCCAAAAATACCAAAACTGGTCAAATAGAAAACAGGACATTCCTGTACCGGGAACTGCTGCCCAAAATTGACCAAAATGTGTTTCTCTTCCGTTTTTCAACTCTAAACACTTAAATCTGATGTTATACCCATTTCAACATAACACACACAATTCACTATCAAACCCTAACCCTTACTCACTTGATTTTGTCAAAACCTAACCTAAACCATAGCTTTCTCAATTGATATTAAATTCAGCACATTAAACCTTAAAATACATCAATTTAACATCCATACCAGAATTTAAGACATTAAACATGGAAAACATCAAACCCTAACTTTCCCACCATGAAATACTTGTTCTTGAGTTTCTTTGGCTCCTCTCCTTGATTACCACTTGAAGATCACTTGAAAGCTTGAAAAAGCAAGAAAACTCCTCCCAACTTGGATTTCTCCTTTCTCTTCCTCTTTCTCCTTTCTCCCCCTTTCTTTCTCTCTTTTCTCTTCTCTCCTTCTCATCGTGATCTCCTCTATTTGGAGACTTAAATCCCTAATTTTCTTTAAATTCCAACTTTCCAAAATTACCCTTAAGTCAAAAGAATTCAATTAGTTGTGTAAGAGTGAATTACCGCTAATCAGAAGCTTCCTCATAGGTCCATTTTTTATGAGACCAAGTCATTTACCCATTATTTAAATCATAACTTAGCCATTAAGAAAGATTTTGATTGGCTAGTACAATTAAATATCTCCTTATATAGCGATTTTATCTCCGTTTAGCCTTTTCTTTGTTTTTATATCGATTATATGTCAAGAAATATTCTATAATTGATCTATATTTAAATTTGAACATAAAATATTCTAACTAAATCCTTCACAGGTGAATTTCGGGCTAAAATCCATAGAAATCGGATTAAAATCATTAAAATCGTGTCCAGGACGATAGCGTATTATTATCAGTGCGATTGGATCGCACGGAAACTATCCAAAGCGGACCGTTCACTCCGTTTCGATTCGTTGGAGCTCTATGATTATTTCCGGACATTTTACATTATTTTTGGCCAATTCAGAAAATATCGGCGCGAGCTCCAATTTGTTAGAAATCACTATTCCGCCAAATCTCAGGTCTCTTCTAAATATCGGTTCAAGTCATAGGGCGGGAATTTCTTAAAAATTCCTTTACAAAAGCCCTCCATCTAGGATAAAATAAGAAAATCACTATTCCTTAGGGCACCCAGATTACAATTTTAATTTTTACTTTATGCCCAAATGACCGTCGGACGTTTTAAATTCTAATCTACCCTCATTTCTATCATTGGACACTCTAATCGGTTCAAAGCTACTATTATAACATTCAATCAGTTTGAGGTTTACAATCACCCCTCCTTATAAAAATTTCGTCCTCAGAGAAATTAACACATTAAATAAGAAGATAGAATAATGCCTCTTCATCACTCCTCATGCTCCCATGCTTCACTCTCGCGCATATGACTCCTCCTTGTACCTTCACAGTGAATAGTCTTGTGGTGCGGGACGCTGCTCTCGACGGTCGAGGATGCGCATTGGTTCCTCTTCGTATGTCAAATTCTCTGTATTTCCCTTTGGTTGCTTTGTCAATACATGTGAAAGGTCTAGTATATACTTATTAGACATAGAAACATGGAAAATACTCGTGAATGCGATGAGATTAGATGGCAATTCCAATCGATGTGCCCGCTTCTCCAATCCTCTCGACAATCTGTGTAGTCCCGATATCTGAGTGGACTCGACTTTCCACGTTTCCCAAATCTTAAATACGCCCTTCCGTAGGAAATCCTCAAAAATACCATATCCTACTCGAACACTGGGTCCCTACGCGTTATTCGCGCATAACACTACATCGGTCTTGTGAAATTTTGGTCTGCCACTTCCTAACCTTGACCTTATCCTGAGTCACTTGGACAATTTTCCGGACCTCGTAATTTCCTTTCACACCACCTCATCCCAACATGCGGGTTCGACATTTAGTCCATAAGAGCCTCATGGGAGCCATACCAATCTTGCGAGGATAAACGTTATTAGATGCGAACTCCATTAGTAGTGTTCCTTTAGGGTATGATACATCTTTGTACTTCTCGGATGCATAGCATAAGCGGAGGAATGGGCTTCCTCCATAATCTCTCTCCTCACATCACCTACATCCGGTACACATAACCTCTGCCCCATGACCACGGTACCATCCTCTCTCGGTAGTAAATCTCCTCGTTGCCCCGGACTCTACTTCACCTCTCAACTTCACTATGCCTTGGATCACGAATCTAAAATTCTCTAATCCTGTTTATCAATGGAGACGTGCACGAAATGTGGCTTCTTGATGCTCACAGTCTGTCGGTTCAGTCTCACACCCAAGGACCTCAGTTCTATGAGTCGAGGAAGATGCACGACCCTCAAGTGCGATATGGAACTCATGGGTCTCCTACTAAGAGCATCTGCTACCACGTTCGCCTTTACAGGATGATATTCAATGGTACACTCATAATCCTTATTGAGTTAGTCCTCTCTCTTTCTCATGTTCGGTTCCTTCTGCGTAAATAGATGCACCCAAGCTCTTATGATCGTAAAAATCCTCAGGTACTCATATAAATAATGCCTCCATATCATAAGGCAAATACTAGATTTGCTAGCTCAAGGTCGTGTGTAGGAAAATTACTGTTCATGCTTCTTCAATTACCTAGAAAAGCATATGCAATCACCCTTGTCATTACCGCATTAATACATAACCTAGACCACATCGAGGGCATCACAATACTGCGCAAAGCCATCACATACGATGGAAGTGTAGTCTTTGGAACTAGGTCAATCTCCTTTTCGGTTCATGGCTTTCTGGCGGCAAGCCTCACGACCATAAAAGCGGTTCCTCTTTCTTTGTCAGTCTAGTCGAAGAGTGCGGCTATCTTAGGAACATCCACTCAAAGAACTTACGGTAATACCTGCCAAACCCTTAAAACTCCTTATCTCTGTAACACTGTGGAGGTTTCCAATTCGATATGCTTAGGCCTTACATGGATCTGAGATCCCTGCGAAACTATGTGTCTGAGGCGACAATCGAGCAAAAACGGACACTTCTTTGTGTTTAGCATATAACGATGTTCCCTCGATGTTTCAACGAATTATCCTCAAGTGCTCTGCATGTTCTTCTCCTTTACTGAATAGATCGGGTATATCGTCCAGTAAGCACGATAACTGGCTGATCTAAGTAAGAATAGGAAAATCTGTTCATGAGATCATAAGCGGTGGGCATTTGTAAGTCGAATGGCGATTGCTTTCAAAATGCAGTGCAGGTGTTAAGATGCTGTCTTAGGAACATCCTCATCATGAAGTCTCAACTTATCCAATTCACTTCCAATTAAATCAAGGCTCATGACAACATCTTTGCAGGCCTTACATCAAGCCATTAGCATCACCTTAAAATTGAAAAACCCATAATGCCCTTCACCTTAGCAAAATTACATTCATATCTTAATCGATTCTTAACTGCCCAAAGCAGTAATTCTAACACATTCCGTAGGTATGTAATCACTTCAATTGATTAAAATCAATGGAAAGCAACTTTCCATACTTCTCCTAAGATTGGTCCATTCCATATGTCACACATTCATAATTATTTCTTCAATTTCTTCATTTTCTTTCAACAATTTATATTTGATAATTCGTCAATGTCATTGATTTACTTAAACTAAATCAAACGATACATTTCAATTAAACCTAACTTTCTTGGCCTAACCCTCTCATCTCATTTTCTATTCAACTTTTAATTCCATTAATTCCTTCAAGCATTTCAAGTAATGTCATTAAATCAATTAAAACCAATCAAACAACATCACTTTCATTAACATCCAAGGTTGACCTAAATTGACAATCCTTATAATCTCATTCTTTCTTTTCAATTTCTTAGCAAAATCAACCTAGAATCATGTCAATTTAATAGCTAAAGCCTTAATATAACTCAATTGAAAGTTTAGATAAATAATCCATAAAACCTAATTGCTAACTGGAACCTCCACGAACTCGTGACCCGCTCCGTTTACGTCGCCCAGTATGCGTAACTGGGATTTCAAACCGGTAACTCCTCTCATCCCTAGCTACGGCCTCTACTACGGTGATGCGTATTGTGGGTTATCGACTATTATTGGTCCAAATCTGGACTAAAACCTCGACAACCCTCTTCAAGCCGTGATATGGACCTTTTGGTTTTCCATTTTATCTTTTATCATCGGATTGACTTCAAGCAATGATACATGACTAACTTCTCTTGATACATAACTTGTGGCATTTCTTGGAATAAGGACCTCATATCCTACAATTGATTATACAAGATTATGTATAAGATCATGCATTTTATATGTTAATCTATCATTAGAATCGTCCTCTTCAACTTTTTTTCAACAATCATCTTGACACTGATTCCTCGAAATATCGATCTCCCATGTCCTCTAATTGCTCATCCCTATTTGAACCCGTAGAACATTATCATTTCCATGTTGAAGTAATGCTTGATTTTCATCCAAGCGACTAGACTCCCATTTGGGCGAGTCGGTTACATTACATTAATATTCCTCCTAAGGTGTTGATGATGGTGGGACTCTTCTACACATGCCTACAATTTCTTTCAACTTTATGATATTTTCCTCACCTTTATTCTCCTATTCTCTAGAGCAATCTTTGAAGTGAGTCAAGACTCCTTTTGTCTAGACCTTCCAACTCAAAAGATCTAGTATTATTTCCTATAAATGAAACCTCGGTATTTCGAATTGAGTGAGTACTAATGCCTCGGGAGCTCTACAGTGTGATCGGCCTCGGCAGCGCATTTTATTAATTCAAAATTTTACTATGTCATGTAATGCATATATGATTTTTAAATCACATAAATAATTTATGAAATTTTAAAATAAAACATTAAAACAATCATATGAAAATAAAAATTTCAAATCTTTATAACATTTTGGCAGAGTAGCTCGATACCGTTGAAGGATCTGACGGATTAACCTCATGAACTTGGGGACCTCGGCACTCAATGGATATAGAAACTTTTCCTTAAAAACATCAAATAAAATCCATGGAAGCGAACCCTTTGCAATCTTTAACATATCTTTAGAAAATAATGCAGGCAAAGTGATAATTTTTTTCTTTTCTTTTCTTTTTGTTTTCAAACACTTGGATTTTAGAAAAAATTGACGGAAGTTTCCTCTGTTTTGGACTTTCCCAAATTCTAAGCACGATAAAGCATTATGACATAAACTTCAATTTTATATTTCCATATTAGGACTTCTCGTCCTGACCAATCCAACACAATATACATACATATACATTTGTTTACTTCAAATCATCAAAACATTCAAACCCTCTTAAATTCCATGCACATTTTTATCAAAGCATTTTGAATGGCCCAGGACTTAAGTAGGCAGCCTGCGTACCTCATCCCTTACAGGGATCAAAGCCCACGTAGTTCCTTTTCAACTTTATACATATACATATATACATAACAAAATATTCAACATAAACAATATGCAAAATTATATATACAATGAAATCACAGTCGTCGTCTCATCAATGGCTCGACTCACTTTGCCTGAGAAGATTTCTATCGGCCCCTTTGTCTCGAGGTCTGAAAATGTTTGAAAACACATGGAAAAGAATGATGCAAGAACCCCGATGAGTGTACATTTTCATTAAAATAACATTTTAGGTATATACCAAAATATACATACTTATCGACTAAATCCACATTTATACCTTAAACATTTATGCCCTTAAACTTTCTTTTCAATAAATACTTATACCATTAAAATCAATTTATGCTTTGAAACATTTATGCATAGCTTTCTTTCAATAAATATATACATTTAAAATCCATTTATACTTTGAAACATTTATACCTTAAACTTTATTTCTTTCCTTGTACATACTTGCTCTGATTAAAAAAAATCCATTTTATGCCTTAAACTTTCTTTCTTTCTTTCTTTCCTTACGATGGAACGGAAATAAATATGTGAAACGATTTAAGTGCGACGGTGAGACAGTCACATTCGATCATAACCACTATCTTGCGGAGAAACTCACGCTTTGCATAGGGTTCGATCCTCTTACCTTATCACGTGTAAGGATATTACTCTAGACACACAATTACCCTCCTCGATTAGTAACCTATAACTTTTGCCCTCTAGATCCTTACCGCTTAAGGTACCTCGCGTGCTCAGTCATACTTGATCATATGGGGTTAGGGTAACCATCAGTAAAACATTTATCAAAATACATTTATAAATCCATTTAAATCCTTTACTTTATCATGAAAACTCATATATATATGCAAATATACATATGCATTCTTTACACGTTTTTAAACTTTCATAATGCCTTAACATATGCATACATATATAATTTAATATAAATATATATATTGATGCAAGATAAACATGTACATTAAATTTTCATTTTACATCAAAACTTTTCATTTAGGCAATATAAACATTTACATTAAACTTTCATTTAACATCAAAATAATTCACTTTTTAAAACTCAATTTGCAAAACATCATTTCGCTCGCGGTTCGCTTTCGATCAGCTTGCTTCCGTTGAGTTCAGTTCCGTCAGATAGTCCTTTTCACCTTTTAAGAAAATCACAATTACATTAACCATAATTTCATTTAATCCACCATAAACACTCATTCCTATATTCGTATTCCCTCTAGGAATCTATTTTATAAATTGGAATCAATCAATCGGATCATCCAGTAAAGTGTGGCATTTCATGCCAACTAGTCATTTCTGGAATTTTTTCTAGTGACAGTTTGTATTACTCATTTTCCGAGGTCTTGACTACATATTTTGACACTATATATATACTCATTTAAAGCTAAGGTACTGAGGTTCTATTCCAGTGGAATCACCCAATTCGAACACGAAACTCCTTTACGTCCAAATACTTGGGTAATCTATATTCAAAAACTGAACCAGAATTTGGCTTGCACATGGTCTACTTTGAGTGAATATTTACATTGCCATGATCAGGAATTTGGCGATACACTTCTTCTTAAGTTTTGTTCTCCCTTCAAGTCTATTTTGTAGCCACTTAAATCACTCAAATCGGATCAAAATTGATAATTATGGCCAAAATACCAAAACTGGTCAAAACAGAAAACAGGACATTTCCTGTACTGAGACTGCTGCCAAAAATTGACCAAAATGTGTTTCTCTTCCATTTTTTTCCTCTAAACACCCAAATCTGATGCATTATACATTTCAACCTCTTTTACCTGAATTCACTATCAAACCTAACCCTTACTCACTTGATTTTGTCAAAACCTAACCTAAACCATGGCTTTCTCCAATTGATATTAAATTCACTTCATTAAACCTTAAATACCATTAATTTAACATCCATACAAATTTAAGACATTAAACATGAAAACAGCCAAACCCTAACTTTCCCACCATGAAAACTTACTTGTTTCTTGAGTTTCTTTGGCTCCTCTCCTTGATTACCACTTGAAGATCACTTGAAAGCTTGAAGAAAACGAAGAAAACTCACCTCTGACTTGGTTTCTCTTTCTCTTCCTCTTTCTCCTTTCTCCCCTTTCTTTTCTCTCTTTTCTCCTTTCTCTCTCCTTCTCATACGTGATCTCCTCTATTTGGAGACTTAAATCCTAATTTTGCTTTAAATTCCAACTTTCAAAAATTACCCTTAAGTCGAAGAATTCAATTGGTTATTGTAAAGTAGATTACCCTTTAATCAGCGAGCTTCTCATAGGTCCATTTTATGAGACCAAGTCATTACCCATTATTTAAATCATATAGCCATTAAGAAAGATTTTGATTGGCTAGTACAATTAAATATCTCCCGCATAGCGATTTATCTCAGTTTAGCCTTTACTTTGTTTTTATATCGATTATATGTCAAAAATATTCTATGGTAATCTATATTTAAAATTTGAACATAAAATATTCTAACTAAATCCTTCACGGTGAATTTCGAACTCTGCAATCACGAAATCAGTTTAAAATCATTAAATCGATGATCCGGACAATGCGTATTATGAATTACGTTCGGATCACTTCTGGAAACTATCCAAGCCGGACCCCGATTCACTCGTTCAGTTTCGTTAGACTACATGATTATTAGGACATTTTATATTTTCGTGATTTCCGAAAAATATCGTATGAGCTCCAAATTTGATCCAGAAAATCACTATTGCTTAAATCTCCAATTCTCTTCTAATATCGGTTCAAAGTCATAGGAACTGAAATTTCTTAAAATTCGCTTTACCAAACCCCTCCATCCAGGATAAAATAGAAAAATCATATTCTTGGGCACCCAGATTACAATTTTAATTTTCACTTTATGCCCAAATGGCGTCCGGAGGCGTTTCAAGTTCTAATCTACCCTCATTTCTATCAATTTGGACCTCTAATCGAGTTGAAAACTCACGTATAGCATTCGATCGGTTTGGGGACACGCAGGTATCTACCCAGGCACTTGCGTGTAAGAGTGGGCGACAAGCGTGCCACATATCCAGGAAGTCTTGGGTTAAGTCAAACAAACAGCTCAAGTGGGACCCATAAGAGATATGTGGCACTACATGATTTGATGGAAATCCAAGGTAGATGGATAAGGTGATAAGGGTAATCCAAGGAGCCAATAGGAGAGTGACATGTGGTAAGAGAGGACATCCCACTTTGACAGATTTCTGGGAACTTTGGGGTTACAAATTACTTACACTTCCTTCAAGTAAATTATTCCCTTAGAAGTCTAGTTTGTCATATTTTTAATCATCAGATTTGGATTGAGTGAAACTCAGCTTATCTTGAACCTGACTAAATGAATGAGACATGCCGTGAGCTACTCTGAGAAACTCACCTTTAAACCCATATTCGGAAGCCTTAGAGCTACAATTTGCTTCTAGATCCTTCTATACATTTGTAGCTCTAGCTCTTATGGTTATTTACCAATTGAAATCACTCCATTTAGATGATTATAACTTAACCTATAGCCAAAACAAGAACAGGGTTTTTGAAACAAATTTGATAGCAACTCCTTTGAAACCTCACCATTTCCTTTGTACAAAAATTTCTCAAAACCAATCCAAACAAATCAAAACAATCAAACACAACTTAGAGCAACCGCCAAAACTTGTTTACAACCAATACAAACATTTTCATCCAAAAATTTTGGGGTTTTCATCAACCCAACACAAAGAAAGAGTACGAGTTTGGTTTAGTACCTTTAATCTTTTGATTCTTCAATACCAAGCATCCTTCTTCCTCTTGATCTCTCAAACTCTTGGTTACTTGGAGAAAAATCACCAATCTCCTTTCTCCACAAGCCCTAGCTCTCTCTTTCTCTCTCAAACGGAAATGCCCAAATGTGAAAATGGCTTTCTAAGACCAAAATTAGTCTTTAATCAATTACATGACTAGATCATGTTTGGCTACTCCATTAATTCCCATTTCTCATTTTCCATTTTAACACTTTATTTCACTTTCATTTCATTTTATTCACATTTTCAACATTACTTCTCATTTAGGACCCTTGGGTCCCATTTATTTATTTTACTAAATTTATTTGGCTCTTGTAAAATTTCTGAATTTTTATCATTTTTTGTTTTTAGTCATTTAAATGTCGAAAAAAAATAATTTAATTTATTTTACACCCTGAACATGTTATAAAACTGTTAGGGTATTTTCAGGGCGTTACAATATCTCTCTCTCTCTTTCTCTTTGGATAATATGTGGGATATTCTATTTCTCCTCATATCTCTTCTTGAGTGTGGAAAATTGGAACCTTAATTGGTTTGTTTATCTAGTTGGTGTGTTTGTTTGTTATATAGTTTGTTTTATTTTGAGATTTGATTGTTTTGTTTTGTTTTGTTAGTTTTGATACATGTGATGCATTCTTAGTTCAGGCTTTGTCATATGGTTATTC
Source organism: Tetrastigma voinierianum (assembly GCA_016808115.1). Taxonomy (NCBI): domain Eukaryota; kingdom Viridiplantae; phylum Streptophyta; class Magnoliopsida; order Vitales; family Vitaceae; genus Tetrastigma; species Tetrastigma voinierianum. The sequence goes on along the minus strand of JAEQBH010004230.1, from coordinate 245,016 downwards.
TTATGGTATGCTATCTTTATAGGAGATATTACTTAAGCTATCATGCCTATCATCAATTGTGCAAGAATGTGTGGAAATTATTGAGCTACTATATAGTATACTCAAATGTGATCTTTGGTGCATGCTTTAAAATTCATAAAAATATAAAAAACTTTGAAAAATCTAAAAATTATTTGAAAAGGTTGTGTTTTTGTTTAGTTGAGTTTCTTGTGAGATAACAGTGATGCTTACGATGAATAATAATTGAACCTCTCTTTGATATGAAGAAATCTAGAGATAGTTATGCTTTAAAGAATAATGGTTTGACCATTGAGTTGTAGGCTGTAAGAGTTCTTAACACTTAGAGCATAAGTCACTACCTTAGTTAGTCAACATTGCTAGTTTATACAAGAATTAGGTGATCCACTTGAGTCTTTTTTGGATCTCCTAAGACACTAGAACTTGTTTAAGAATCATTAGAGGTAATATCCTAGGCAACACAGCAATTAGGAAATGATATAACCCATCCTTGGATTGGTTGAGCCTTTCTAGTTATCCCTTATGTGCATTTATCCATAGTTACCCCATTTGAGTTATATAGCTATTTTCCTTCTAGAAAACCAAGAATAAGCACTTTAAACACCTCTTGCTAAGTATCCTTCAGTCAAAAAGCCCTTGTTTACCCTCAACATGTTGTTGTTAATGCAATATCATGAAAAGACATGTAGAGTGAATTTGGACTTCGGTTGAAGTGGTTGTGCTAGTAAAATGAATCAAAAGAGGTGTGTGAAAAAGAAGTATAGAAAATATGCAAAAAGAAAGAATAAATCAAGGTGGAGTAAGTTTGACCTCGTAGCCTTCCTACCTTAAGTAATTAAGTTTAAATGGGTGTTTCAACACCTAGTACCCTAAGATCTTCCGTTTGGGAGATGCCGACCCTGGCTTCGTTAAGGGTAGGTAGAAGAAAGTTTAGAGAGGTTGAACATTGCACTACTCTATACCTTGTGGTTAGTAAAGTAAAAGAATAAAGCTTCTTGGTGACCTTGAAGAGAAGGTGAAAATCAAATGAGTTTAGGGGTTATGAGATGGAAAATATGTGAAAAAACCCAAGTTTAGGGGAGGCTAAGATGAGCTCAAATGTGTAGAAACTCAAGATGCTAAAGGATGGAAGAAAGCATTAAGAAGAAAAGGAAATATGTATGTGTGGTAAACAAAGTCTAAAATTGACCTATTCAACTACCCTTTGCCTAAACCATACATTACAAACTATTTAAGACCTAAACGATCCTAAAAGTTGTGAATTGCCTATATTCGTGGAGAACGGTAGGCCTAGCAAGCCTATGGAGTCTTCATGAGTCATGGTATCACCATCGCCATGTGAGTGATAGATCTTCATTCAATTATAGTTTGCCTAATTCAATCTAAATTGCAATTGACCACACGAGGATCGGACTTTACACACACTCAAAGAACTTTTGGTTTAGGAATGCTTAACTCTTGGTCAATCCATTATATGGAAAGACTCTATCTCAAGGCTTTCTTTGTGTTATTTGGTGGTGAGATCCCTAAGGCAAATTATCACTTAATGCCTCTATATTAAGCTCAACATGTTTTGTTATGTTTTGAATAAGGAATATGAGTTGTCCCTTTTCTTGAGGATAAACAAAATGCTAAGTTTGGGGGAATTTGTTAGGTGTGAATCATATTAGCATTTAAGAATGGATTTCCCGATTATTTTGACCTTTTAGTGCTAAATTCACAGCATATATCTTCATTTTTATACTAATCCCTCTCTTGGCCTTTATTTTGCATAAAAGAACGAAAAGGCAAGTGAAATGAGCAAGATGGAAGAATGTTAGGGCAAATTTGCTTATTTAAGGCCTCATTTCGCGACATCGGGTGTTATCCTACGTGAGCATGTTTTTTTGCCATGTTGCAACATTGGCAGCCCTATGGAGCTTTTGGACAAAGACACTCTGTCATGTCGCGACATGACGGAGACAATATAATAGGGAATATAACTGACCGTATGGCGACATGGGAACCTTGATGAAGACCATGTTGGATGAAACTTGATATGTCATGACACGTGTCACGACATAGTAGCGACAAACCCCATTGTTCTTCTCTTTTTACCCATTTCTAGCCCATTTTCAAGAAATATAAATTCTACACTTGTAATAATCATTAAGGTTGAACTTAGAGTCATGAACATCCTATTCTAGGGTTCAGCTCTTCTTAATCTTGGGCGATTTTAGGGTTTGGTTTTAGTTGTCTTTTCTTTTGTTTTGAAGACATTTTGGAGGATCAACCAACCAAAGAACCTCTTGCAGCTAGGATTGAAGTTGGAGAGCTTTTCATCCTATTGTTGTTTTGTATCTCTAACTTTGAATCTTCTTCTCATCTATTCTTGGTTTGGAGTTGAAATATACATGAATTTGGTAGATTTGAGTTCTGCAATGAGTGGCTAATCTATTCTCTATGGTTGATTGTTAAGATTGATGATTGATTTATATATTTCTATAATGGTTTGTGAATATGTGCCTATGTTGATGTTGGTTGGTGTAGAATCTGGAATATTAAGGTTTCTTGTAATTAATTCCCATTAGGGAATCTGTGTAAACCGATTTTTAATGAATGGCAGGATTCCATAGTGACAAGGATAGAGATCATATGCCATAACCATTTCTTATTAATTGACCTAATTAAAGAAATTGAGGGAACTAGAAATGTCTAGTACTGAATGTATTTCATTAGGAGAAGACACCAATTCGGTATTGTGTGAGGGTCGTAAGTACTTAGCGATGACCGGTCTAAGCATAGTCCAAGTATTTCTATATTAAGGACCTAGCAAAGATCAATAGGACGCCCAAGGAAAAACCTCCTTTAAAATGCCAGCGCGTTCGAGGACCTAGAAGGACCCTAGCGTTGAATAGGAAGCATGTATGTGTGAGGTGAGGGAGACACGAGTGTAAACCTCATATTTTGTTCCTTGAACCAACATAAGTGCATGTTCACTTAACTCGGGCGTAATTTATATATAAATCAATATGCATGAATGTAACACCCGGAATTATTACAATAGCTAAATATTATTTTTTTCCGAAAATAAAACGATAGACCCGGGTTTAATACTAGAGCCAAGGGTAAATTGGTAAATTTACCACTTGAGGACCCTTGGGTCATTAATGAGAAAGTCTAGTGGTCAATGTATAAAATTAGGAATGTGATATGCAAATAGAAAGAGTTAATGGCTTAAATTGCTATTAATGAAACTTTGAAGTCAAAAATGGGTATAAGACTAAAACTAGTCTACCAAAAGGGATAGTTCTCATTTTTTTTGCTCAAATAGAGTTAGGGCAAAAACGTGAAGAAGAGAGGAGAAAGAGGAAGAAGAAGAAGAAGAAGAAGGAGAAAGGAAGAGAAGGAAAGATTGAGCCAAAAGGTAAGGGTTAGTTTGATTCTTGTAAAATGGTTCTTTTTCTAGGGTTTGGTTGGGGAACTTCTCTAACCTAGGTTTTGAGATATGGGGTGGTAAAACCCTAATTCTAGGTTATTTGTGTAAGGATTTGAGGGGATTTTGTAGAGGGGTATGATTCATGGATTTCTCTCTTTTTGAAAGCTAGGGTTTCATCCTAACCTTAGATTGGTTGAGTGATGGGTTGGAAAAACCCTAGATTCTTGTTTAAGATGTGTTTTGGAATATGTTTTGGGTTGAATAGAGTGGCTTTGATGTGTGTTTTTAAGTGTTAAGGGTTGATTTAGTTTAAACTTATGGAAAAAGTGGGGAAAATCATAAATTAAGGCATTTTTCGTTTGGATTTTTCTGTTATGTGAGTGTTAGTATTTTGGCCATAACTTAGTCATTACTGCTCAATTAGTGATTCAGTGGTTGTGTAAACTAGACTTCAAGGAGCACAAATACCCCTGAAATATGTGTCCAAATTCGTAACCCATTGGACCCCAAAATTCATTCAAAGTGGAAATTTATGTTGTTTAGGACATATCTCGAGTTTCGGTGCTTGGTGGAATGATTCAGTTGGAAAGAACCCTTAGCACCTTATCTTCAAATGAGTAATATGGAGATAGGAATCTGAAGGTGTTTTGTGTTGAGTGTGTTGTTTATTGTAACCCTTATAAGGGTTGTTAAATGTTGATCTAATAGTGTAAGAGAAGAAAGTGCACTTGGGGGATCAAGGTTTATGTTGGAAGGTATAAGAATATATGTGAGTCGAGTGGTGATAAAGTAATAGGCCACTTGAGTAATTTTTATGTGACACGGATTGAGAGAGGCTAAGGAATCTTATGACTTGTTATTTGCAGATCCTTTGGAGTAGCCTCGGGTTTTGACTTCCTTAGGAGACTTGGATTTTGAATCGAGGAAGGTAGGGGATCTTATAACCTTCTCTGGCATGCGCTTGGTTTGATGTTGTGGGAGTCTGTACCATTCCGTTAGCTTTGTGTGTGATTTTCTATTGATATATAAATGTATATTTTTATATATGTAAAATCTTTGGATAAGAATTTACATGATGTTTTTAAATATCCATGTGGTTGAATGCTTTATGAAATTGTTTTAAAGCATGACATGGGTATGAAGAGAGGCTGTGTGAGAGTCGGATTGGTGTAGTGGACACGGGACGATGACTAGTCCACGGGTTGCCGTCCCAGGAAGGAGTCACGGATATACGGGATGTGGGCATATCCTGGGTAGTAAGTCGGCCAATTTGTGGATTGTTTTGGGATGATCGGCTAGTCCACCGGGTGAGAAAGCGAAAAGTCCTTGATGAGGGAGTTGAGATGGTGGTGTTGCATTCATATGTTTCCATCATCAACTTTATTATTTGTAAAATGCTCATGTTTTGAGATATTTTTGAATTATGTATAAATTGGGGAAATGTTTTTATGAGCATGGCTTGTTATGGGATTCACTCTTGAGTTATCGAACTCACCCCGTTCATCTCCTCCACCTTAGATCACAATCTGAGACTAACTGCGTGACATGAAAGTTGGACTTGTAGGGTTTGAGGATGAGTTGTACAACCTTAGCTTGTTGGTGGTTGAGCATACATTTTGATGAATGTTGAGTGTTATGTGGATATTCATGCGTATATTTGGGCCAGTTGGTATCTTCTGTGGATCATTGTATATTTGGCTTGTGTAGCCATAGTTTTGGAACTTTGTGTAAATGTTATTTTGATCAAGTGTAAGTGTAGTTTTGGAGTACATTGAGGTGCTCTGTACCTATATGTGTGTATGTTTGGAGACCTGGAGTAGTGTTTTATTTCGTTCCAGGTGATTACTCCAAGTGGAGTTTAGACTCAAGTTGTGAAAAAAAAATCAGGTGGTAAAATAGTAACATAAATCACACCAGTGGAATTCGGGGTGTGACAATGAATCAAGACAATCAACCGTAGTATCTCTTTTGTTTGAGTTCATCATTCGCTTTTGTATTATCTCTTGCAAACTAGCTACAAATCTTTTCCTCTATTTTCATTTGTTTCAATTTTAATTTTGTTTTTATAAATCTTTCACCAAATCATTCAATTGCTCAAATAATGAAATGATCAAGTAGCCGAAATACTCAATCCCCCTCACCCCTTTCTCCATGGGATGATACTTGGTTTTTAATAAGAAAACCACTTATTACTTGTGATCCGTGCGCTTACGGTAAATTGGAAATTGTGTTTGTTTATATGATATAAAAACGCAAAGCATAAGTCAGCTAATAGAGATCTCCCTTCTTCTCAAGCCTTAAACAAGCCCATAAAAGTGTTTTAGTATATGAACCTAAAAAAGTTTTTATTCTTTTCCTATATGGGACAAGGTCCTTTTTGAAAAAGCCATCAACCACTAACACCTAGTACGTCAAGGGTTGAAGATGTAGACAGCTCCAAGCAAGAGACCAAGTTGTGAAAGACCTAAGATGTTAGCTCCAACAAGCACAAGCTAGAAGAATGAAGACTGCTTATGCCAAAGAGAGAGTTGAGAGGGAATTTGTTATTGATGATTCGGTATATTTGCGGCTACAACCTTATCGGCAAACTTCATTTGCTTTGAGAAGATCCCTTAAACTCTCCCCACGTTTTTATGGGCCCTATCGTGTGTTGGAAAAAATTGGTTCATTGGCTTCTCCACTTAGATCTTCCACCATGAAGTAAAATTCACTAAGTTTTTCATGTTTCACTCCTATAAAAATAGCTAGGTATAACTGGTAAAATTGATTATTCTCTTCCATTTGAATAAAAAACATGAGTTTTGGACATATTTAGGTTATTTTTAAAAAGAAAATTCCTAACATAGGTCGGAAACCAAAATAATGTTCAAACTAGTGTGTTATAGTCTCGTCGATATACACATCAGCTATGATACCGCAATCCCTTGTTTATTAGCTCACGAAATTGGCTTCTTTGCATTAAATTTTTAAGTTAAAGTCATAGTAGGTGTTTGCGATAACTTAAAATTTCCAACTGGTGATGCACTATTTTATGCCATTGGTTTAGCAGTGAGCCATTTTTAAGCGTTAGCGTTTAGTTCTTTATTTTATTAGCGATTTATCTAAGTTATTTGGATCTATTAAGATATAAATTTAAATCATTAAATAAAATCATCATATGAAAAAAATTCTAAAATTTGTGTTTAATTAATTTGTGCTTTCAATTTTTTTTCCATTTTGGTGTATTTTATCTTAGCAACATAGCTCTGAGGACGAGGTTGGGGCGTGCCAGTAACTTAGAGCATTGACAAAATTTCTTATGCTTAAAAATTTTAATATGGAAAAGTAGCACAATTCACATAATCTTATTAATGGTAATAAAAAATTAGGTTTTAATTCAATAGTTATTTAAAAAAAAATTAATGATTAAACTATAAGGCGCCTTTAAGTCATACCACACTCAGATTAATCTCATATGAACCGGAGAGAGACTATAAAGATGATAAACCTCTACCACATAACATAAATGCATCCTTAGGACTCGAACGTGAGACCAATCATCTGACCATCTCACCACTAATTAAGCTAAAAGATGTTTCAACCATTTCACCTATCATGTTCGAGGTTTTTTTTTTCTCTTGATTTTATTACTAATTAAGTACTAATTGTAGAAAAAATGTGTAAAAAATTTCTCTAGTGTTGTACCTGATATTCAACTTATACCTTAAACTTTTTTTTTATGTCTAAAAATGCCTTTGCAGTTTATTTTTGTAACCCAGATTAGCCCCTACCACTCAAACCGTTAAAATGGTCAAACGGTGTTAAAATGTTCGATTAAGAAAATCTTGTGTAATGTTCACATGGCATAGAGCATCTCACTCTCTCTTCCACTCCTCTCTTTACTCTCCACTTCTTTCTCTACTCTCTCATGGTTGGACCTGACCCCTAGCCTAATCCTTTTTTTAACTCTTCATTTTTAATAAACTATATTTTTAGTTTTTTAAAATATAATAAATAAAATTCAATATTATTTTTTAAATTAAAAATAAATTTTTCTTTATTTTAAATCTACTAAAATTTTTATTTTTATTTTAAAATGTGCAAAATAAAAATTCAAAATTTAATTTTAAATATAAATAAACTATTCATTATTTAAAAATTTATTTTAATTTTATATATAGTGATTTTATTAAAATAAATTAGATTTTAATTAAAATATTTAATATATTTAATATAAATATATTTTTTTACAATGATTAATAATATAATAAATAAATAAATATTAAATTTTAAATTTTAAATTTGATTTTTTAAAAACCATCCATTGATATTTATCAAAGTTTGTATTAACTTAATACCTTAAAATATATTAATTGTTAAATAAAAATATTTAATATTAAAACTCATCCATTTAAATATATTAGTTTTTAAGTAAAATATTAAATGTATAATATAACCTTAACACTAATCCATTTGAAATATGCCAATGATGATGCCTTTTTTTCGGCCAGGAGGCGGGGCGGGCGTGCGGAGGTCGTTGGAGTCAGTCAGGCGACGAGGCGGACTGAATGGAGGATCTTTGGATCGTCTGGGCTGAGGTGCGGTCGCCGTGTGTTGGCCGCGGGCTTAGATCATTAACTTTGCGAAACAAGAAGGAAGAAGGGGGTCGGCGGGAGCTTCGCCCCGTGGCCGCTCAAATGCCTAAGTCGGTTCCTTCTGAAGAAGAATAGAAATTGCTGGAGGACGAGTTGCATAAAAGTATGCTTCAGAGAGAGGGCGTATGAATATGGGTGTACCTTTCACCGATGGGGTGGCCTCGTATTTATAGTAGGTGTTCAACCAGTTGGATGGTAATTAGGAGTCCTTCCCATTGGATGGGATATTTCTTATTTTAGTCTACTCCGATTTGGTACGGTGATATAGAAAAGCGCTTTTATATGGGATAATCTTCTTTCTTTATTGGAGGGTGTCCAACTGGCAATGGTCTTATCATTATCCTTTCTTTTCCTTGTGGCGGATATGGGAATGAATAAAATATATCTTTTATGAATATTCTATTTTCTCGCATTGATGAGATGTATGGGCTTATCGATCGTAGGGATCTTCCAACCTCGTCTCGATTCTACTGGGGCTTAGTGAGCCCAGCCTCCGCTTCAAAGCTGATATGCGGGCCCTCGGGTTTTATATGGAGCCCACCATTTCTCCGGCCCAAGGAATTGATATTGGGCCTATTTTACCCATATCACTTGCCCCCACTGTACGGCCTCGCTGCAGGTGCAAGGGTCAGAATTCTTCCCTCACGCTTGCTACTCCCACGTGTCTATTCGGAAACGGGCTGATTAAGAGATGATCGTTGTCATACGTCTACACAATGATGACTCTTCAGCTCTATCGCTTTCATATTCCCTCGACTCCCTCGCCTCTTTCTATCGAATTCCTCCTATCTTGAGTTTCTCCTCGACCTTGTACCTTTCCGCTTTCTTTATTCCCGGGATCTCAAAGATTTCGTTTTCTCCTTGCCTGGTCCGCTCTTTCTCTTCTCGAGTGGATCCTTTTTTTTGGCGTTTTCGGGCCGACTCCCCATTTCATTCCCTGGCCTCGTTATGGCTTCCGCCTCCCCGCTCCTTTCTGGCTGGTGTGACGAGGCTCTAGGGTTTACTTGTCTGGCTCTCGTTTATTACTATTTGCTTGCGTCATGGCTTCGACTCGTTCAACTTCTTTGCGTATTGGCGATGGTCCCTCCACTGTCGCCGATTTCGAGCGGGCTGGTGATGCCCCCCCTCTTTCGGCTGTTGTTGAACCTCAAAACGCTCCTGAGGCGCCTCCCCTTCCTTTAGGTAAGGGTAAAAGGAAATTAAACCTGATCAAATATCCCCAGGGGTAAGATTTCCCTCAATGTCGCCTCTTCTGATGTCACAACGCGGACTTAGCAGAGTTGATCCTTCATATGGGACCATTTTTGCTGAACGCTATCGACCTCCCCCTGGTGTCCGAATATGGGTCCCGACGCCTCGACTTTATACGTACCCTTCGTGCCCGGGATGGTCCCCGTTCTTCCGGCACTTTGACAATGGCCTTCGTTTTCCACTGCACCCCTTCGTGAAAGGGGTTCTGCAACATTTCAACATTTGTCCTTCCCAACTGGCTCCCAATGGTTGGGGTATTTTGGTAGGCCTTTTGGCCTTTTTAGGATAGAGGGTTCGACGTCCCTAGTATAGCTTTGCTTCTTCATCTTTTCAGTCCAATAGCTACTCCCGAGGGCTTCATTTTCTTCTCCAAACGCTCTGGAGCTCCTCTGGTAATCTCCGACCTACCTTCTTCACATAGGTCATGGAAGGGACGATATTTCTTCGTGAGCGGTTGTACCTGGGAGTACAATCTTTTTGACAAAGACGATACCCCTCGGGTGTTCCTAATGACTGAATACCCCTGATAATCTTCGTGAGTACTTGCTCTGCTTTTAGCGTAGCTTGTCTGAAGATGGTTGAACGTTTCTGATTTTTATATTTTCCTCATGTTTTTCAGGTGCTCGTTTTGACCTTAGCGAGGAAGACAATGTCATAGCTCTAGCGTTGGCGAAATGTCCGGCTCGCCCTTACGCAGAGTTGATAAAGTCAGGCATTCCTGGTCCATCTAGATCGATGTCCGCACGATCCTCTCGCTCGAGGCCTTCGCCCTTCCACCGGGGTTTTTCCTCAAGCTCATCACGCCGGCCGCCCACCCCGGGGAAATTTGGGCCATTTAGGGCGCTCGGCCTCGGAAGCCCCGCAGCCGTGAAAAGGAAAATCACAAATCTCTCGAGGATCGGCCGGCTTTCGCCAAAAGTTCGGGGAATCGGGACGCTCCGACTTCCCCGTCTAAGGGCCGGAGCGCGCCGGCCACCATCGCCGAGGCTTCCCGGTTTTATGCCTGCCGCCCTCTTCTAAGCCCATCGCGGAGGCGGAGAGTCCTTTGGGTGATGCCGTCGAGCGACCGTTGACGGCTATGCCCATAACCATATGGAACCCGCCCCGGGATATCGCCGTTGCTCTCGAGAGCGCTAACCAAGAGAAAGAAATTGAAACAAAGGTCGATGAAGCTTCGGCGCGATTCTCGCTTCCAACATCAACCGGCGCAGCGCCGCTTTCTTCCATTCTCATGATTCCGACCCTAAGGCTCAAAGGGCTACCAGTTGACGAGGCTTTGGCTTTATCCCTTCAGGGGGTTGCCTCGGTAAGTCTCTAATCATGTTTATCACCATTCTGTTTCAGCGTCCAGTACTGACTTTGTGTTTGATATGCAGGTTGCTACTCATTTGAAGGGTCTGGCCGAAAAGGCCAAATTCAAATGAAACACGTCAAGGCTCGCCCGTATTTATAAAGCGGAATTGCCACGCGCTCAACTTCTTTGGCTTGAGCAAAACTGCGGAAGCGATCTGGCGTTTGGTGAAGATGCGGGCGACCGTCGATTTGGAAAGCATGCTTAGTCGGCTCGTGCTGGGCGATGAAGATGAGGTTCGTAGCGACTGGCAGTAGACTTCAGGTTCGGGGCAATCTCGGGTCGCCGAGTAATTTGGTTGAGGCTCGAAGAAATTTAGCGTGCGTGATGCGAGCTTCAACTGGTTAGGGAAGAGCTCGTCACCTCCCGGGGCGAGCTGCGAGATCTTCAAACGGAGCTACGTGCGGCCAATGCTTATTTGATTGATAAGGAAACACAACTTGATGTGGCCCGTCGCGAAGCTTAAGTGAGTCTTTGCTAGGAAGCTGATGCGTGAGTCTTAGAAGGCTGCGGTCGTCGGAGAAAGCGACTAGCGGAATGCCGTGGATTCTGGCGCCCGTCTTCACGGCCAGTCGGTATGGTTGCACGAGAGGGACGAGGTTATCGGGCAATTCTTGGAATCGGTAGATGCTCAATGAACTTCTGGATGGCTCGCTTTTCAAAGGAAAGCGGTTCTCGCGTAGCCCGATCTAGATTTCAACTTTGATCTTCCTGAGTAGCCCGAGGCGGAGAATCTATAATTATTCCCGAGGGCGGCACTCCACATTTGCCGGATGTACGACCTCCCTCTTTATTTTTATTTTTTTATGTATGTATGTATATATATATATATATATATATATATATATATATTTTTTTTTTTTTTTTTTTTTTCATCTGAGCATTGATTCGAATAAGGGGTTTGAGCAATTGGGATCGCTTTCCTCTTGAGGTTTCGTGTCTTTATTCGCTCGAGCCGTGAGGAGCTTCGTCGGCGAATAACGGGAACTTCGTCCGCCGTGATTGGCGGGGAATGGCTCGTCGGTGTTGATGGCGGCGAAACTCGTCGGTGAAGCTGGCGAGGCTTCGTCGGTAGATGAGCGGGGCTTCGTCGAAAGTGAAGCTTGGCGGGAAAGTTCGTCAATGTGATGAGGGCGGGGCTCGTCAGTGGGCGGCGGGAAGAGCTCGTGGGTGTTGCGATGGCGGGAGCTCGTCCAAGTGGGCGGGGCGAGCTCGTCAATGAATAGTTGAGCGGGGCTTCTCCCTTAACTGAATTGCGGGAAAGCTCGTCAATGTAGATAAAGAGGCGAGACTCGTCCTAATGAGCGAGTGGCGAGCTGCGTCCGGTGAATAGTTGAGCGGGGCTTCTCCATGTGGCGGCGGGAGGCTTCGTCAATGTGAATGAGAGGCAGGAGCTCGTCCAAGTGAACTGAGTGGCGAGCTCGTCAATGTGAATAGTTGAACGGGGCTCCTCCATGTGAACTGGCTGGAAGAGCTCGTCAATGTGATGAGAGGCAGGAGCTCGTCCCAATGAACTGAGTGGCGAGCTCGTCAATGTGAATAGTTGAACGGGGCTTCTCCATGTGAACTGGCAGGGAGAGCTCGTCAATGTGAATGAGAGGCAGAGTCCAAGTGAACCCGCGTGAAGAGCTCAATGTGATGAGGCAGGAGCTCGCCCAAGGGAACCAAGTGGCGAGCCTGCCACCGAATAGTTGAACGGCCCTCCATGTGAACCGGGCCGGAAGAGCTCACACGTGATGAGAGGCGTGAGCTCGCTCCCAATGAACCGAAAGTGGCGAGCCTGCCAATGTGAATAGGTCGAATCGGGTTTCCATGAACTGTGAGAGCTCTGCCAATGTGAATGAGAGGCGTGGAGCTCGCCCAAGTGAATCGCAGAAGAGCTCAGAATGTGATGAGAGGCGTGAGCTCATCCAAGGAACCGAAAGTGGGCGAGCCGCCAACGTGAAGAACTGGGCCTCCATGTGAACCGGCCGGAAGAGGTCACAATGGGACGGTGAGGCGGAGCTCGTCCCCAATGAACCGAAAGTGGCGAGCTCGCCAATGTGAATAGCTTGAACTGGGCTTCCATGTGAACTCGGCAGTGAGAGCCGCCAAATGCAGGCCGAGAGGCAAGAGCTCGCTCCAAGTGAACTGCGTGAAGAGCTTGTCAAAGTGGGATGAGAGGAGCTCGCTCAAGTGAACTGAAAGGGCGAGCTCGTCACGAATAATGAATCCGGCCTCCATGAACTCGGGTCAGCTAGCTCACACAATGTGATGGTGCGTGAGCTCATCCTAATGAACTGGCGTGGCGCAGCTCGCCAATGTGAATAGTTGAACGGGCTTCTCCATGCGAACCGCGTGGAGAGCTCGCTACCGAATGAGAGGCGTGAGCTCGCTCCAAGTGAACCGCAAAGAGCGCACAATGTGACGAGGCAGTGAGTCGCCCCAATGAACCGAAAGGGCGAGCTCGTCAATGTGAATAGTTGACGAGGCTCCTCCATGTGAATCGGCCGAAGAGCTCGGGCACGTGATGAGAGGCAAAAAGCTCGCCCGCGAATCGCGTTAGAAGAGCTCGTCATCGTGAATAGTTGAACGGCTCTTATGTGAATCGGGGTTACCGAAGAGCTCATCAATGTGATGAGAGCAAGCTCATCCAAGTGAACTGAGTGGCGAGCTCGTCAATGTGAATATTGAACTGGCTCCTCCATGAACTCGGCCAAGAGCTCGTCAATGTGATGAGGCAAGAGCCGCCCGCGAATCGCGTGAAAGAGCTCGCTATCGTGGATGGCAGGCGAGCTCGCCCAAGTGAACCGGCGGCGAGCTCGTCAATGAATAGCTGAACGGCTCCTCCAGCGAACCGGGCCGGGAAGAGCTCGCCACCGATGAGGTGTGGAGCTCGCACCAATGAACCGGCGGCGGGCTCGTCAATGTGAATAGTTGAACTGGCTCCATGTGAATCACCGAAGAGCTCGTCAATGATGAGAGGTGAGTTCGTCCAATGAACCGAAAGTGGCGAGCTCGTCAATGTGAATAGTCGAACTGGCTTCCATGAACCGGGTAGAGAGCTCGCCATGTGAATGAGAAAGAGCTCGCCCAAGTGAAACGGCAGAAGAGCTCGCCAATGTGATGAGAGGCGTGAGTTTCGCCCAAGTGGAATCGAAAGTGGCGAGCTCACAATGTGAATAGTCGAATGTGGCCTCCATGTGAATCGGCCGAAGAGCTCGCCAATGTGAATGAGAGGCGTGAGCTCGCCTGCGGAATCCAGCAGGAAGAGCTCGCCACGTGATGGTGAGGCGTGAGCTCGCCCAAGTGAACCCAGAAAGAGCTCGCCAATGTGACGAGGCGCTAAGCTCGTCTAAGTGAACTGAGTGTCGAGCTCGTCAATGTGAATAGTTGAACGGGGCTCCTCCATGTGAACAAGCTGGAAGAGCTCGTCAATGTGAATGAGAGGCAGGAGCTCATCCAAGTGAACTGGCAGGAAGAGCTCGTCAATGTGGGATGCAGGCAAGAGCTCGCCCCAATGAATCGAGTGGCGAAGCCTGCCAATGTGAATAGTTGAACTGGCTTCCATGTGAATCGGAAGTGGAGAGCTCGCCATCGAATGAGAGGCACAGCTCGCCTAAGTGAACGCGTGAAGAGCTCGCCAATGTGATGAGAGGCGTGGAGCTCGCCCAAGTGAACCCGAGCGGCAGCTCGCCAATGCGTGAATAATAACCCGGCTCCTCCATGTGAACTGGCTGGAAGAGCTCGTCAATGTGATGAGAGGCAGGAGCTCGTCCCAATGAACTGAGTGGCGAGCTTGTCAATATGAATAGCGTCAACTGGCTTCTCCATGTGAACTCGCGTGGAGAGCTCGCGCCAATGTGAATGAGGCGTGAGCTCGCCCGCGAATCGCGTGGAAGAGCTTCACAATGTGGATAGGTGAGCTCGCCCCATCAGACCGAAAGCGGCGAAGCTCGTCAATGTGAATAGTTGAACAGGGCTTCTCCATGTGAACTGGCAGGGAGAGCTCTTCAATGTGAATGAGAGGCAGGAGCTTGTGCATGTGAATCGGGCCGGTGCAGCTCGCCAATGTGATGGTGCAGGCGTGAGCCGCCCCAATGAACCGAAAGGGCGAAGCCGTCTACGGAATAGGTCAACGGGCCTCCATGTGAATCGGGCCGGAAGAGCTCGCTAATGTGATGAGAGGCGAGCTCGCCCAAGTGAACCGCGTGAAAGAAGCTCGCCAATGTGAATAGCGTTAAATCCAGGCTCCTCCATGTGAATCGGCCGGAAGAGTCACCGTGATGAGAGGCGTGAGCTCATCCATGTGAATCGAAAGTGGCGAGTTTCGGCAATGTGAATAGTCGGGAATCAGGTTCTCCATGGAACCGGCCGGAAGAGCTCGCCAATGTGACGCAGAGGAAGCGAGCTCGCCCGGGCGAATCGCAAAGAAGAGCTCGTCATCGATGAGGCGAGCCTCGCCCGCGAACCGGTGGCGCAGTCGTCAACGTATCATGGGAATCCGGCTCTCCATGTGAACCGGGCCGAAGAGCTCGCCAATGTGATGAGAGGCGTGAGTCAGTCTCCAATGAACTCGAGCGGCGAGCCGTCATCGTGAATACTGAACTAGGCTCCTCCATGTGAACTCGCCGAAAGCAGCTCGTCAATGTGATGCAGGCGGAGCTCGCCCCAATGAACCGGAGGGCGAGCTCGTCATCGTGAATAATAGTCGAACGGCTTCCCATGAATCGCGTGAGAGCTCGTCAATGTGAATGAGAGGCAAGAGCTCGTCCAAGTGAACTGGCAGGAAGAGCTCGTCAATGTGATGAGAGGCAGGAGCTCGTCCAAGTGAACTGAGTGGCGAGCTCGTCAATGTGAATAGTTGAACGGGGCTCCTCCATGTGAACTGGCTGGAAGAGCTTGTCAATGTGAACAGGAGGTGAGCCGCCCAAGTGAACCGCGTGAAGAGCTCGCCAATGTGATGAGAAAGAGCTCGGGCCTGCTTAACCGGTGGCGTAGCTCGCCAATGTGAATACCAACGGGGCTCCTCCATGTGAACCGCCGGAAGAGCTCGCCAATGTGAATGAGGAGGCGTGGAGCTCGCTCAAAGTGAATCGCAGAAGAGCTCGTCAATGTGATGAGAGGCAGGAGCTCGTCCAAGTGAACTGAGTGGCGAGCTCGTCAATGTGAATAACCGGGTTCTCCATGTGAACTGGCCGAAGAGCTCGCCAATGTGATGGTAGGCAAAAGCTCGCCCAAGTGAATCGCGTAAAGAGCTCGTCAATGTGAATAGTCGAACTAGGGCTCCTCCATGTGAATCAGTCGAAGAGCTCATCAATGTGACGGTAGAGGCGTGAGCTCATCCGCGAACCGAAAGGGCGAGCTCGCCAATGTGAATAATAATCCGGTTCTCTTATGTGAATCGGGCCGGGAAGAGCTCGCCAATGTGATGAGGCAAGAGCTCGCCCGCGGAATCGCAAGAAGAGCTCGCTATCGCGGATGAGGCGAGCTCGCCCGCGGAATCGAGCTGGCGAGCTCGCTATCGAATAATAACTGCTCTTCATGTGAATCGGGCCGAAGAGCTCGTCAATGATGAGAGGCGTGAGCTCTTTCCCATAATGAATCGGCGGCGAGCCGTCAATGAATAGTCGAACTGGGGTTCTTCCATGTGAATCGGGCCGGAAGAGCTCGCCAATGTGATGAGAAAGTGTGAGCTCGCCCCAATGAACCGAAAGCGGCGCCACGTGAATAGTCGAACGGCTTTCCATGTGAATCGGCGTGAGAGCTCGCCAATGAATGAGAGAGGCAAGAGCTCGCCCAAGTGAAATGGGCGGAAGAGCTCAAGCCAATGTGATGAGAGGCTGTGAGCTCGCCCGCGAACTCCAAAGTGGCGAAGCCGTCAATGTGAATAGTCAACTGGGCCTTCTCCATGTGAACCGGGCCGAAGAGCTCGCCAATGAATTAGAGGCGTGAGCCCGCGAACTCCGCGTAGCAGCTCGCCAATGTGGATGGAGGCGTGAGTTCGCCCCCAAATGAATCGCGTGAAGAGCCGCCAATGTGGATGGTAGGCGTGGAGCTCGCCTGCGAACCGGTGTCGTAGCTTCGCCAATGCGGAATAGTCGAACGGGGCTCTCTTATGTGAATCGCCGAAGAGCTCGTCAATGTGAATGAGAGGCAGGAGCTCGTCCAAGTGAACTGGCAGGAAGAGCTCGTCAATGTGATGAGAGGCAGGAGCTCGTCCCAATGAACTGAGTGGCGAGCTCGTCAATGTGAATAGTTGAACTGGCTTCCATGTGAATCGCGGAGAGTCACACGTGAATGAGGCACGAGCTCGCCCAAGTGAACCGCGTGAAGAGCTCACAATGTGATAGAGAGGCGTGAGCTCGTCCAAGTGAACCGAAAGTGGCGCAGCTCGCCAATGTGAATAGTTAAATCCGGCCCTCCATGGAACTCACGGGAAGAGCTCGTCAATGATGAGAGGCGTGAGCTCGGGCCCCAATGAACCGAGCTGGGCAGCTTGTTACCCATATGAATAGTTTAATCCGGCTTACGTGAATCAGCAGAGAGCCGTCAATGTGGGATCGTAGAGCAGAGCTCGCCCGCGAACTCAGAAAGAGTCGTCTAACTGCATCGGTGGCAGTCAAGCCACGAATAGTTTAACAGGCTTCCATGTGAATCGCGTGAGAGCTCGCAATGAATGAGGCAAGAGCTCGCCCGCGAACCTGCAGGAAGAGCTCGCCAATGTGATGAGGCGTGAGCTCGCCCGCGAACTCCAGAGTGGCGAGCTCGCTGCCAATGTGAATAATAACGGGGCTCCTCCATGTGAATCGGCCGGAAGAGTTCGCCAATGTGATGGCGCGTGAGCCGCCCAAGTGAACCGGGCCGAAGAGTTTCGCCAATGTGAATAGTTAAATCCGGCTCCATGTGAATCGGCCGGAAGAGCTCATCAATGTGATGAGGCGTGAGCTCATCCATGTGGAATCGAAAGGGCGTAGCTCTGGCAATGTGAATATTAAACTGGGCTCCTCCTTACGAATCGGGCCGAAGAGCTCGGCCAATGTGATGGTGAGGAAGGAGCCTTCGCCCGCGAACTCGCGAAGAGCTCGCTATCAGGATGGTAGGCGAGCTCGCCCAAGTGAACCGGCGGCGAGCTCGCCAATGTGAATAGCTGAACGGGGCCTCCATGCGTGAATCGGCCGGAAGAGCTCAAGCCAATGTGATGAGAGGGGCAGAGCTCGCCCCAATGAACTGAAAGCGCGAGCTCGGGTTGCCAATGTGAACGTTGAACGGGGTTCTTTCATGTGAATCGCCGGAAGAGCTCGCTAATGCGATGAGTACAGAGCTCGTCTCCAATGAACTCGAGGGCGAGTCACAATGTGGAATAGTTGAAACCGGCTTCTCCATGTGAACCGCGTGGAGAGCTCGCAATGTGAATGGAGAGGCAAGAGCCGCCCAAGTGAACTCGCCAGAAGAGCTCGCCATCGTGATGTAGAGGCCAGAGCTCGTCCAAGTGAACTGAGTGGCGAGCTCGTCAATGTGAATAGTTGAACGGGGCTCCTCCATGTGAACTGGCTGGAAGAGCTCGCCAACGAATGAGGAGGCGTGAGCTCGCCCGCGAATCGCGCGAAGAGCTCAAGCCAATGTGGATGCAGAGCAGAGCTCGTCCAAGTGAACTGAGCGGCGAGCTCGTCAATGTGAATAGTTAAACGGGGCTCCTCCATGTGAACTGGCTGGAAGAGTCAAGCCAATGAATGAGAGGCGAGCTCGCCCAAGTGAATCGCGTGAAGAGTCGCCAACGCGATGGTAGTGCAGTGAGCTCGCCCAAGCGAACCGAAAGCGGCGTAGCTCACAATGTGAATAGCTGAATCCGGCTCCTCCATTCAACTGGCCGTGGAAGAGCTCGCCAATGTAGAATGAGAGGCGGAGCTCAGCCCAAGTGAACTGCAGAAGAGCTCGCCAATGCGACGAGGCGGTGAGCTCATCCAAGTGAACCGGTGCGTCGAAGTTCGCCAATGTGAATAGTCGAACCCGGCTCCTCCATGAAGTGGCCGGAAGAGCTCGCCAATGTGAATATGCGGAGCTCTTCCAAGGAATCAGCAGAAGAGCTCGTCAATGTGATGAGAAAGTGTGAGCTCGCCCCAATGAACCGAGTGGCGAAGCTCGTCACCGAATACAATCCGGCCTATGCGACCGCGTGAGAGCTCAATGAATGAGAGGCGTGAGCCTTGGCCAAGGAATCCGCAGGAAGAGCTCGCCAATGTGATGAGGCGTGAGCTCGCCCGCGAACTCGAAAGTGGCAGCCTGCCAATGTGAATATCAACGGCTCCATGAATCGGGTCAAGAGCTCGCCAATGATGAGAGGCGTGAGCTCGCCCTAATGAACCGGCGGCGCATCGAGCTCGCCGCATGAGCAATCGCTCGCGCTGCGGGCTCTGGCTGCCCAAATAAAGGGTCGATATGACTAGCTTAGCGCCGTGGCATGTGCTGAGTAGGATCACCCCGCTGGGAGTGAGCGCCAGGCTCACGCGCGAAGGTCTTGCATGCCCACCAAATGGGTCGATCCGACCGCTGCAGCGCCGCGGGTCCGTTGAGTAGATTACCTCGGCCGAGTGAGCAATCTGGCTCATGGCGCAGCCGCCTCGTGGCTGCTCCAGCCGAAATGGTCGATCTCGACTCGCTTAGGCAAATATGGCCTCGCGGTTGAGTAGATTACCTCGGGCCGTAGTGAGCGTATACGGGCTCATGGCGCAAGGGCCTTGGTATGCCTCAAATTAAATGGGTCGATTCGATCGGCGAGGCGCCGCGGCCCGTGGCCGGTAGATCACCTCGCCGAGTGAGCAACGGCTCATGGCGCCACGCTCGCATGCCCGCACCAAACGGGTCGACCTTACCGCTTAGGCAACGCGGCCGTTGATGATCACCCGCCGAAAGTGAGTAGCTGGCTCACGGCGCACGCCTTGGTGGCTGCCCAACCGAAATGGGTCGATCCGACCGCTTAGCGCCGCGACTGTCGAGTAGATCACTCGTCGAGCGAGCAATGGCTCACGCTGCCACGGGCCTTGGTGGCTGCCCAAATGGAATGGGTCGCATCTCACTGCTTAGGCGGGCCGCGGGCCCGTTGAGTAGATCACCCGCCGAAGCGAAGCAAATTTCGCCCACACAGCGGTCTTGGTGGCGTTCCAAATAAATGGGTCGATCCGACTCATTTAGGCACCGCGGGTCTGCGGTCGAGCTGATCATCTCGGCCGTGAGTGAGCAATGAGGCTCATGGCGCAGTGGTCTTGGTGGCTGCTCCAACCAAATGGGTCGATCCGACCGCAGTAACTACTGTCGGTGTGATCACCGGGCAGCTTTTAGGTTCGAATTTCCCGGTCGTAGTACTTCATCGTGTTCGATACTCTTCCGTCACCGCTTTAACACCTGCCTCGCCTTCCAGTTCTAAATTTAGACGTAAGGGCCTCGCCAACAGCCCACCGATGCTAACTCTATCCCCGAGACTTTATTCCGATTTCAATCCGGGCCATCGTCCGTCCAAAGGTGGCAAATCCGGTTTCTCGAGTTTCGACTTCCTATGGTTACCCGTAGGCCCATAGTACTTCGGAAGGTATCACCCGCTCTCTTATGATCCTCCAATTTGGTCTTCAGGTCGCTTTCAAGGTTCCTGATATTGACTCTACTGTCTGATCAGGTGGCAATGAGGACTGAGTATTGTTTTTAATTCAGCTCAGACAAAAATCCTCGAATTTAACAAGGTTGTCTAACTCGCTTTCCGTCATTCATACCAAAGCTCTGGATGCTAAACTCGCATATTATAGCTCTCTAAGAGATACGGTTTCGTATTTTTGTTCAGAACAGGGCTAAAGGCTCTGGTCGCCACTTTGTGAAGCAGTTCATCGCGACACCATGAACTCCAAGACCGACCCTCACCGACAGCGTAGGTCCCAGCATATCCAAGCCCCATTGTTGGAAGTGGCCGGGGGCTTGCAGATCTGATGTTAAGGGCTCCACGGGGAGGCCAGAGATCTGGGCGTGCTCCGGCGCATTCAAGATTTCTCGACCAAGTCTGGCCGCATCCTGAGTATTGTAGGCCAATAATATCCCTGCCTCAAGATTTTTCCTGCTAATGCCCGAGCTCCGATGAGATTCCAGCACACGCCCTCGTGGACCTCTCTTAGAACGTACTCGTGTCCTCCTCCCGGCGCATTTCCAGGAAAGGTGTGAAAATCGTCAGGCTTCCTTGTGATTACTGAGCCCGCCTAATTTCGCCTTATTTTAGCCGGCCGGTCGCCTGCAGGCTTCCGTCGATTATATAATCCCAAATGGGATCCATCCAGCTCGACGCGGATTCTATTGGAGAGACCATCATGTCGTAGGATCGCATAGTGGTTCCGCCGTGCATTCAACTCCGTGTCGTTCGAGATCTCTCCCGCGAGGCGCTGGCTAACTTCGCTAAGGCGTCTACTCGCATTTTCTATTCCTGTGGGACATGCTTTGACCTCGAACCAACACGCACTTTCTTAATACCATGGGATCTTCGTAGGGTATAAGATCATCCTTCGCAGCCTCTGTGATAAAATCTTATTTGTCCTGACAACTACTGGGAGTCGCCGTGGGACCTCATCGATCGACTCTAATGAATGCAAGTGTCAGGTCACATGACTACTCATACTCTGCACAAGTTAGGAGGTATGAACCAAGAGAGCATATTCAATGTCTATTCCTCTCAGGAGGTTAGATAAGACCCAATTCGCCTCCTCACTGTCAAGCTCCATCCACAGAGAGTTTCCAAGGGTGAGGCTTGCTGCTGTTGGGCATCCTGCTGGTTCCACGATGAATTTCCATAACAAATCTGGCTAAGACCTGGGCCCTTTATCGCTGCTATCAGACTTGATATCGACCAATTAGTTCTATGGCCCACTTCATCAGTCTGTCGGAGGTCTCTAGTTTATGTAATACTTGCTCATCAAGTATTCTCGTGGGACTCTATAGTGTGAGCCGGGCAAGGGCGAGTTTCCGAGCCGCTTGCCACGTGAGCCGTGGACCGCCTTCCATTCTCAGACCCTTCTCGCCTCCGAGTCTCTGGCCGCAGCAATGCATGTGATGCCGAACCCTCGCATCCTTCTCTCGACGAGGAACACCGCCGAAAAATCCGACACGCCTGGGCACGTATCGAGAGCTCTCCGTGGCTTACTAGAACTGAGGAGAACCTCGTAGGTCTTCGTCGAATGCCGCACTTCAAGGTCCCATCGAAGGTTTTTTTCGTAACTCTGAAGAAAGGTCGCACTTGTCGCTGGCCCTCGGATACGAACCGCTAAAGTCGCAATCCTTCCCCGCTAATCTCGAACTTCTTGATCTCCCGCTGGTGACTCCGCACGCTTCGAGCACCGCCTTTATTTTATCCGATTTGCCTCATCCCCTCAGGGTTAACTATGAAACCCGTAAATTTCCCGCCGATACACCAAGGCGCACTGGCCGTTAAGCTTCATGTTGTAATTCCCCGACCGAATGCCTCCGAGAGATGAGTGATGGAGATCACCGTCGTGGACTTTACCGCATGTCGCCTATGTAATAATCTCCATACGCACCTATCTCGCTTCCGAACATACTGGCTTACTAGCCTCCGTAGGTTGCCCCGTGATTCTCAGTCCGAATCCGCGATCACCCCGATAACAATAAGTTCTCAGGCGCGGACGCAACGAGGCCTTCGGGTCATTCGGGTCCATGTCGACCAGTTGTAACCTAAAATGCATCCATAAACCGAAGTTCGTACCCGCTAAGAGCGCCACGATGAGGTCGATCTCGGGCAAAGGGAAGCCGCCCTTCGCATGCTTTTGCTTATATCGCTGAAGTCGATGCCAGAGTCGCCATTTGCCGCTGGGCTTTTTGACGAAGTACAACATTAGCCAACCACTCGTGATATTCCACCTCTCTCGATCGCCCTCGCCGCAAAGCTTGTCGACTTCCTCGCTGATGGCTCCTCGCTTTTCCTTTGCATGTAAGCTTCGTTTGCTTAACTCGGTTTGAAAGACGGTTGGTGTTGAACCTACTGGTGATTATCGTAGATTGATTCTCCCATATCTCGCCCTCGTTTCCATGCTAAAATGTCTTTATTCTCGCTTTCGTGGATCCATGGTGAGGTTTAAGGTCTTCCGCTAGTTCGAGCCGGCGTAGGCGAGATGCTCCGGTCGCCATTCAGCGATACGGCTCTAGTTCTTCTGAGGGTTCGTCCGTAAGCACCTCTATCGCGCATGTCGCTTTCGTCTACATTCACGCTGTCACCGCCTTTCGCTTCATGGTAGCCGCGGTAACACTCTCCGCCACCCGCCGATTTCCTGACCATCCCTACTCCCATGTGGTTGGGAATTTGATTATCATGTGATACGCCCGAGGGGATGGCTTATTATGCGAGAGACGGCCCCGCCTCAAAGAAGACGCTAGTAGTCGAGGGCGTCTACGATAAGTGAATCTTGTCAGTTGCCGTGAGGGGCCCCCGCGTGGAAAGTTCCCGCAGCCAAGACTGCAATTGAATAAGAGCCCAACGTTAATACCTTCTCCGAAACCCCAGAATGTGTGTGTTGACGTTCCAAATTTTCTTTCTCATTCCCATTTTGTCAAAGCGCCGAGGCGAATATGATGTCGTACCGAACTCCCATCATACACTAAACTCGATGAACTCAGAATACATACACCGCACAAGAGCACTACCAATGGTCGCCACGGGGTGGCCGGCATCCCTCCGTGTCCAGCCTCCAGAACGTGATGGTCGTGTCAAGTCGCGACAGTTTGGATATTGCTTGTTTTTCTCCCATCTCACCGACCGATGTCGCGCAGTGGGCCTTCCCCGTCAACTAGACTCTCCTCCTCCTATTTAACTCTCCCGAGATCACGATTTCTCCGAGGGTTGTCAGGCCGAAATGCTGTCGTCGGCGGCGTTGTCGTAGCCTGGCTTGGTCCTTACCCGGGCTGGGTTGGGCCTCGATTGGCTGATTTCCTGGAGATATGAAGCGCCGGAGGTATCCACGCTGTATCAAGTACTCTATTTCTCTTCTTAGTTGTATACAGTTGTCTGTGCGATGCCCATAGTCCCTATGGAACTCGCAATACTTGGTGTTGTCTCTAGTGGCGGGATCTGATTTCATCCGAAGCCGCCATCTCAAGAACTCCGCCGCCAGACTTCATGTGGGCAAGACTGCGACACCGAGGTCAGCAAGGGAGTGAAGCCACCGAGGCGAGTAACGCCGCCGCTCTTCACAGGGTGGACCTGCACGGCCTCAGATTCTCGCCTCGAGATCGTTTCGATCTTTCCGAGACTTCTCCTCGTTGTCTCGGGCTTTCAGCTCGGCCCTCGCCGCTTCACCGCTGCACTTTTTTCTTTACTGGTGAGACTTGTGTCTCCTCTGATATGAGGGCCTCCCCGCAAGCATGATTCTGTCATGAAAATTCTGGCCATACTTCTGCTTGAGGATTCTTTGAGATGGAAACATTAGGTCCTTCGATCACAGACTCTAGCCCAACATGAATCCAGCCGATGCGAATTTTTCATCTGGACAGATCTATCTTCAAGGACTCTAAGATCGAATCTTCAGACGTATGACTTCAAGCCTCCGTGAGCCCCGTTCGACTTCGGCCAATAGATGGTAGCCTCTAGCTTCTCAGACAGTCCCGGTCTCGATGAAGGGAGACGACGCGATGGATAGCTCTGAATCCAAGAGATCAATGGCTGAGGGATCTCCCATTAAACCGTGCCAAGGTCGGGCCTTTAATGTGGTGGCGAAAGCTCCAGTCAAGACATGGTCTTGATACACATGCAACCCATCCGATTCAGAAGTGTTGAGACGGTCGACGAGGTCTCGACCAAAGATTTCCACTCTCGCATTCGACTTTGCCGGAAGCTTCTGCAACAGAATACCCTCGACCGTGAATGTGATTCGCCTTTGTCGTACTAAGGTATCCATGTTGTCCGGGCGCGCCCTTAACTACCTCCTTCATACTACCGACTCCTCGAAGACTCCTAAACCTCTCGTCCCATGATTGCCTTCCGTCGCCGGTGGGGATGACGAGGTTCCCGCTCTCGACATGCTCCGGATTGCTCCTCCGAGGTGGCCATCATGGTCACGCCCCCAGCTTCGACCGACTCGTCGTCGACACCCTGGCCGCCGCGGATCGCCGGCCTTCGGGGGAATGTCGCGACCTTCCCTCTCGTTTGTCGAGTCTCCCAAAGTCAGACTGCCCGTCGCTTGTTCCAATTCCCCATCGCTGATCACAGGCGAGTGCTCCACTTCGTCAGGTCGGGCCCGCACGCTTCTACCGTCCCGGGCCCACTTCCGCATCACCGTGGATCCCGCATCCCGTGGATTGGCTACTCCTACTGCCCGAAGTCGATACCATCGCAGAATCGAGAAATCAAGATATTTGTACAGAATCGCCGTTCTACGTAGATCACACTAACCGATGATGCCTTTTGACCGAATCGGGCCGAGCGTGCACGAGGTCGCTGGCCGGCCAAGACGACGCGTACTAAACCGAGGATGCCGGATCACCGCTCAAGCCGAGGCGCGGCCGTAATGCCGACCGGTAAGTGGGCTTAGATCGCGGGCACTTTTCTCGCAAAACGAGGAAGAAGGGGTCGACGCAGGGCTTCGCCCCGCGGGCCGCCCGGCGCCTAAGCCGGCCTCTTTCTCGAGAGAGAATAGAGACGCCCGAGTGACGAAGTTGCATAAAAGTATGCTTCGCAGAAAGGGCGCATGAATATGGGCGTTACCTTTCACCGACGGGGCGGCCTCGTATTTATAAGAGCGCTCAAATCCGCCTGATGGTAATTAAGAGTCCTCCCATCGACGGGATATTTTTATTTTAGTCCATATACCTGATTGGGTACGATTGTAGAAAAGCATTATGCTGGGACAATCTTCTTCTTTTATCGAGGGTGTCCAACCTGGCAATGGTCTATCATTATCCTTTCTTTCAGGGCGGGATCTGGGGAATGAATAAAATATATCTTTATGAATATTCTATTTTGTATTAATGAGATGTACGGGCTTATCGATCGTAGGGATCTTCCAACTCGTCTCGATTCTGGCTTTGGGCTTGAGCCGGCCTCGTCTGTGCTGATATAAAGGCCCTGAAGCTTTATATGGAGCCCACCATTTCCTATGGGCCTAGGGAATTGGATATTGGGCCTATTTTTTACCCATATCACTTAATATTAAAATATTATTTCAAATTCATCCATTTGATTTTTCATTTAGTAGATATAAAATTAAATGAATTTTAAAAATAATTTATTTAAAAATTAAGATAATCGAATAATTTATTTATATTTTAATTTTTTTATTTAATATATTTTAAAAATTAAAATAAATTTTTTTATTAGATATAAATAATCTAATAATTTATTTATATTTTAAAAATAAAATTTTGATTTTTTACTAAGTATATTAAAACTAAAATAAAATATAATAAAAATTAAAAGTTAAAAAAAGAAAAAAATAATATAAAAAAAAGTTTGGGAGGGAACTGTCAAGGGGCGGGGGAAGGGGGTTGGATCAAACCTATGATGACGTAGGAAGAGACAAAAGAAAGAGCCTATTTCAATAATCAATGGTCATTTTAATACTGTTTTTAACATTGTTTGATCATTTTAACGGTTTGAATTATGATATAAATTAATTTGGGCTATAAGAATAAACTGCAGATGTTTTTTTAGATCGAAAAAGAGTTTAAAATATCAAATACAACACTTAAGAGTTTTTTACACATTTTCCCAGTAAATCAAACCAAGTTGGATAAATCCATGAAATTATCAAGCAAAATTCATTTTTAGGCCAAGGATCATATGGCTATAAATCACGTACAATTAATCTAATTTTTTTATTTTCATCATAAATCAGAAGGTGGCGTTTGTTTTGTTTTACTTAATGTCGACAAAACTTTTTTCAAATTTTAATTCTAAATTAGTACTACGCATTAAGTTATTTGTTTTTAATATCGTAGAATGGCGCTAAGATTAATATTTTAGCTTTTTTATTCGTAATTTTATTTGTGAAATTTCAACAATGTTCATTTAAAAGTTTCAAAAACAAACAATCAACGAAAGTTTTATTTACACTCCCCATTGCAATCTTTCTTTTTATTTAATTAGTGAATTGTTGAGTATTGTACACTCACCAAACGTAGGGATTACATTGATGGAGTGAACCATGTTAAAATTTAATGTTTTTCTCTTAATTTTCTTCTTACAAGTGTGGGTTTCGGTTAACACTTCCATGTTTGAACAGAAAATTTTGAGGACAACATCTTTTATGTAGCTGTATCTAAGGTGCACAACCTGAAACTCATAGTAGGGAATCTACTTGAACATAACGGTTTCCGAGTGCCTGAATTTCCAACTGATGAAGATGCAATTAATTAATTTTAATATATGTAAAATTTTGATTATATTTGATTTTCTTTTATATTTTTCACTATGGAACCAAACATGTGAGTAAAATCGCTTCCTTAGCATTTTTTTCCTTTTCCTAATACTTTCTTCCGGTTCCAAACTACTTCACCTCTTCATGTTTTCTTAATTTCCTACTTGTATTGCATGGTTTCGTATAACACTTCAGACGCTTGTTTCTCTCATTATATACAATAAAATTTTTTAAAATATGTGAAATTTTGATAATTTCGATAATATTTGATTTTCTTTTATGTTTTCCAATATGGAACCAACATGGGAAAACCATTTTCTTATAATTTTTCTTTCTTTCCGGGTTCCAAACGGCTCACCATCATGTTTTTCTTAATTTCCTCTTGTATGCATGGTTTTGCTAATACTTGTATGTTTGTTTGAACAGAAAACCATGACAACACTCTATGTCACTGTATCGAAGATGCACAACCTGAAACTCATAGTCGGGAATCTACTTGAACATAACGGTTTCCAAGTGCCTGAGTTTCTTACTGATGAAGATGCAATTAACCAGTTGGAACAACTGCTGAAGAACAAAGCCCAAATAGGTCCGATACTGTTGATCTTGGATGATGTGTGGGAGGAACCTGAATTCCCTCTTCAGAAGTTCGCGTTTAAGATACCAGAATATAAGATTGTGGTTACATCAAGGTTTGAATTTCCAAGCTTTGGCTCTACCTACAAGCTGAAATTGTTGAATGATGAAGATGCCATGAGGCTTTTCCGGTACTCTGCATTTCGGTCTGATGGGGATGTGGATGAAGAAGATTTTGATGAAGATCTCGTGAATGAGGTGATTTCTGTTCTCACCTTGAGGGTGTGTTTGAATGTGAGAATCTTGAGGGGTAGAATGGGGATGTCATTTCCCTTTCAACCCGTTCCCATGTTTGGATTAAAGTTAGGGGGTGTTTGGGACATTGGAATGGGGAATGGGAATCAAGAATCCCTTTTTCCGTTCTTATTTCTAATGGAGTCAATAATTTGATTTCATTTATACAAGCAGTAATCTTATTTCATTCCTCATTTCAATGTACCAAACACACCCCTAATGAGCACGAAAATAGCAATCAAGCTTCATTCCTATTTCGCTGACTGGAATCGATAATTATCTCTATTCTTAGTGTTTTGATTAGTTTAGGAAACTTGGTAATGAAACTGTTTATTTTCATTCCATTGTTTGGTAATTAGAATTGAAATAAAATAAATATATTGACAATCCATTGTTTGACAATAATAGAATTAGGATAAAAATAAATATATTGACAATAATAAATACCCTACTACACAGATTTTAATAATTCTTATTTTATTTTTCTTTTCTCTAAGAAAAATGTAAAGTTATTTCTAGAAATAAATTTAAAATGCTTTTTTTTTTCTTTTAGAACTTTTTTTAAAAAAAAATCTATTTTAATTATTCTCTACTATTTTAATTTTTAAAGTATTTTTAAAAATAATTATAGTCATATGATTAAAAATAAAATATTAGAAATTAAAATTATTTTTAAATATAAAAATTTTTAAAAGTATTTTCAAAATTGGTTTTAGGAACTCACATATTAAGAATCTTTTTAGTTTTTATGTAACAAATTTATAAAAAACTTTTATCAAGATTAAAAAAAAAAAACTTTTATCAAGATTATAAATTTAATGGTCAAACCATACTTTCTCAAAAAAAAAAATAGTAAATAAAAAAATTCAAAACACATCCAAAACAATTTTTTGGATTTTCAATCATAAAGCTTTCATAAAATGCTTTAAATTGCCAATTGGAATTGTGGGGCCTGATGAACAAAAGGTTAGAGGCAAAATATTAATTTTAAATTTTTATGTTTTTTAAGGAGAAGGGTGAATAGTTGTCAAAAAAGGAGAAGGGTTATAGTGTAATATTTCCATTCCACCTCCCCATTCCCATGATCCAAACACAGCCTTAAGGTATAGATGATTTATTTGCTACTCGTCTAGAGAGATATATGAGAATATTTCCTACTAAAAGTGAAGATTATCGGAAATCATATAATACAAAATTGATATTATTTTTTTTCGGTTATAGTGTTGTAGTTAGGAATGAAGATTATTTCGGTTTCGGTCAATCATTTTTTTAGTATCTTTTTATTTTTTGGTTGGTTGACCGAAACCACTGTTTTTGTATTTTGTAAACCTAAACCGAGACCGAGACAGAGATTCCTACAAAACAAAAACCAAAACCGAACCGATCGATTTGGTTAACCTATTTTTCGGTTCGGTTTCTTAGGTTTTTTTTAATGTTTAAAAAACCGGTCCGACCATAAACTGACTACAAAACCGATCTGGTTCAAATATTAAAACCGTTTTTTTTTAACCAATCGAACCGACGGTTGAACCAGTCAAATTCATTTATAATTATTTTTATTTTGAATAATATATTAATTATCTATTTATGACGGTCACTGGGCTTCAACTTTCATTAGAAACCAATCCGGCAACTTTTCCTGTCACTTTCATCGGTCCGGCTTTTAAAATATTGGTTTTTTTTGCTCACCCTTGTATTTATTGTGTTTTTGAATTGAACTTGCAGATTGTTAAAAGGTGTGGGGGATTCTGGCTCTCCAAGTCGTTGGCGATCACTCTGTGAGCAACCTATACAGGTTTGGGAAAGAAGACTGATGGAATTGTTGAAAGGTCAATCCATTTTTTATTCTGAGAAGCGTGTTCTTGATTGCCTCCAACTTAGCTTAGCTTCCTTAGATGATGAACAAAAGGAATGCTTTATGGATCTTGGCTTATTCCCAGAAGACCGAAAAATACCCGTCACCGCTCTTATTGATATGTGGGCAGAATTATACAAGCTCGATAAAAATGGCGTGCAGGCTATTTCCAACCTTCATAAACTCTCTTCACAGAATTTACTCAATCTAGTTGTCACAAGGTATGGAGGTTTCTTATCTACTTTTTTTCTCATTCTGGGTTGCTATTATTCTCTGCAATTTTTACTACTAATATTCTCTGCATTTAAATCCCGAACAAAAAGTTTGCTTTTTAAATATAGCACCTGTTGATTTCATAGGTTCCGGTCAAAGTGGAATACTGGGTCAAAGGGGATAAAGTGTTTCTCGGGTGATAATTTGAAAGAAAATTTAAAGATGCAAGCTTTTCTCTCCCCTTAATTTTCGAGATAGCTATTTAAATACAAGCCTAGCCTCAACTAATTTTCTGAACTTATGTGCACACAATTCAAAAGCAACAAACTTCTCTAAACGTGAACACCATTTCAAAATAGCAACAAATTCAAAAAGTAAACGTTGATAGGAAATTAAACATAATAACTCTGAAACAAACTCTCTTGACTGCTAACAAACTCCATTTTATGCAAAGACTGCTTGCAACCTCTTTATTCCATTTATTATGCTCCTTTATTTTCGCAACCATTACACTTGAGGATTTGACCTTGTCCTTAAACTTCCCATAAGCCAACTCTGCCAATTCACGCACACGTGCTATGCCGCTACTGGCAACCACCTCTTCTTCATTTTGTAAAATTCTATATGCCATTGTGTTTATGGTATTGAGAACATAATCAAAGTATTTGGAGTTGGGTTTACTCGTACACTTTGACCTCCGAATGACATGCTTATCATGATTTGCGCATTCGACCTTCCGGCTGCTTATGTCTGACCCCAAGGCCAACTGTGTGACTTTTTTGAAAATTAGAAGTTAAGAAAAAAATAGGGATATGTTGTCGTAGTAGAGGGGGGCTTGCCTACAATTGATCCTTTTGTGGTGCTGAGGATTGCCCCCGTGGTATAGATCTTTCTCCTCGGGTATTTTTCGTCATATCAATATATTAGGGTTTATTCTCTATTCCGTTGAATTTTGTAATTTCTCTTGGATTTGTAGTGAAACTTTTTCCTTTGCCCGGGGTTTTTTCCCGTAAGAATTTCCACTTTATATCTGGTGTTATCTTTGTTTCGTATTTCATTATTGTGCCATTGATTTCAACAACAACTCTCATAAATTTTGTTTTTTTATATCATAATTTTCATTTTAATTGTAGTTCTAGCATCAAAACGACGTTGTTTCGTCTTGCCACGTTGGACAAGGTAGAGGTTCGGAGTCTTGTTGGGATATAAAAAAAAAAATTCATAAAAGTTGCTATATTTAAATAGCAAATTTTTTTTGTCAGATTTAAATGCATAAGTCATGAAAAGTTTAGTATTTTAATACTAATTTTCCTTATTACATATATGATTACAATAGTTGAATGTTTATCGAGGTTCATGTGACACTCTATAACCTACTGATGTTCTAATAGTCGAGTAGTTGAACTATCAATCAAAAGATTTGGGTCCGATTTGAACCCATAAAAAGTACTAGGAAAGGAAAAAATGCTAAAGAAAATGATTTTCTATATTTGGTTTCACAGTGGAAATTATAAAAGAAAATAAAATATAATTGAAATCCCTCAAAATTTTGCATATTTTGAAATTTCTTAGTCCTTATATCAACTTTGCTTTTATTTTTTCCTGCACTTCCAACCCAAACGAGCCTTAAAATCATTGTTTTCAGAAAGATGCATCGGGAGGGGCCGATGGTCGCTACGACGATGCCTTTGAAATATGGAAGATGATCTTCTCGGGAGCATTATTCTCATCGAAAGTAGCCGGAACCTATGGAAGGAAAGGTAGAGACTAATCCCGGGATTCGACCGAAAACAAGCTCTAGTAGATCGAAGGAAAACAACCAAGGCTCTGGCTGTCTATCTCCTCGTGCTTTGCTCTCTTCAATGCAACCCACTAACAAGGCAACAGTACCGAGCCCAACTGTACATTAGCCTCGATCGGGTGGTGGAGCCCTGCCTCAACAAGAATAAATTATGGTTCTTCTCGCTACCATCTAACAAGATTGGTAGACTAAAAAATCCTCTTTAACAAAAGGTCCAAAATTAATCAAACCTTTCGATCTTATTTGGGGATTAATATGACTTGGGTAAGTGGCCTGGGTCGTTCTCCTCCTATTCAACTGCGTACCTATTAAGCTGGTGTTTACAAGAGCCTGGCGCATGAAAAGGCTACTCAGAAGGTGCCCCAAGAGTGGCCCAGAGCGAAAGTCGATCCAGAAAGTGAGTCGCTCTCACATGTCCCGTTTCTCTAGAGGTGGGCAATGATACCTGCCTCTACAAAAATCGTGAAAGTGGTATTTAAACTTAAGAGGTTCCCCACTTAGTCAGCTCTGGCTCCACAATTGCGCTCTTCTATTATTAGGCTTCCTGATCAATCACCATCATGATATTTTTATATGATGCTTTCAGAGACTAAATGTTTTCAACCGGGTGCAACATGCAAGTGCCTCAAGTGGAGGCTCGATTCTCAACTTCTTCGCATACCGTGAAACTACACATTACCAAATTTCATGAACCAAATGGAGAATTTGAAGGTCTTAACAGTAACAAATTATGGTTCCTTTGATAGTTAACGAGCCCGATCCAAAAGACTAGCCTCGGACAGCGGTGGGAGGCCGGGGTCTCAAGAACAAATTATTATGTTCTTCATACCATCTAACAAGATCAGACTAAAAACCCTATAACAAAAGTCCAAAATTAATCAAACCTTTGGATCTTATTTAGATTAATATGACTTAGGGCGTTTGGGTCGGGTTCTCCTATTTGAGCTTGGGTACCTATTGTTGGTGCTTCATCGAGCGCCTCGCAAGGTAGGGCATAAAAAGGCCACCGAAGGCGCCCTGCAGGGTCTAATGCGGAAAGCTATTCAAAGTGTGAGTCGTCTATAGATGTCTGGTTTCTCTAGGGGTGGGCAATGATATGATTCCACAAAAAATTCAAAGTGTCGTATTTAAGTTCGAGCCTTTCACTATTAGGCCGGGTCCCTGTTGAATTGCGCTTCCTATCACTGCAATCTATCACCATCATGACATTTTTATATGATACTTTTGTAGACCAAATGTTTTCCTCAAGCTGGTGCAACATGCAAGTGTCTGAAGTGGAGGCTCTGATTCTCAACTTTCAGACAACGGAAAACTACACATTACCAAATTTCATGAACCAAATGGAGAATTTGAAGGTCTTAACAGTAACAAATTATGGTTCCTCTGCTGCTGAGCTTATTAATTTCTCGGTCATCGGTTCTTTATCCAACCTAAAGAGAATCCGATTCGAGCGGGTTTCGATACCACCATCCCTCTGTGACTCCATGGTAGAGTTAAAGAATCTGCAGAAAATATCCTTAGTTATGTGCAAGATCAATCAAGCTCTTACCAGTTCTTCCATCCAGATTCCGAACATGTTTCCGAATCTTACGGAGATAAACATCGACTACTGCAATGACCTGATGAGGTCCTTTAAAGCTCTCCTGCGGATTTACTCCAGCTGAAGAAGCTCAGCATCTCGAACTGCCATAAGCTATCCGTGCTGCCAGAAGGGATCGGGAAGCTGGAAAATCTGGAACTCCTGAGGCTTTATACCTGCATAAGGCTACTGGGATTGCCGGACTCTATCAGAAACCTACATAGATTGACTGTTCTTGATATAACCGGTTGTTTTCGGGTGAAGAAACTGCCGAAACATATAGATGAGTTATGTAGCTTGAGGAAGCTGTACATGAGAAAATGCAGAGGTTTGAGTGAGCTTCCAGCATCTATCATTGATCTTAAGAAATTGAAGAAAGTGGTATGTGATACAGAGACGACTCAGCTATGGGAAGAACATCCTTTCGCCAATTTGAAGATATCTATACCTGAAGAGACTAATGATTTGAATTGGCTTGAATCCTAAAACATATTTTCTCTTCATGATACTACGGAAATACCATTGATGTGCCCGTCATGCCTAGTTCAAGTGGTATAACGTTCATCGATAAAGCATGCATAAAAGGTATGTGGGGAGAGGTCCTCAGCTCGAGTCTCGTTTGGAAAAATTTACTATCTAATTTCAGCTAAAAGGATTTAAAAATAAATAAAAATAAAACCTCTTCATGCGAAGATTTTTGTTTTCTTTATAATTTGTGCTCCCTTTATATGTATATATATATATATATTGTATAAGTCATGTAAACAAATAAGGGAAGAAATGTTGTAGATACAGTCTTGAGTACACATTTTTAACAGCTTTGTATGAGGTGATTTTGTTTGATCTTTTCTAGGACATGGTCATTTCCAAGGATTGAACACAACT
This sequence comes from Tetrastigma voinierianum, assembly GCA_016808115.1. NCBI lineage: Eukaryota > Viridiplantae > Streptophyta > Magnoliopsida > Vitales > Vitaceae > Tetrastigma > Tetrastigma voinierianum. The sequence continues at coordinate 210,768 of JAEQBH010004230.1, read as the reverse complement.
TTTTAAGAACAATTTCTAAAGAAGAATTTTTTTTTTTGTCTTAGCCTTGTTTTCTCTCTTCATGATAATGTTGAAATACCCTTGATGTGTAATTTTGTATTCTTGATAATTTTAAATATAGTAAAAGAATGTAAAAAAAATCAAATCTAATTGATATTATCATTCTCTATGCTTTCAAAATTTTGATATGTAACTTAAATATACTCACCTGAATAATTTTAATTATCAATATTTATATGTGATTCAACGATATATCTTATATATCCATAAAATCCAAATACCGATATATCTGCTAAAATCGATATTTTAATCCTTACATAAAACTAAAACTTTTCATCTAATCCTTTATTCCGATGTGCAAAAGCAATCCCCCGACCAACGGAGAAAGAAGTCGCTTTTTCGAAGCAACTCTTCCCACACGGCAGACATAAAAATTCTGCATTTATATGCTAGATAATAAAGTATACACAGACGTTCTTTCTGGTGCACATCCGAGCAAATCGAACGATACAGAGATGATTAGCATGGCCCCCGCGCAAAGATGACCGCACAAATCGAGAAATGGTCCAAATTTTTTTGTGTTTTCTTTTCTTACTCCTCATTCCAGCCGTCCATTGTTTTGTTCAAAAAACAAGGACCCTCTATATTTTGATGAGGGGCAGATGGGCCTCTTATTTGATACGGAGCCCATAAAGCAATCCAATTTAAGCCCAAAAACCCACAGAAATCGTAAAATTGATCATAACGATATACAAATTTTAATATGCCAAATCCAATTTAAGCCCAAAACCCATGAAATCGTGATTTAAGCCCAAAACCCATGAAATCGTGTAAAATTGATCATAAGGATATACAAATTTTAATATGCCAAAAGCAATACAATTTAAGCCCAAAACCCATGAAATCATGTAAAATTCAAATTTTGATGAGGGGTAGATGTGACACCCCAAATCCCGGGTCTTTTATATATATATATATATATATATATATATATATTTTCCACAGGTAACCTACAACAAGCTATATAATAGCCTCATTCACGCATACTCACGCTACACTGACTATCACAATGGGGACACATACAAGCATTCTCATTCAAGACTCCAAGAATTAGCGCACTTAGTGCAATGATCAACTTTTCAGAAACCATGTGGGCACAAATTCCATCTACAGGCATATGGTTAGGATTCTGCATCTCGTAGAGAGATTTCATAGAATCCAAGAATCACAAGAAAACGGACTCTGACGAGGAAGTTATGGTCGTCCGTTACCGCCATCGAGCTTCATTCCCTAGATTTGTCTACTGGCCAAAGCGGAGGTCAGCTCGGCCAAGAGGTCAGCTCTGGCCATATTTGCGCACCAAATGCCATCCACAGGCATGTGGTCAGATTCTAGACTGGGCGTGAGCTTTCCATAGAGTCTAAGAACACCAAACCCACTTCCTGACGAGGAAGCCATGGTCATCCAAGTCGGGCGCTCACATGAGCAAAGAATCGACATGTGTAACCGCGGTGTACCTACTGCCTTTCGTCACTTGAACAAAATATGAACTCGCATTGTATTGAGCCACACATGGATGGATTCCAGACCTCAAAGGTCTTTCCACGTAGTCTACAAACCGCTGAAACTGACTGACTCCATAAAGCTATGGTCATCTGAAGTTTACACGCACTTGCAGCTCATTCCCCTCGCCGAGCCTACGTAAGAGCCTGTACCCAAGCAGGTCGCCTCCCACAAGAGCTCACCGCCCAAAGAGGCTCACCATCCCCAAGAGAGCTGGGCCGTAAGAGGTCAAAATACCCACCTCGAAGAGGTCACCCTACGAAGAGCTCGACCGCCCAAAGAAGTCACCATCCCAAGAGAGTCGTCGAAGAGCTCGCCCGCCAAAGAGGTCGCCTACAAGAGCCCGCCCGCCCAAAGAGGTCGCCACGAAGAGCTTAGCTCCGCCCAAAGACGCCGCCTGGCCGTAAGAGCTCGGCCACACCATCCTCGACTCCTTCCGAGTAAAAAAGGCCATAACTTCAATAGAGGTCCACTGGTGATTCAAAGCCTACATCAAGCTTACCGATGGGGCTACAATATACCATATGAAAACAGGGCCACAAATTACCTTACTTCCCAACAAAATCAGTCTTAAAGTTCTGCCACACATAGGATCGTAAATAGAGCGACTTCCTATGGTTCAGACGCAACCAAACATACACCCTCAAGGCAAGACACGCTCTTACCAAATCAGAGCAACATATAACTGAGTTTAATTACAATTTATTTACATCACAAGTAATGTAAATTTTGACAATGGGCTCGCTTTAAAACAAAAACTGGGTTTTCTACCCAGAAATTTTTACAAAAGAACACACAATAAGTCATCTTAGATCTTCCCTCTTAACTGGACCCTTCATGAAGCGCTTCTTCGTGTACTCCCAGATCTTAAACGCAAATATTTTTCCACAACTAATGAAGCAGCCCAAGAGAAAAAGTCTCCCACAAGGGCTACTCCCCACCTAAGTGCACATGCAATGACATAATCCATAAAATCATTCACACACATTCATATAAAATATGCATATCTCTATATGAATGTTTATGTCATGCCTACCATCGACTCTTCATACATGCAATTTGCCATATGAAACTAGTTTCAAAATAAAAGCTTTTTGTTTTTGAAACCCATCAACAACCTCCTCGAGCATCGCATAACCCGAATATTTTACACACTGACAACCCGAATAGTAAAACCAATCGACAACCTCCGAGTATCGAACCACCGGACCATCTCGATAACCCCTTATCGACAACCCTCCGATAGAGTTATCGACAACCTCCAAATTATCAAGCACTGACAACTCAATACCCATTTTATTCATGCACTCACACCCGATTCACGATGATCTCCGCGGCACATGCAATGATAATGTCATCATCAGATAATATCTCATGTTACATGCACGATGGAAACTACATGCAACACTCATAATACATGCTTCACACCAAGTATCATATATAACAAGCATGTGCATATATTAAATATCATTTTTCACAATAACTGCATGCTATTCAAACAAGCAATAACACACAAAAACTCGGATTTCAATCTCCAAACTCGTAAAACACCCGCACAAGACACGACCAAGATCATCCCGCTCGATCCCAAACTACAAGATAACAATCGCCCAGAATCGCTTAGCTCGAAACTAATGCACTAGAAACCTGGCCCCAACCAATAACAATTTCTATCAAAATTATTCTAAACCAAATTTCACTACTCGCTAACCGTCATGGCCATTTCATGGTTTTAAACAAAGACTTCACGTAGTAGGAGAGAACCCTCTACTCCTCTCAAGTGCGATCCATTCATCGTCGTAACCTTCTATTTGTTAATCGTAGAACTCGTCGTTCTCTTCATTTCCGCTGTCTTTTCTTCTTTCTTCTTTCTTTTTCTTTCTTTTCTCTTTCTTTCCTCCTCTTTCTTTTTCCTTTTTCTCTCCTCTTCCATCGAACAATTTTTGCTTTAGGTGAGAATTTTACCTAGGTGTAGAACACCTCTCTCTCCTCTCTCCTCATGACACATAGTGCATTCCACATGTCATTCATGCCCACTTCCCACCACTATCCTCTCATAAAGATAGAAGTGTGACACTCCTCGCTTCCACCCAGTGCCACTGCGCGACCGCTCAAATGCCACATGGCATGCATCTTCATGCCACGTGTCACCCTCTCATTCGTCCGTTTGTCTCAAAATACATGCAATTCCGACCTTCTCGGAGTTCGACGAAATTCGACTATGTTCTTAGATTTCGCGAGACGAACTCAACAGTATGTCCCGCGTCGTCATCCGAGATCTAGAGAAATTCCCAAGTTTGCAACCCGTGTCTATCATTTTACTTTATCCGGGGTCTCACAGTAGATGGGCCTCTTATTTGATACGAAGCCCATAAAGCAATCCAATTTAAGCCCAAAACCCATGAAATCGTGTAAAATTGATCATAAGGATATACAAATTTTAATATGCCAAAAGCAATCCAATTTAAGCCCAAAACCTATGAAATCATGTAAAATTCTATATTTTGATGAGGGGTAGATGAGCCTCTTATTTGATATAGTGCCCATAAAGCAATCCAATTTAAGCCCAAACTACCTTTGTTTTTATTTTATTTTTTTTTACTTATTGCATCTTATCAAGTATTAAAAATTATTTTTTATTTTTTAATGTTAATTAATTTTATAAAATAATTTTTAAATTTGAAAATCTACTTAATAAAAAGCCTTTAGCTTTTTTATTCCATCATTGCTCAAAAAACAAAGGACTTGCTATTTTGATTTAGGAAGATGGGCCTCTTATTTGATTAAGAGTCCATAAAGCAATCTAATTTAAGCCCAAAACACATGAAATCATGTAAAATTGACCATAAGGATATACAAATTTTAATATGCCAAAAGTACCCTTCCTTTCTAACAAACCACACATCCTCCCTTTCGCAATCCTAACCCAACCCACCCCCACCCCAGTTCATTCTCAAACTACCTTTGTTTTTGTTTTTTTTTACGACAAGCATCTTTTATTGCTATTAAACATTATTTTTTATTTTTTAATGTTAATCAATTTTATAAAATAATTTCTAAATTTGAAAATCTACTTAATAAAAAAGCCTTTATTTTTTTATTTTCATATATTTAATATTTTTACTATTTAAATTATATTTTTATTTTATGTAATTAATGTATTAAAATGAATTATATTTCAACATACAAGTATAAATGAGAATGAAAAAACAAGTGAAAATGAAAAAATATTTTACACAATTAGTTAAGGTTATCAATGAGAAAATGAGAAAAGATTTCACACTTATATAATCTTCATTATACCTTTTGATTACATTATGCATTTGATTGCAATGTTTTGATTTATAATGTCCACCAATGCATGTGAAGAATGTCCCATATTAATGTATTAGCTTACGATATAGTAAAAATATTTTTTTTAAAGCTAAACACTTTAGTTATAAGTTAGTAAACAGTTTCTATTGGGACTTGAACCTAAGACCCCTCCTTCCTATGCCCCCTACATGTTTGAACCGTTGAGCACTCTACCGCATGAGCTAGGCATGGTAGGCACGTAGTAAAGAGATTTCATATAAAATAATATTCAAATTCTATGAAAAACGTAAGCTTGTACACCCCTCGTACACTTAATATATTTTCCTTGTACAGTTAGTGGTAATCATCTTGTACACTATAACAACCCTATTTTTGTTATTGAAGATATGTGCATGTTTCCATTGTTAGTTAAGGAAGACAAAAAAATAAAACTAATTATATTTTTCATACCGTCTATTTTTAGCTTATATGACTTAAAGTGTATTAGGTTATAGAATATGGGAGTTGTGGTATGATTAATTCACCAATGCGTATGAAGAATGTCTTATGTCGGGTGTAATAGTATACAATCCTGGGGAAAGATTTGATTAAAAGAAAATTCAAATCTTAAGAAAATGTAAACTTGTACACTCTTGTACACTTAAGGCATTTGCGCTAGGCCGCTAGTGTAATCACCTTGTACTTTATAATAAAATCATGTTTTTTGTTATTCAAGGCAAGTATATGTAAAACCCGAAAAAAATTGAATTTTTTTGAAAAATGACAAAACAGTGATTTGTCGATACTGTACATGTTGAAAACTTGGAAATTTTCTAAATAATGGATGACGAAACGGACCTCACCATTTGATTCATCTCGCAAAATCTAGTTACCCAAAAGAATTTCATTGAATTCCGAGATAGTTGGAATTTCATGTTTTTTAAGGCAACGGGTGTCAGGTGACACATGGCATGAGGATTTGGGTCATAATGACACATGTAGGACACATGGAAAGCTATGTGAGTGACACATGGCAAGCCATGTGTCAAAATGCATATCATGTATAAATGGGTATAAATGGGAGTTGTGTTCAGAGAAGGAGGGAAGAACATAAAAGGAAAGGAGAAGGAAAAAGGAGAGGGAGAGAAAGGAAAGAAAGAGAAGAAAAGAGAGAGAGAGAGAAGAAAGGGAGAGAGAAAGAGGAAGAAAATGAAATCGACGTGTTCTTCCTCAGCTCGCTTCAATAGTCGAAACTCGTCGGACCAAGAAGTAAAGTTAGTATATTCGACGAGGGCTACGCTCCAAAAGGTAGGGATTCTTTATACTTTGGTTTATTTTCCACCCTAAGGGGCTATTTTGATCCTATGCACTGGCAGGATTTTAGCACAGGTTTTTGGTTGGGAAACAAAGGGAATTGGGACTCTGGTCCTTCATAGAAATTGTAGTTGTATCTGTGAACTTGATGTTAGGCTTTTGAATCACCCAAATTGGACCTCTACAGCTCAAGTTATGGTCCATTTCCTTGGATTGCCGCAATTTAGGCTATTTATCAACTTGTGTCCTGATTTTGGGACTAGTTTTCGATGCCGATTTCGTACTGATTTCGGAACTAATTTGGACCGATGGCTGACTATGGCCTAACCATGGCCCGGTCGTGGACCGCTCGACTGACCGAACTTTTTTGGGGCTGTAGTACATGTCGCCCGTGGCCTCGAGGATCAAGGTGTTGTTGCTTGATTTTGAATAACAGGCTTGGTGGTAGTTGTGTGAGAATATGTTGATATATATTGTGACACCCCTATCCCGAGGGTCCCGTTGACAACCTCACACTGAGGAACCCAGAACTGTGTGTCCCGATATATCACACTCATTTGTCTCATATATCGAGACTCATTCTACATATTTAATTCACAAATATACAAAATATATGATAAACTATTTAACCAATGTACCATTTAATACCTTTTATACAACAAAGGTATACATGTTTTGGTTATGCTTGAATATAATACAAGACAAAAACAAAACAAAACAAAGCCGCATCCGGCTTTCATCCCTCATGCGGTCCCATATGCAGGTCAAACGTCTGCACCGGACCTGTACCTAAAAGGGGGTCCCATGACAGGATGAGATATGCCTAGTAGAAGTTTTTCCTACAAGGGTTACTCCCCACCTAAAATGCTAATGCAATGATGTACATAAACATCAATCACATTTCATACAATTTATGCAACATTATATGAAATGTCTGTCATGCACGACGCCGACTCCTCATTACCGACAACCTAAGTCCCAACCGACTCCCCCACACCTGCAAATCCCTCATGCGGTCCCATATGCGGGTCAGACGTCTGCACCAGACCTGTACCTGAAAGGGGTCCCACGACAGGATGAGATATGCCTAATAGAAAGTTTTCCTACAAGGGTTACTCCACACCTAAAATGCACATGCACTGACGTACATAAACATCAATCACATTTCATACAATTTATGCAACATTATATGAATGTTCGCGGTCATGCATGATGCGACCCTCGCGTCGACAACCTAATTCCCAACCGACTCTCACACCGCACTGCTGCGGAAACCAAATTATCGGGTATTTAACCCAATGACTTAAACCATTGGACAACCCTCCAATTTTAATTTATCATTTCATGATTTTTTCTTTGTGAGCCATTGCCGCATGTTTTCACCGAAAGACGCCGCACGCCTTTCCAACATTTTCGCGAACTTATATCGTCGGGATTCATGTCTAACTTTGAATAACATTTTGGTCTTTCACCCTGGGGGGGGAATCTACCCCAACTTGCTCCCCCCAAAATATGTAATTTATCATTTTGATCAATTTACACATCCGTGAGTCTCAACCTTGGACTTTGTCCCATTTTCTTAGCTCACGACCCATTCACCAATACCGATGAATACTCAATACCATGCACTCACACTCGACTCGACGTGATGTGACCGTGCATATGAAATGCATGATGCCAATGCATTTTCCTTCATGTTACATGTATATATGAGTGCTACATGAAACATTAATACAATTTCATGGACAATTATAATTTTTACATTACAACTTCACATCCATGCAACCACAAGCCAATACACCGCGCACAACACGATCTCACACAACGAAGATATTATTTAATATTTGGCAACACACACACAAATGGCTCCAAATTCGGGACTACATAAATGTATGCCTTGTCTCTCTTCACTGGGTTCACACCGACCATCGTGGATACCAAAACACACCACAAAACTGAAGACATCGGGCCTCTGGATCAAAACCAAACTCCTGATCCAATCGAGGATCGCCCGAAAATACCCCAAAATCTGTCTGACTATTCTAAAATGGGCCCCGAAATTTCAACCCGACTGGTCTCAAATACCCTAAATTCAAGCTCGATCATCTCAAAACAAACTCAAAATTCCTAAAAATTCTACACTCACCAAAAATTTACGACCGAAATTTACAACCTCTCACTTTAGCCTCTAAGAAACCTCAAGTCATTAAACGACCTTTAGCTAGAAATAACACAAGTAAGAAAATTTTTACCCTCGTGGAGTTCACCTAAACTCCAAGATTTGGTGCCCACGCGTAGTCAGTTTCATGTGTTGACCGATTTCGTCACCCGATTTAAAACTCACTATCTCGATTTCCAGATCTTAGAGAGAAGAGAAGAAAGAAAAAATAAAATTTCTCTCTCTAACGCTCCTCTCCCTCTCCGCTCTTTGACTTTTCTTTTTTATCTTCTTCTTAAACGTGCAATTCCGACTGTCTCGGAATTGGACGAAATTCGACGTGGTAGCTAGATTTCGCGACATGATTTCAACGGTGAAGTCCGTTTCGTCATCCGAGATCTAGAAAAATTCCAGTTTTTCGACCAAAATTATCGTTTTACTCTTTTTCGAAAATTCGGATTTTCTAGGGTTTCACATATATCGACACGATATGAGATTAACTGGAAATTATATATAATTAATATAATTGTTCGTAATACTTGGTGAATCCTATGGTTTCAATTGTCCATATAACATTCATCATATATGTGACATAGTATAGACATGCAATGACGCATCACATTGCATTTATGCATGGAAATCGCATGACATGGGTGTTAGTGCATGGTATGGATCTGTAAAACTCGGGAAAATCAGACATTTTCAAAAATGGCAAAATGATAATAATAATAATAATAAATTGTCATAATCTGGGTCAGTGGAAACTCCAGGAAATTCTCTAGATCCTGATGACGGAAATGTACCGCTGGTCGCAAATTCCACCTCGCAAATCTAAAGGACCTGTAGTACCCTCACAAAAATCCGAGACACCGAAATTTTGTTATGAGTTTCTAAGTGATAAGTCACAAGGACTCCAAATGACGATATTTTCACGAAAAATCTCTAAGTCGAAATGGCTCAGCTAAGTTCATGTAAAATAAATTGAACTGAAAATAAATAAATTGTTTCGGGGTAGAAACGAACTCGAATGAGAGATCGACACATGGAAAATTTAAAAATAAAAATAAAAATAATCAAAAGATAAAAGTCAAAAGGTGGGGACGGACGGGAGGAAAGCGAACGAGAAAAAGAGATAGAGAAGAGAGGGGTAGAGAGAGAAAAGCTTCTCTCTAAGATCTATGGAATTCGAACCATGGGTTTTCGTCGGAGCAAAAGGCAAAGTCAACACGCATCGGTTTCGCTGGCATCAGTTAAAATCTTGAGTTTCACAAACTCCATAAGGCAGTGAATTTTCTTTACTTGCGTTATTTTCTAGCTTAAAGACCAGTTTGAAGGGTCAGTTTTTCTGGGAGGTCGTGAAATTTCAAATTCCAAAATTTTCGACTGTGTAGAATTTTAGAAATTTTCGACTCAAGTTTGGACAACTGTTATGGTTTTCGAGACTATTTTCGAGCGCCTCTGGACAGGTCGAGGTTTCGTTTCGATCCCGGATCGATGTCTTCTGCTTTCGTGGTGTGTTTTGTATCACAAGACCCTACAGAATCCTGCCAAGTACCAAAGAGGTGCCTGCTTTATATGGTCCAAGATTGTCATTTTATGTGTATTGTTAGAAAAAGAAATAATATGCGGCTGCGGTGTCAAATCATGTTAATATGTAAGCCAAGGTGGATGTATTAACATAGAAATTGTGATGAATGGAAATTATATGTAGGAAATCTAATTATCCGGACTTATAACGTCAGATGTAAGATGACATACAAGATGAAATGGCATGATTGCATTTCATATGCACGATCATCGCATGACATGGGTGTGTGTGCATGGGTATGGTCATCCATCATCAATGTTGATGAATGGTTAGTGAGCCGTACTTTGGACGACGTCCAATAAATGACTCATGGCTCAAATCATAAAGTGAAATATAATTAATGTGTGTTGGGTGGAGCAAGAAGGAGGTCGTTAATCCCCTCAAGTGAAAAGCTTTGAACATGGATGAAGAGACCGCGAGTGTGATCCGAAAACCACGTAGGGCTTTCCATCTTCTTTCTGCCCAAGAACTGCCTCAATGGAAAAATCACTGGCATCACACATCACTTCAAAGGGTAATACTACTGGTGTCACTATAAGTACAAGAGTCGATGTAGTTTGAGTCCAAGCTCTTTTGGCACCTTCATCCCGCATAAACTCGCATCTTTCACTCGCAGCTCACATAGCGCTTTGCAATTTTGAAAATCTTTGATAAACCTCCTGTAGAAACCTGCGTGGCTAAGGAACTGCCTCACTGCCTTGACATTTGTGGGAGATGGTAGCTTAGAAATAAGCTCAACCTTGGCTTTATCAACTCCAATGCCCTCGTTGGAGATGACATGTCCAAGGACAATTCCTTGATTAACCATAAAATGGCACTTTTCCCAGTTAAGCACCAAGTTTTTTTTAATGCATCTATTAAGAACAGTCTCAAGATTGACCAGACACTCCTCAAAAGTACCTCCATATATGGTGATGTCATCCATGTACACTTCCATAATGTGTTCCACCATACACAAAATACTAAGCACACCTTGAATGTGGCGCTCCATCGCAGAGGCCAAAAGCATTCTCCCGTAGAGGCATGGGCAAGTTCCAAACGTGGAAAGAAGGTCGCTCTCTCCTTACCTCCACAACAATTTCTATTTGAAAATATCCGGAATAGCCATCTAAAAAACTATAAAATGGGTGCTCGAAAACTCTCTCTAGAAGTTGATCAATGAAGGGCAAAGGAAAATGGTCCTTCCTTGTCACTGCATTTAGCCTCCTGTAGTCTATACATACCCTCCAACCTGTGGTAAGGCGTGTAGGCATATCTTCCTCTCCTTTTCGTTTACACAATAGTCACCTCGACTTTGGTACAACCTCGAGTAGGATCACCCAAACAGCTGACTATCTAAAATGGGGTAGATAATGTCAGCCTGTAGCAATTTTTGAACTTTAGCGCACTACCTCTTTCATGTGGGGATTCAATCGTCTCTCGCGGGTCGTCAGACCGTTCCTGGGCTTCCTCCTCCATGTAAATGTGATGAGTGCAAACCAAATGGCTAATTCCTTTTAAATCCGAGATTTTCCATCCAATGGCTTGTTTACACTTCCTGAGAATTCCAAGAAAATTGTCTTCCAAGAAAATTCCTTTTAATTTCTTCCTTCTTTTTCTAAGGACAGAAAGCAGCACATAAATTTGAGGGTTCATTCACTTTTTCAAGAAGCTCTGCCAATTCCTCAATCAATTTCGCCAGAAATTGCCGCCCACATCGTTCCTCCACAATGGTGTCAATCAAACACGCGTCAGAGTGGGCTCTCACCCCTCCTAGCCCCACCGCTTGTAACCGAGTGTGGCAACGAGTTGACACCGTCCCAAACTAATAATGCCTTCTCCACACAAGTTCTCCAATGTTTACTGAATAGTTGGGACACTCGGTTCAGACTTCACCGGTGTCTCAGACCGATGATGACACTTACTTGTTCTGTCAAGAAAGCCTTTTTGTTCACATTCAACCCTCTTTTCACTGTGCACAAGTCTTTTTTTAAACTCGACAGGTCGAACTTCTGTTTAATAATGTCTAAAGGGGAATGTTGACTTTCACCCGCTCTCAACTCTTAAAATCTCAATCTGGGTTGTTCACCCCCTTGGCTCTAAGTGCTGAGGAAATGGTGGAGGTACGTTCTTCTCTTCATCATATCTTCTTCGATCACTCATCATTTCCGCTTCCTCATCTCGCCTTCTTAGCCTAGCATCAAGTGGTTTGCAGTACTGGTTGCTCAACTTACCACTTCCTCAAGGTAACAATCGCTTACTATCCATTTTAGGAGCGCTTCACTTCAGTCAGCTATTTCATGAACCCCCAGGGTTTTACGAGCTTTTGTGAGGGAAATTTCCTTTTCAAGACTGCGCCGACAGAGCCTAAGATGGAATACCGTGTGTCAGGTCAATTTTTCGGGGTACTGGCCTGAACCCATCCATTCTCTTGTTCAAAGTGCTTTCCACAATGTCAACTCTTTGATTTAACTGCACATTCACTATCTTCTGCTCTCCCACAAAATCACCCGCCACTTTGCTCAGGTTTAGAATGGCTTGTTCCACTGGAGAAGTTGATAAATGTCGAGGTGGTCAGAGAAGTCACATACCGCAGGAGCAAATGTGCATACCGTGGAGGTTTTGGCTTCAGAGAGATTGGGGTGATTTCTCCAACTAGTGGTTGTAAATGTTTCCATGGGTGCATTAGTTGATGGTTTGAATTTACGCACAACATTATTGCTCCACAAACATCTCTCATTGTCGAATGGTCGATTACTGCTCTCCCATACGCCGACCGACGCATAAAATACGGCTTATTCGCACGAATCTCGCCACTACATGTACCTCATGCGCTTCATTTCCGCTTCCAACCTTCTAGCTAAGGTTGAAACTAGCTACCACGCCGACTTCGCTGAATTCCAAAGACAATAATTTTACGCTGTCGGGCACACAGTAATATTTTCAGCACTCAAGACACGTAGAATGCACGATTAATCGCGCCACATGTCAAGTGTGTTAAGTCAAACAAACAAACAAGTGGGACCCATAAGAGACATATGTGGCACCACATGATTTGATAAAATCCAAGCAGACTGATAAAATGATAAGGGTAATCCAAGGGAGCCATCAGAGAGCGACATGTATAAAGAGAGATGATCCTTAATTTTTGACATATTTCTGGGAACTTTGGGGTTACAAATTACTTACACTTCCTTCAAGTAAATTATTCCCCTAGAAGTCTAGTTTATCCATAATTTTTAATCACTAATTGACAGTGAAACTCAACTTATGTCAAAACACCACAACTATTAACTAAAATAGCATACCGCGTGAGCTATCTCGAAACTCACCTTTAAACCCATATTCAAGCCTAGAGCTAATTTACTTCTAGATCCTCTATACATATTTGTAGCTCTAGCTCTTATGGTTATTTACAAATTGAAATCACTCCATTTAGATGATTATAACTTACCTATAACCAAACAAGAATGTGGTTTTTAAACAAATTGGATAGCAACTCCTTTGAAACTCACCATTTCCTTTTTTGCAACAAAATTTCTCAAAACTTAACTAAACCAATCAAACAATCAAACATACTAGAGCAAACCGCCAAACTTGTTTACAACTAATACAAACATTTTCATCCAAAAATTTTGGGGTTTTCATCAACCTAACACAAGAAAGAAAAGTCGTGGTTTGGTTTCGCATCTTTAATCTTTTGATTCTTCAATACCAAGCATCCTTCTTCCTCTCGGGACCCTTAAACTCTGTTACTTGGAGAAAATCACCAATCTCCTTTCTCCACAAGCCCTAGCTCTCTCTTTCTCTCTCAAAACGGAAATGCCCAAATGTGAAAATGGCTTTCTAAGACCAAAATTGGTCTTTAATCCCATTACATGACTAAGGTCATGTTTGGCTACTCCATTAATTCCCATTTCTCATTTTTGCCATTTTAACACTTTATTTCACTTTCATTTCATTTTATTCACATTTTCAACATTACACTTCTCATTTAGGACCCTTGGGTCCCCATTTGACATTTTTACTAAATTTATTTAGCTCTTGTAAAATTTCTAAATTTTTATCATTTTTTGTTTTTAGTCATTTAAATGTCGAAAAAAAATAATTTAATTTATTTTACACCCTGAACATGTTATAAACTGCTAGTATTTTCGTATGCTACAATATTCTCTTTCTTTGGATAATATGGGATATTCTATTTCCCTGTATCTCTTCTTGAGTGTGGAAAATTGGAAATTTAATTGGTTTGTTTATCTAGTTGGTGTGTTTGTTTGTTATATAGTTTGTTTTATTTTCAGATTTGATTGTTTTGTTTTGTTTTGTTAGTTTTGATACATGTGAGATGTATCTAGTTCAGGCCTTTGTCATAGCGGTTGGCTCTATGGTATGCTATCTTTATAGAGATATTACTTAAGCTTACTGTCATCAATCAGGCAAGAATGTGTGGAAATTATTTAGCTACTTATATAGTATACTAAATGTGATTCGTGCATGCTTTAAAATTCATAAAAATATAAAAAACTTTGAAAAATCTAAAATTATTTGAAAGGTTGTGTTTTTGTTTATTGAGTCTCAGAGAGGGGTCAAAGGATGCTACGATGAATAATAATCGAACCTCTCGATATGAAGAAATCTGTAGATAGTTATGCTTTAAAGAATAATGGTTCGACCATCGAGTCAGACTAGCCAAGGAGTTCTTAACACTTAGAGCATAAGTCACTACCTTAGTTGGTCAACATTGCTTGGTTTATAGAAGAATTAGGTGATCACCGTCTTTTCGATCTCCTAAGACACTGTAACTTGTTTAAGAATCACAGAGGTAACATCCTAAAGTAAATACGCTAATTAGAAATGATATAGGCCATCCTTGGACTAGTTGAGCCTTTCTAGTTATCCCTTATGTGCATTTATCCATAGTTACCCCATTTGAGTTATATAGCTATTTTCCTTCTAGAAAACCAAGAATAAGCACTTTAAACACCTCTTGCTAAGTATCCTTCAGTCAAAAAGCCCTTGTTTACCCTCAACATGTTGTTGTTAATGCAATATCTTGAAAAGACATGTAGAGTGAATTTGGACTTCGGTTGAAGTGGTTGTGCTAGTAAAATGAATCAAAAGAGGTGTGTGAAAAAGAAGTATAGAAAATATGCAAAAAGAAAGAATAAATCAAGGTGGAGTAAGTTTGACCTCGTAGCCTTCCTACCTTAAGTAATTAAGTTTAAATGGGTGTTTCAACACCTAATACCCTAAGATCTTCCTGTTTGGGAGATACTGACCCAAAGCTCGTTAAGGGTAGGTAGAAGAAAGTTTAGAGAGGTTGAACATTGCACTACTCTTATACCCAGGTTAGTAAAGCAAAGAATAAAGCTTCGTGACCTTGAAGAGAAGGTGAAAATCAAATGAGTTTAGGGGTTATGAGATGGAAAATATGTGAAAAAACCCAAGTTTAGGGGAGGCTAAGATGAGCTCAAATGTGTAGAAACTCAAGATGCTAAAGGATGGAAGAAAAGCATTGAAGAAAAGGAAATATGTATGTGTTAGGTAAACAAAAGTCTAAAATTGACCTATTCAACTACCCTTTGCCTAAACCATACATTACAAACTATTTAGACCTAAACGATCCTAAAAGTTGTGAATTGCCTATATCAGTGGAGAACGGTAGGCCTAGCAAGCCTATGGAGCTCTCATATCATGGTATCACCATCGCATGTGGAGCGATAGATCTTCATTCAATTATAGTTTGCCTAATTCAATCTAAATTGCAATTGACCACACGAGGATCGGACTTTACACACTCAAAGAACTTTTGGTTTAGGAATGCTTAACTCTTGGTCAATCCATTATATGGAAAGACTCTATCTCAAGGCTTTCTGTGTGTTATTTGGTGGTGAGATCCCTAAGGCAAATTATCACTTAATGCCTCTATATTAAGCTCAACATGTTTTGTTTATGTTCTTTGAATAAGGAATATGAGTTGTCCTTTTCTTAAGGATAAACAAAATGCTAAGTTTGGGGGAATTTGTTAGGTGTGAATCATATTAGCATTTAAGAATGGATTTCCCGATTATTTTGACCTTTTAGTGCTAAATTCACAGCATATATCTTCATTTTTATACTAATCCCTCTCTTGGCCTTTATTTTGCATAAAAGAACTAAAAGGCAAGTGAAATGAGCAAGATGGAAGAATAAAAGAAAATTTGCTTATTTTCAAGGGCCCCATTTCGCGACATCGGGTGTTATCCTCATGCAGTGAGCATGTTTTTTTACATGTTGCAACATTGGCAGCCCTAAGGAGCTTCTCGGGATTAAAGACACTTTGTCATGTCGTGATACGATGCACAATATACTCCAACTCGAGGAATATAAGGCCAGCTACTGTCGCGACATGGAACCTTGTTGAAGACCCCGCTGATGAAACCACATTACATGTCACGACATGCACCTACAAGCCGAGCCGTTTTTCTTTACCCATTTCTAGCCCATTTTCCAAGAAATATAAATTCTACACTTGTAATAATCATTAAGGTTCGGAACTTAGAAGCCATGAACATCCTATTCTAGGGTTTCTCAACTCTTAATCTTGGAGCAATTTAGTGGTTTGATTTAGTTGTCTTTCTTTGTTTTTGAAGACATTTTTGAGGATCAACCAAACTAAAGAAACTCTTGCAATGCAGATTGAAGTCGAGAGCTTTTCATCCTATCACGCTTTCAGATTCTAATTCCTGGAATCTTCTTCCTCATCTAGTCTTGGCCTGGAGTTGCAAATATACATGAATTGTAGATTTGAGTGTCAGAATGAGTGGCTAATCTTATTCTATGGTCGATTGTTAAGATTGATTATTGAATTTATATATTTCAGAATGATTTGTGGAACATGTGCCTATGCCTGAATATGTCGGTCGGGTGTAACTGAATATTGTTGTTTCTTGTAATTAATTCCCCATTAGGGAATCCTGAGATGAGACCGCTTTTTTAATGAATCATTGGGATTCCATAGTGACAACTAGAGATCATCCCTTATGCCATAACCATTTCTTATTAATTGACCTAATTAAAGAAATTGAGGGAACTAGAAATGTCTAGTACTGAATGTATTTCATTAGGAGAAGACACCAATCTCTAGATTGCGGTGAGGGTCGTAAGTACTTAGCGATGACCGGTCTAAGCATAGTCCAAGTATTTCTATATTAAGGACCTAGCAAAGATCAATAGGACGCCCAAGGAAAAACCTCCTTTAAAATGTAACGCATTCGAGGACCTAGAAGGACCTAGCAGTGAATAGGAAGCATATGTGTGAAATTGAGGGGAGACACGAGAGTGTAAACCTCATATTTTGTTCCTTGAACCAACATAAGTGCATGTTCACTTAACTCGGGCGTAATTTATATATAAATCAATATGCATGAATGTAACACCCGGAATTATTACAATAGCTAAATATTATTTTTTTTTTAAAATAAACGATAATCTTGCTTAATACTAGATTAAGGGTAATTATAAATTTACTACTGAGGACCTTTGGTCATTAACAGAGAAAGTCTAGTGGTCACGTATAAGATTAGAATGGGATATGCAAATAGAAAGAGTTAATGGCTTAAATTACTATTAGTGAAACTTGGAAGTCAAATGGGTATAAGACTAAAACTAGTCTACCAAAAGGATAGCTTCTCATTTTTCGCTAAATAGAAGTTGTGGCAAAACGTGAAGAAGAGAGAGAAATAGGAAGAAGAAGAAGAAGAAGAGAAGAAGGATAAAATAAGAGAAGGAAAGGAGATTGAGCCAAAAGGCAAGTGGTTGGTTTGATTCTTGTAAATGGTTCTTTTTGTGGTTCGTCAGGAACTTTTCCTAACCCTAGATTCAAGGATACGTGGTAAACCCTAATTCTTGGTTATTTGTGTATGATTTGAGGATTTTGTAGAGGGGGTAAGATTCATGGATTTCTCTCTTTTGAAAGCTCAGTGTCATCCTAACCTTGGGATTGCTGAGTGACGGGTTGGAAAACCCTAGATTCTCTTTTTGGCATGTGTTTGAATATGTTTCTGGGGTCAATAGAGCTGCTTTGATGTGTGTTTAAGTGTCGGGGGTTGATTCGTTGGAAACTTATGGAAAAAGGAAAATCATAAATTCCGCATTTTCGAGGGTCGGATTTTTCATACGCGTTAGTATTTCGCCATAACTCGCTACTTCTCGGCCTCCGACCGAAAGTGATCTCTAAGTGGGTCGCAGAAACTGTAATTTCTCATGGTTCACTAAATATCCCTGAAATATGTGTGTCCAAATCTAACCCATTTGACCCCAAAATCTCCAAAGTGGGGCTATGTTGTTTAGGACATATTCTGAGCTCTGCTTCAACTGGTGGATTCCATTTGAAAGAACCCTTAGCACCTTATCTCTCAAATGAGTAATATGGATAGTAAATGCTAAGAGCGTGGTTCATAAGGCTGAGTGTGTTGTTTGTGTAACCCTAATAAGGGGTGTTAAATGTTGATCCTAGTAAGTGTAAGAGAAAGTGCAATTAAATACAAGGTTTATGTCGAAGGTATAAGAATATATGCGAGTCGAGTGGTGATAGCACACTTAATTTGAGTAATTTTGTGTGACACGGACAGAGAGGCTAAGGAATCTTATGACTTGTTATTTCAGATCCTTGTGAGTAGCCTCTGCTCTCACTTTGGGAGACTCATGGATTTTCAATCCAAGGAAGGTAGGGATCTTATAACCTTCTCCCCGCACCGTGGTTCGATGTCGTGGGAAATTACTATCTGTGCTTTCATCAGGTATTTTCTAGTTGATATATAAATGTATATTTTTATATATATGGAAATCTCAATTAACCGGTACATGATGTTTTTAAATATCCATGCGGTCAACGCTTTCATGAATTGCTTTAAAGCAATACGATACGGGTATTTAATCAGGAGAGTCCCGATTGCGTAAATGGACACAGATTCATGACTAGTCCCCGGGGTTGTAGTCCTTAAAGGTCGCGTATATATGATGTGGGTATCCTGTGTGTCCCAAGAATTTGTCGTTGTTTCGGGGATGATCGCTAGTCCCTCGGGTGAAAGCCCAAAAGAGTCACCGATGAGGGTCGACGGTGGTAGTATCAAGATTCATGTGTTTCCATCATCGTAACCCATATTTGTAAAATGCCTATGTTTTTGAGATATTTGAATTATGTATAAATTGAAATGTTTTTGGCGAAAGCATGGCTTCGTTATGGGATTCACTAACAGTCATTTAACCTGCCCCCATTATTTCTCCACCTAGATGGTGCACGGTGACTGACATGAAAGTCGACCCGTAGGTTTTGAGATGGAAGTTTGTATACAACCTTAGCTTGCTGTGGTTGAACATACATTTTGATGAATATTTAGTGTTATGTGGATATTCACACCGTATATTCGGGACGCTTGGTATCTTTGGTGGGATCATCAGATATTTCGTCAGGTAGCCACTAGTTTCGGGAACTTTGTATAAATGTTATTTTCTTGATCAAGTGTAAGTGGTATAGTTTCGGGGTACATTGAGGAATTAACTCGCACCTATATGTGTATGTTTGGAGACCCGGGAAAAGGTTTTATTTAATGTGCTTCGTGTGATTACCCAAGTGGAGTTTAGACTCCGTTGTGAAAAAAAAATCGTGGTAAAATAGTAACATAAATCACACCGTTGAATTCAAGCGTGATAATGAATCAAGACAATCAACCGTAGCATCTCTTTGTTTGAGTTCATCATTCGCTAGATTATCTCTTGCAAACTAGCTACAAATCTTTTCCTCTATTTTCATTTGTTTCAATTTTAATTTTGTTTTTATAAATCTTTCACCAAATCATTCAATTGCTCAAATAATGAAATGATCAAGTAACCGAAATACTCAATCCCCCTCACCCCTTTCTCCATGGGATGATACTTGGTTTTTAATAAGAAAACCACATTGCGGATCCATGCGCTACTTGGGGAATTGAAATTGTGTTTGTTTATATGATATAAAAACGCAAAGCATAAGTCAGCTAATAGAGATCTCCCTTCTTCTCAAGCCTTAAACAAGCCCATAAAAGTGTTTTAGTATATGAACCCAAAAAAGTTTTTATTCTTTTCCTATATGGGACAAGGTCCTTTTTGAAAAAGCCATCAACCACTAACACCTAGTACGTCAAGGGTCACATGCATGTGCCCAAGCAAGAGACGCCAGAAAGACCTAAGATGTTAGCTCCAACAAGCACAAGCTAGAAGAATGAAGACTGCTTATGCCAAAGAGAGAGTTGAGAGGGAATTTGTTATTGATGATTCTGTGATATTTTAAGGCTACAACCTTACTCCAAGAAACTCATCGCTTTGAGAAGATCCTCAAACTCTCCCCCACGTTTTTATGGGCCTTATCGTGTGTTGGAAAAAATTGGTTCATTGGCTTCTCCACTTAGATCTTTCACCATGAAGTAAAATTCACTAAGTTTTTCATGTTTCACTCCTATAAAAATAGCTAGGTATAACTGGTAAAATTGATTATTCTCTTCCATTTGAATAAAAAACATGAGTTTCGACATGATTAGTTATTTTTAAAAAGAAAATTCCTAACATAGCCTAAACCAAAATAATGTTCAAATCACGCTGCTATACTTCTCGCCGATATACACATCGCCTAGCAGTCGCCAGCCATCGGCCGTGGCTCAAATGGATCGCATTAGAAATTTTAAGTTAAAGTCATAGTAGGTAAGCCGCATATTAACTTAAAAAATTTCCAACCTTAAGAGGATGCACTATTTATGCATTAGTTTAATTTGAGCCATTTTAGCCATTTAAAGATTTAGTTGCTATTTTATTGCTGATTTATCTAAGTTGTTGGATCTATTAAGATATAAATTTCGTCATTCCGAGCAATAAAATCATCATATGAAAAAAATTCTAAAATTTGTGTTTAATTAATTTGTGCTTTCCAATTTTTTTTCCATTTTTGTTCTTATTTTATCTTAGCAACATAGCTCTAGGACGAGGTTGGGGGCGTGCCATTAACTTAGAACGTGACAAAATTTTACTCGTAAACTAAAAAATTTTAATATGGAAAATGCTTCAATTCACATAATCTTATTAATGGTAATAAAAAATTAGGTTTTAATTCAATAGTTATTTAAAAAAAAATTAATGATTAAACTATAAGGCGCCTTTAAGTCATACCACACTCAGATTAATCTCATATGAACCTATATAGACTATAAAAGAACATAAACTCCTACCACATAACATAGCGCATCCTAGACTTAACGTGAGACCAATCATCCGACCATCTCACCACTAATTGCTAAAAGATGTTCCAACCATTCGTATCGTGCTCCGAGGTTTTTTTTTTCGATTTTATTACTAATTAAGTACTAATTAATGGTAGAAAAAAGGTGCAAAAAAATTCTCTAATGTTGTACCTGATATTCCACTTATACCTTAAACTCTTTTTTTTTGTCTAAAAATGTCTTTGCAGTTTATTTTTGTAACCCAGATTAGCCCCTACCACTCAAACCGTTAAATGTCAAATGGCGTAAACGTTTCGCAGATCGACGCAATGCTCACACACGCACTCCACTCTCCTCTCTCTTCCCTCCTCTCTTCTCTCCCTTCTTTTCTCTCTCTCTCATGGTTGGACACAAACCCCCTAGCCTAATCTTTTTTTTTTTTTAACTCTTCATTTTTAATAAACTATATTTTAGTTTTTAAAATATAATAAATAAAATTCAATATTATTTTTTAAATTAAAAATAAATTTTTCTTTATTTTAAATCTACTAAAATTTTTATTTTTATTTTTAAAATGTGCAAAATAAAAATTCAAAATTTAATTTTTAAATATAAATAAACTATTCATTATTTAAAAATTTATTTTAATTTTATATATAGTGATTTTATTAAAATAAATTAGATTTTAGTTAAAATATTTAATATACTTAATATAAATATATTTTTTTACAATGATTAATAATATAATAAATAAATAAATATTAAAATTTTAAATTTTAAATTTGATTTTTTAAAAAACTCATCCATTGATATTTATCAAAGTTTGTATTAACTTAATACCTTAAAATATATTAATTGTTAAATAAAAATATTTAATATTAAAACTCATCCATTTAAATATATTAGTTTTTAAATAAAAATATTAAATGTATAATATAAATATTAAAACTCATCCATTTGAAATAATACTTAATATTAAAATATTATTTCAAATTCATCCATTTGATTTTTCATTTAGTAGATATAAAAATTAAATGAATTTTGAAAATAATTTATTTAAAAATTAAAATAATTGAATAATTTATTTATATTTTAAATTTTTTATTTAATATATTTTAAAAATTAAAATAAAATTTATTTTTTATTAGATTTAAAATAACGAATAATTTATTTATATTTTAAAAAATAAATTTTGATTTTTTACTTAAGATATTTTAAAAACTAAAATAAAATATAATAAAAATTAAGAGTTGCAAACATATAAAAGTTTGAGGAACTAGCTCAATAAAGTGGATTAATTTAATGCAATTATGAAACATGCATAATAGATCAACACAAAGAGATTGATTGAATGAATATATTATCCCATTCACTTATTATCGAATCAACCATTTTATTCGTTGGACCGTTTTATCATTTAACTATTTGAGCGTATATATGATCATTGATTACGAAGTATAATCTATGTGACTTTTTTAGATTAAGACATATATAGAAGATCGAAGATAACACTTAAAAGAGTTTTTTGCACATTTTCCCGGTAAAATACAACCATTTCACCTAAAATGCAAATACAAAAGTAATAAAACTTAGAAGGATTTTAAAACTAATTTTGTTCCGAACTTGGAAAATATTTCATTCCTCACTTCCTTATATACCCCCCGTAGATTTCTGGTCAACGAGGATGAACCCAATCTTCAAATGGTGGTCTCCATATTCAATTGCATATCTATGATCAATCATCTCAAAATCCATCCATTGACGTGCTGAGAAATCCACGAAAAGGAAAAGAAACTTCGAATTTTCAATCTTTAAGCTAAAAATCCGCATTTTCAGCTGAGCCTTGCTCTTGAATTTGGATTCCCTTCTCGTTTCCGACATATTCTAGGGTTTGGAATCAGAGAATCATGGCTTTGGAAGTTGTCGGAAGTGTCGTCATGGAGAAGGTCATCGGAGAACTGGTAAAACCCTTCGTTGATGGGGGAAAAAAGGCGGCTGCTTTCAGCGACATCTTACAGCGAGTGAAATCGATTATCAAAATCATCGCCCCGACCGTCGATCGGATCAAGAATTCGAGCGGAGAGTTGGATCGTCGGGAGGAAAACGAGGAGTTAATCCAACTGTTCGATGAAGGGAAAGCTGTCCAGAAATGCCTGAAGGTGCGTTGCGGACGCCGAATCGGTGGAAATACGCCAACAAGCCGACCGCCTTCTACAAGTCTTTCTTCAGTTGTTCCAGTTCCGTATCCCTGCAACAGTATTCGCCGTCAGAGATTCTTGGGCGTCAGCAATCGCAGTTCAGATCTGAAATGGTGGGGTTTCTGGTCGAATTCCACATCTTGGGAAATTCTTGTAGAAGTTTTGGGAGTGGAAGCTTGAATCTTTGCAGTTCCCCTGATCCGCCTGATTTCATGGTGGGACTGGATTTGCCTCTGAAAGAAGTGAAAAAGCGGCTGCTGAAAGATAATGTATCGAAGATTGTGGTATCGGCTCCGAGATGTGGGAAGACGATGGCCTGAAAACTCTGTCAAGACCTGGATGTTAAAGGTATCTCATCTCGTCTTTTTTTTTTCGACTCAAGTTAATCGTTTCGAAATAAGAATAGATCAAATTTTCGAGCCGAGTCTGAGTATTAGTATCACAATACTTGACTCGAATTACTTGTGAGCTTAATCGAGTCAAACTTGAGTCAATTTCTAGTTGGATTCATGTACTCGAATTCGCCAGTTAATCGCTCGAGGCTCGATGTACCAGGAGCTTGTTGTCACGCACCCGAGTATCACAATACTGAGCCCGAGCTCTTTAATCGAATCAATTTCTGCTGAATCAAATGCATTTCGGAAGATAATTATTTATTAATTTTTTAATTTATTGAGTTTAAGTAACTATTTTTCTGCTCTAGTCGAACATCTAAAAAATATGTACTCATGTATCACTCGAATTCGACTGAGTCATGATAGAGCGGCTCGAATAGCTTGTCAAGTCAAGTTACTTGAGTCGACCTTGAAAGTTAATCAAAGCTGTTCTTAATCAGAAATAACAAGGAAAATCAATTCCTTCCCTTCTACTTTCTCATTTGAATAAAGATAACTAGGGTTTGAAATCTAAACCCTAGTTTTTACAATTTCTAAGTTAAAATCAATACTTCCTTACTCGCTTCCTCTATTTGAATCGGCAAGATAACTAGGATTTGAAATTCCAAAGTTCTAAGTATAATGTATTTTTTGGAAATCAATTCTCTCCACTTGTTAAAAATCAATTCGTCTCATATCTACAACTTTAGATTTTAAGTTAAAGTCGTAGTCACTGACTATGGTTCCGATTTTAAAATGTACCAAATAAGAAGCAATGACCGACCGCCACGATACGTGACAACATCGGACATTATTTCTAAGCCAACCATTTCGACACCCTTTAAAATTCAGATTAGTTTGGGATAAACTCATTAGAAAGTATCCAAATCCCGATAGATACAGAGAGACTGGGGCGTACAAAATGGGCCAATTGTTTTCCTTTACTGTGATTCACAGAGGAAACAAAGCTTTACGATAAAAATTATTTTCTTTCTGGATAATACGGAAATAATGAGAAAAAAATACCAAAATAAAATTTTTTTGAAACAAATAAATAAATGAAAAGGGAAAATCCCATTTTTCCTAAACAAAGATGGCAAGGTTAGGAGGAAAATACATTTCTTACAAAATAAATAAATAAAAATTCTCATAACTTTTGATTGACAATGAGATAAATCACTACTTTCTCCTTCGCCTTAAATTTTCTCTCTCTATTTTCCTTCAAACTTTGTAGGAACCAAACCATGTGGTTGGGGAGCTTTGTGTTTGGGAGAGAACACAAGGTACAACAACCAAACCAAGTTAGGTAAATCCATGAAATTATCAAGCAAAATTCATTTTTAGGCCAAGGATCATATGGCTATAAATCACGTACAATTAACCTAATTTTTTTATTTTCATCACAAATCTATAAGGTGGCGTTTGTTTTTTTTTTTTTACGTAATGTCGAATATAACTTTTTTCAACCTTAACGCTTAAATAAGACTTAATAATACAAGCTTATTTGCTTTTAATATCGAAGAATATACAAGATTAATATTTTAGCTTTTTTTATTCAGAATTTTATTTAGAAATTTCAACAATAAGTTATGAAAAAGTGAAAAAACAAACAAGTTGAATGTTGAAAGCTATTTACACTCCTATCAGAATCTCTCTTTTTTTTTTTTTTTTATTTAATTAGTGAATTGTTGATATTGTACACCCCCAAACGAGGGATTACATCGATGGAGGAACTATGTTAAAATTTAATGTTTTTCCTAATTTTCTTCTTCTTACAAGTGTGGGGTTTCTGCTAACACTTCCATGTTTGAACAGAAAATTTTGAGGACAACATCTTTTAAGGTAGTCGTATCTAAGGTGCACAACCCGAAACTCATAGTAGGGAATCTTACTTGAACATACGCTTCGACTCCGTCGAATTTCCAACTGATGAAGATGCAATTAATTAATTTTAATATATGTAAAATTTTGATTATATTTGATTTTTTTTTTTTTTTTTTCACTATGGAACCAAACATGAGAAAATCATTTTCCTCAGCATTTTTTTTTTCCTTAATACTTTCCGGGTTCCAAACGGCCCACCTTCATGTTTTTCTTAATCTCCTTCTTGTATGTATGGTTTTGGTTAACGCTTGTACGTTGTTTCTCTCTATTATATATGAATAAGAAATTTAAAATATGTGAAATTTTTGAGGGAATTTCTGATTATATTTAATTTTCTTTTATGTTTTCCACTATGGAACCAAATATGAGAAAATCATTTTCTTTATTATTTTTTTTCTTTTCCCTAATACTTTCCGGGTTCCAAACGGCTCACCATCATGTTTTTCTTAATTTCCTTCTTGTATGTATATTTTGTTAACACTTGTATGTTTGCTTTGAACAGAAAATTCAAGGACAACATCTTCTATGTCATCAGATCGAAGATGTGCACAACCTGAAACTCATAGTCGGGGAATCTACTTGAACATAACGGTTTCCAAGTGCCTGAGTTTCTTACTGATGAAGATGCAATTAACCAGTTGGAACAACTGCTTGAAGAACTCAAGCCCAAATAGGTCCGATACTCGTTGATCTGATGATGTGGAGGAACCTGAATTCCCTCTTCGCTCTGCTTTAAGATACCGAAATACAAGATTCTGGTTACATCAAGGTTTGAATTTCCAAGCTTGCCTCTACCTACAAGCTGAATCATGGAATGATGAAGATGCCATGAGGCTTTTCCGGTACTCTGCATTTCGGTTTGATGGGGATGTGGATGAAGAAGATTTTGACGAAGATCTCGTGGAATGAGGTGGATTTATTCTACCTTTGAGGGTGTGTTTCGGGAACGCGGAATGGAGATGTGGAATGGGAATGTCATTCCTTTCAACCCGATCCCATGTTTGATTAAAATTAGTGTTTCGGGGACATTGGAATGAGGAATGGGAATCAAGAATCCCTTTTTCCATTCTTATTTCTAATGGAATGGAATCAATAATTTGATTTCATTTATAGTGTTTAGGAATCTTATTTCCATTCCTCATTCCAATTTTTTTTTTTTTTTTTTTGATTAATAATCAAGTATATTGAAACCAAAAGGACTCAAGGTATACTGTGGCGATACAACGAGGAAAAACCAAACAAACAACTAAAAAACAAAGCATCCCACAAGCCCTCGCACTAGGAATATTGAAAATATCTCTAACAAAAAGGATGTTCTACTAAACATCGCTAGCCCAAGAAGAGAAGGAAAATAAAAGCATGATTTCAACTGACTGGAAAAGCTCATCATCAAACACAACCCTATTTCTCTCTTCAAATGTTCAAAACAAGCAAAGAGGGACCGCTCTCCATAACTTCGCTTCATTTTTCCGCATAGGGAGATGCAGCCAACCCCGCAACAAGTCTTTCACCAGAAAAGGACAAACCCACCCCCCACCAGACAAGGAGAAAATAGCAGTCCACATACTCCACACCATAGGGCAATGGATAAACAAGTGTTCTAAAGATTCTTCATCCTTTCCGCAAAGGGCACACCTGCTGGCCAGCGAGAAACCTCTCTTTTTAAGCTGATCCATGGTCAAAATCTTTCCCCACCACACTTCCTTAAGCAGCATCCCACCTTAGCTGGAACGATGATTCCACAAAGATCTTTATGTGCACCAATCGTTTCACTACCACCTCTCTACGCTGAAAGCATGTTTTAACAGAGAAAATACCATTTTTTCCTTTTCCAATTAATCTATCAAGAAGGTTAGATTGATACTCTGAGGATCGACCGTGGCAAGAAGCCTGCACTTCCTCCACCCCAATCATGAAAGTGCTCCAAACCGAAGGTCCACCTCTTCCCGAACCCCGGCTTTCACCCGTAACTCCGCAACCTAAATTTCCTTAGAAGTTAGCCGTTTATTACGTGAGGGAAAAGTGTAGCATGGCTGGGAGTTTCACCACACCACCGCCTTCCTGCACCCAGCCTGAGCCATCCCCAATCTTCACCGAACACCGTGCTGATTTCAATGAACAACGCTGCAAATTTCCTTCCAAAGGCCAACCCCATGGCATCCTTAGGAATGTGAGGAAAACAACCCCTTCCTCCAAACCATATTTTCAAGGTAATGACGCCTCCTCCACATGTACGCAGGCATCCCACTCAACCCAAACCCATCTCCCCCAAGCAAAGCTCATAAGTCGGTAAGATTGCATACCCACCTAATCTTCTTCTTTACTCCTACTGCATCGATTCCCAATTTATCAAATGAATTTTCCTCTCGGTATATTCCCACCCCAAAGGAAGTCACGCTGAATTTTTCAGGTCTAAACTTAACTTCTTAGGATCCTAAGAGAGACAATATAGAAAGGGCATGCTGGAGAGCATACACTTCTAATTAGAGTGAGTCTTCCACCCTTAGAAATATATTACCTTTCCAAAGAGCTAAATTTATTACGAAACCTTTCTTCCACTCCATCCACACGCTAGACCTCAGGTTTTGCGCCCAGAGGCAACCCGAGATACTCAGTAGGCAAAGAGCCAATTTTGCACCCTAGCTCGAAAGCACAACCATCCACATCTTCAACCCTACCCACAGGCAATAAGGAGCTTTTCTCTAGATTGATCTTTAACCCCGAGAGCGCTTCAAACCAAGCTAAAATCCAGCATAAGTGTGTCATCCTGTTCTCGCATCCCACTAAGACAAGAGACATCCGCAAAGAGCAAATGTGCATTTGCTTTACCGAATCGCTCTCCCTTGAATATATACCCGTGAGATAAGCCTTCAACCGCTTTGTCAATCATTACCAAAGAGCTTCCATGCCCAAACAAAGAGATACGGCGATAAAGCGGTCCCCCCGCCTTTAACCTCTCGAGTTCTAAAATCCAAACAGGGCTACCATATTTACCGTATCAGAAAGTCAGTAAAGAGAGGATGCACCACTTATCCAACTCACCGATTTATCCCCGAACCCCATCTTTAAAGACCTTCAAATGAAGTTCCAAATTTATCCGGTCATAAGCTTTCAATATCGTTTGCAAAGGATCCCCCCTTTCCTTCCTCTTATGCATCGAGTCAATAACCCTACTGGCAATGAGGGACGCATCCAGGATTTGTCTACCCTCCACAAAAGCATTTTGAGCCGGGTTAACCAAACCATTCATAACCTTTTTCAGTCTGTTAGCAAGGACCTTAGCAATCAGTTTATAAATACTACCAATCAAGCTGATTGGTCTAAAATCCTTTAAGTCCTCTGCCCCCCTTATCTTTGGAATCAAGACAAGGAAGGTCAATTTCAGCCTTCCCAAATCTTCCTCTCATGAAAATCCTTGAAGAGATCTCAAGATGTCCAACTTAACAAAGTCCCAACTAAGCTGCCAAAAAGCCACCGTGAAGCCATCAGGACCCGGGGCTTTGTCCCCATTGAGATTTAACAACGCTGCATGGATTTCGGGCCGCAAAGGTTCCTCAAGCTTGTAGGCAAAATTAAACCTCTAACCCGGAAAAATCCAGCTCCCTGTGGCTAGCTTCCAAAACCCTATCTGGACAAGAAACTTCAAAGCATTCACACAATGCCTGCTCTATCCCTCCCATCCTTCCAAGCCAATCCCCACCAATCCGAATCCTTTCGATAGTATTGCTTTTTTTGTGGGAATTGGCCATTCTGTGGAAAAACCCAGTGTTCCTGTCACCCTCTTTCAGCCATAACTCCCTAGACTTTTGCCTCCAAGATGTTTCCTCCATTAAAGACCATTTCTTGAAATCCTCCAATCGCCGCCATTCTTGTACTCAGTTCTTCAGAGAAAGGGTCTTTCGCTTTCCAAATCATCCCAAGCTGCTACCATTGCCAAGGCAGACTTCTTATTTTCTTCAACCCTCCCAAAGACCTCTTTGTTCCATATTTTGAGCAAATTTTTTATGGCTTTCATCTTTTCCATTAGAACATAACTGCTTGTCCCCCTGAACTCCAACCGCTGCCACCAGACCTTGATCAGATCCTTGAAACCCTCATCTTTAATCCACATATTCTCGAATCTAAAGGGGGAAGGTCTCTTTGGCAGTACTCTACCCCCCTCGAGTAGTATGGGAAAATGATCAGAGGTAGGCCTAGGAAGAATACTCTGTCTCGTCCCGCCAAAAAGACAGTCCCACTCCTCAGAGACTAAGAACCTGTCCAGTCTAGCCATCCTACAATTATTCAGACCACCCTTCCAAGTATACCGACCACCCTGAACAGGAAAATCTCTCAACTCCAGATCGTCTATGACCTGGGAAAAACGCCTCATTGAACCCGTGATTCTACCTTCCCTACTCCGTTCATTTGGAAATCTAGTGATGTCGTTCCTAGCCAATGCACTACGATCATTCCATAACCCTTCTTAATACTCCCACCTCGTCCCCAAAGAAGTTCCCTACCTATTGCATAATGTGGCCATGCACTCGTGAACACCCAAGTACGATCTTCACCAATGAACTTGAATCTACAAGACACTGTGAACTGACCTTCCTCTTTAGCTACTAGATTTAACACACGAGAATCCCAGAAAATAACAATGCCCCCAGAGGCCCCCTCAGCTCTTAAAGCCGCCCAATCAAGAAATCTGCCCACCCCCAAACTTCTGATCAGGCCAGTAGACACTTCCTTGAATTTTGTTTCCTGCAGACAAACAACCTCCACTCTCTGCATCTTGATAAAGGCCTTAATCACTTTCCTTTTATTCACATCATCATTCGCCCCTTACATTCCAAGATAAAATTCTTATCTTCATCAACGACTATAATAATAAGCCCCGACCTCCTTCCCCAGCCTCCTCTTTTCCTTATCGTAAGGTCCGTCACATTCCAAGCCAATTTTTTCATCTCCATCGAACTTCAGACTTTGTCCCCTTTCCTCTTCCCCTTTTCCTTCCTACGTTAAACCTCTCTTCAAAACTCCAAGATTTCCTCTCTTCGTGCCCGTGCTGAGAAACCCAAAATTTACAACCGGGCCAAAGTAACTTTCCTCCCACGACTCCATATCCTCTGCAAGGACCTCTTTCCCCCTATTTTCATCTTTATTCACATCCTCATACTGCTGAACTTCCCTTTCTCCCACCGCCACTAAATCCCGGCACAGGGACCTTGTCGAGCTATAAGGCGGCAAAATCGCCAATGGAGTTAAAGCACACCCCGAGACTTACACACCGCCCGTGAGTCTCATCGTGGCCCCCTCAGAATCAAATGATTCCACCAAATGTGGGGTCCCATTACCAAGGAGAGTAAGAAGAAGAGTACAATCCAAGAAATGCACCTTCTTCATCGCTGGAGGGAAGAGGATCCTTTGCCCTGTCCTTGTGCCAAAAGGATGGAAGCCTGGCCTTGTAATGAGGAATGAGGAATGAGAATAAAGAATCTCTTTCCATTCCTATTTCTCAAGGAATGGAATCGATAATTTGATTCCATTCTTAGTGTTTGGATTAGTTTAGGAAACTTGCATGAAAATGGTTGTTTATTTCCATTCCATTGTTTGGTAATATTAGAAATTGAAATAAAAAATAAATATATCGACAATCCATTGTTTGATAATACTAGGAATTAGGATAAAAAATAAATATAGTGACAATAATAAATACCCTACCACATGAGTTTAAATAATCTTTATTTTATCTTTATTTATCTAAGAAAATGTAAAGTTATTTCTAGAAATAACTTCCAAATGCCTCTTTTTTCTTTTTAGAACTTTTTTTTCTTAAGAACGTATATTTTAATTATTCTCTACTAATTTAATTTTTAAAATAATTATAGTCATATGATTAAAATAAAATATTAGAAATTAAAATTATTTTTAAAATATAAATAATTTTTAAAAGTATTTTCAAAATTGGTTTTTAGAACCGTTATTAAGCATCTTTTTAGTTTTTATGTAATAACTTTATAAAAACTTTTATCAAGATTATAAATTTAATGGTTAAACCGTACTTTCTCACAAAAAAATTAGTAAATAAAAAAAATTCAAAACACATCCAAGACAATTTTTTAGATTTTCAATCACATAGCTTTTTTTTTCAAAAAATGCTTTAAATTATTAATTGGAATATTGGGGATAAAATAGTAATTTTAAGTTTTTATGTTTTTAAAGGAGAAGGGTGAATAGTTGTGAAAAAAGGAGAAGGGTTACAGTGTAATATTTCCATTCCACCTCCTCATTCCCATGATCCAAACACACCCTTAAGGTATAGCTGATTTATTTGCTACTCATTCAGAGAGATATATGAGAATATTTCCTACTAAAAGTGAAGATTATCGGAAATCATATAATACAAACTTGATATTAATTTTTCTATTATAGTGTTGTAGTTAGGAATGAAGATTATTTCTGGCTTTCTAAGTAGTCATTTTTAGTATCTTTTATTTTGGTCGATCACCAAAAACCATCGCTTTTTGTATTTTTGTAAACCTAAACCGAGACTCGCATTCCTAAGAAACAAAAAACCAAACCTAACCAATCGACGGTTAACCTATTTTTCTATTCTATTCTTAGGTTCTTTTTAATGTTTAAAAAACTTGTCCGACCATAAACCGACTACAAAACCGATCTGGTTCAAATATTAAAACCGTTTTTTTTTTAACCAGTCGAACCGACGGTTGAACCGGTCAAATTCATTTATAATTATTTTTATTTTAAATAATATATTAATTATCTATTTACGACTCTGGCCACGCTTCAATCCACAAACCGTGAACGGATCACTTTTTCGGTTCAATCATCAGTCCGATTTTTAAAACATTGGTTTTTTTGCTCACCCCTGTATTTATTCTGTTTTTGAATTGAACTTGCAGATTGTTAAAAGGTGTGGGGATTCCTCCGTTTCCAAGTCGTCATGATCACTGCGGAGCAACCCATGTGTTTGGGAAAGAAGACTGATGGAATTGTCGAAAGGTCAATCCATTTTTCATTCTGAGAAGCGTGTTCTTGATTGCCTCCAACTTAGCTTAGCTTCCTTAGATGATGAACAAAAGGAATGCTTTATGGATCTTGGCTTATTCCCAGAAGACCGAAAAATACCCGTCACCGCTCTTATCGATATGTGGGCAGAATTATACAAGCTCGATAAAAATGGCGTGTGTGCTATTTCCAACCTTCATAAACTCTCTTCATTGCACTTACTCAACTGCTTGTCAAGGTATGGAGGTTTCTTATCTACCTTTTGTCTCATTTTGGGTTGCTATTATTCTCTGCAATTTTTACTACTGATATTCTCTACATTTAAATCCCGAACAAAAAGTTTGCTTTTTAAATATAGCACCTGTTGATTTCATAGGTTCCGGTCAAAGTGGTATAATTTTGGCCAAAGGGATAAAGTAGTTTCGGTGATAATTTGAAAGAAAATTTAAAGATGCAAGCTTTTCTTCTCCCCTTAATTCATCGAGATAGCTTATTTAAATACAAGCCTAGCATCAACCACTTTCTTAAACTTACGTGCACAATAATTCGAAAAGCAACAAACTTCTCTAACCGTGAACACCATTTCAAAATAGCAACAAATTCAAAAAATAAGCGTTGATCGGAAATTAAACATAATAACTTTTGAAATAAACTCTCTTGACTGCTAACAAACTCCATTTTATGCAAAGACTGCTTGCAACCTCTTTATTCCGTTTATTCTGTTCCTTTATTTTTGCACTCATTAGTCAAGGCCACTCGAGGATTTGACCCTGTCCTTAAACTTCCCATAAGCCAACCACCTCTTCTTCATTTTGTAAAATTCTATATGCCATTGTGTTTATGGTATTGAGCACATAATCAAAGTATTTGGAGTTGGGTTTACTCGTACGCTTTGACCTCCGAATGACGTGCTTATCATGATTTGTGATTCGAATTTGGTTTTGGGTTTATGTTTGACCTCAAGGCTAATTGTGTGACTTTTTTGAAAAGAAGAAGTTAAGAAAATCTGCAAATTCTGGCACAACCTCTCCCTGAGCAAATAGTTTCTGCTTGTTTCTCAGGAAAGATGCATCCGAGGCCGATGGCTGCTATGACGATGCCTTTGTATTGCAGCATGATCTTCTTAGAGACTTAGCCATTCATCAGAGTAGCCAGAAACCTATGGAAGAAAGGAAAAGACTAATCCTGAACTTGACCGAAAACAAGCTCCCTGAGTGGTGGACTGAAGGAAAACAACCCTGCATCAAGGCTCGGCTTCTGTCGATCTCCTCAGGTTTGCTCTCTCTCTCTCTCAGAATGCAACCCACTAATTTTGATGCTATTCTTTTTCCTTTGATAGTTACCGAGCCTGACCCAAAAGACTAATCTGATTAGTGTGGTGGGAGACCGGTCTCAACGGTAACAAATTATGGTTCTTCTGCTACCATCTAACAAGATGTCTTTAACAAAAAGTCCAAAATTAATCAAACCTTTGGATCTTATTTAGATTAATATGACTTAGGGCATTTAGGTCGGGTTCTCCTATTTGAGCTTGGGTACCTATTGTTGGTGTTTTCATTAAACGCCGGTGCGTAGCGGGAAAAGGCTACCTGGAAGGTGCCCCAAGAGAGATTCAGAGCGAAGTTTTATCCAAATCGCCAGTCGCTCATAGACGCCCGTTTCTGTGGTGGACAATGATACGGGTCAGACAAAAATCGCCATGGGGTTCACAGGATGCAATTCCGCAGGTTCCCCACTTATTAGGTCGTACCGTTTGAATTACGCTCCTATCGGGCTCTGGTGATCTATCGGGCCACATGACATTTTTATATGATACTTTTGTAGACCAAATGTTTTCCTCAAGCTGGTGCAACATGCAAGTGTCTGAAGTGGAGGCTCTGATTCTCAACTTTCAGACAACAGAAAACTACACATTACCAAATTTCATGAACAAAATGGAGAATTTGAAGGTCTTAACAGTAACAAATTATGGTTCCTCTGCTGCTGAGCTTATTAATTTCTCGGTCATCGGTTCTTTATCCAACCTAAAGAGAATCCGATTCGAGCAGGTTTCGATACCACCATCCCTCTGTGACTCCATGGTAGAGCTAAAGAATCTGCAGAAAATATCCCTAGTTATGTGCAAGATCAATCAAGCTCTTACCAGTTCTTCCATCCAGATTCCGAACATGTTTCCGAATCTTACGGAGATAAACATCGACTACTGCAATGACCTGGTGAGGTTCCCTGACGGGCTCTGTGATTTACTCCAGCTGAAGAAGCTCAGCATCTCGAACTGCCATAAGCTATCCGCTGCCAGAAGGATCGAAGCTGAAAATCTGAACTCCTGAGGCTCACTACCTGCACAAAGCTACAGGGATTGCCGGACTCCTCGATCAGAAACCTCCAGATTGACTGTTCTGATATAACCGGTTGTTTTTCGTGAAGAAACTGCCAAACATATGGATGAGTTATGTAGCTTGGAAGAAGATGTACATGAGAAAAATGTAGAGGCTTGAGAGAGCTTCCAGCATCAATCATTGATCTTAAGAAATTGAAGAAAGTAGTATGTGATACAGAGACGGCTCAGCTATGGGAAGAGCATCCTTTCGCCAATTTGAAGATATCTATACCTGAAGAGACTATTGATTTGAATTGGCTTGAATCCTAAAACATATTCTCTCTTCATGATACTACGGAAATACCATTGATGCTCGCCACGCTAACTCGCCGTATAACGTTCATTGATAAAACATGCATAAAAGGGTATAGAGGGGAGGGGGTCTCAAGTACCAGTCTCAGTGGAGGTAATTTACTATTTAATTTCAATTAAAATGTTTTCAAAAAAAAAAAAAACCTTCATGTGCAATATTTTTGTTTTCTTTATAATTTGAGCTCCCTTTAAATGTATATCTATTGTAGAAGTCATGTAAACAAATAAGGGAAGAAATGTTGTAGATACAGTCTTGAGTACACATTTTTAACAGCTTTGTAGGAACCAGAGGTGATTTTGTTTGATCTTTCTAGGACATGGTCATTTCCAAGGATTGAACACAACTTTTTAAGAACAATTTCTAAAGAAGATTTTTTTTTTTTTTTTGTCTTAACCATGTTTTTTCTGTTCATGATAATGTTGAAATACCCTTGATGTGTAATTTTGTATTCTTGATAATTTTAATATTCCTTTATATATATATATATATATATATATATATGTTTTCTCCTAGTAGTACTTTAGTGCTTTAGAGTATCTTGTCATCCTGCAGTTGTAAGATAACAATTTCTAAGATGATATATCTAATGTTTTGTTTAAAATACTTCTAATTTGTTTTTATGTTGTTAAAAAATTATATAATAAAAGTATATTAATTCTTTTTAATATTATCTTATTTTTAATTAATTTTCATATAAGTATGGTTTTTATTTTATTAAAATAATTGAAATCACTATAACAACTATTTAAATATTATTTTTATATTTCAATAATTAAAAGAAAACATGTATTTTTTATAATTATTAAAAATAAATAAAATATTAAAATATAAAACAATAGTATAAAATATTATATAACAGGATTTCAATTGTTAATGAAAATTATTTTTTATAATAATTAAAAAAAGCAATATAATTTTTAAAATTATTATTTGATTTTATACAAAAACATAACAAATTTATTTTATTTTTATCATATTTTTATATTTTAAATTTGAGATTCAAGTTAATATTTTAAAATATATAAAAACAAATTGCTTAAACATGCTAAGCGCTTAAATTTCTGACCCTAACTCCTCGAATAATGTCAATTTGTGCCGGGTTATTAGGCTCGACCTTTATTCGAAATATAAAAATTAGTTAAACTTCAAAATTAAGGTCGACCCATATTCTACTTCTAAGCACATACACATACCTATAAGTATATAAGCCGAAAAGTTCACAATACTAAAAAGTCTTATTTTTATATCTAACGAGCAAGAACTCATTGCAAACATATATTCCTCTTATAATCATTGTTTTTCGACTCTCAATAAAGTTATTTAAATTTTTCAATGACTTATTCATCGAAATTTCTAAAAGAAATAATGTAAAAGTTTAAAATATTTACCTTTCTATTTAAAAGCATTCCACCAAAACAGAAAACTTAACCATCGCTTCAACAAAGAAAAAAAAAAAAAAAAAAAAAAGGAAGAATACTCATTACTGAACGACAACTATAGACGAGTGCCAAGACTCATCACGATCCTCGAATTCAAGAATTTTTTTTCACCTCAAACCTATTTTATTTAAAAAATTAAACGAAAGAAGGCAGCAAACATGATGAAAATTTCCAACTCACACCGCTTACATTTTATTTTTTTATTCGCTTTTTTATTATATTAAAATTAATATATTTCATAAAAAATAAAAAATTACAATTTTTATAAATTATTTATTAAAAAATATTCTAATGCTTATTATTATTATTTATCTTAAAGGATAAAATAAAATAATAAAATAATATTGTGTTATTAATCAAAAGGTGGGGGTAGCTACGTCGAATAATAATACTAACCCATCCCGAACCTCAGACGGGGTTTGAGAAAATAAAACCGAATTCGTTAAAAACCCGATTACAGTTGAACCAAACCAATCCTATTAAGGGCGAGGCGAGGCAGGAACCCGAAATAACCTGCTTTGTTGCCATGCATATTCACTACAAAATGTTAAAAAACAAACAATTTAATACTCAATACTATTAAATACTATTCAACACTAAGGTCAAAAAAAAAAAAAATTCTATTTAGCATTAAATAAAAAAAACAAAAGCCACCTTAATCTTTAAAAATACTTGAGAATATGATTGACATTTTCAAATCATTAATCATGGCAAAGACATCTATCTACTCATCATTCACACAAGAAAGAAAATATTTGACGTTACACATTGCCAAAAGGATATGCGAGGCAAAGACATATGATACTGCCTTAATAAAATCGGTGTCCACATGTCTAACTCGGTTGGTTAAAACATTCAATGAGTAAAGATAGGACATGGGGAGAAGTAGGGTTTGAGAGTTTACTACATTGTATTAAAAGTGATTAGCTTTCAAAAAAACTAAAACCGGCCTTCTCATATGTCCATGCATTATTTAGAATGAGTACGTACGTAAGAGTATCATTTTGCTTCGTTCTTTCTCTATACATAAGGCCTTTTACAATAAAAAATTTTCCGAACTTCAATTTTCAATATATATGTGATCGACCGTTCCACTGGAAATACATTGGCTGTTGTAGTTCAAACCCTCGCAGCGCTCCAACCTTCATCCACTAGGGGGTTAAACAACCCTCAGAATATATAAATAAGAAAAATTTTAATATATTGTCTTATTGTTTATGAATGTTTTTTTTAATAATTTTATGAATAATTTTTAATCATTTATAATAACTAAATATAAATATACAAATATATAAAATATTGTATTCTATTATACGTTGTTATTACACTACCAAATTTCAAAAACTATTGAATAAATGTTTTGTATAAATCATATAAAAATAATTTATTTCTTAATTAAATATATTTTAATAAAATAATTTAATTTTTTATAAACAAATATAAATATAGTTAAAGAATGTAAAAAAAAAAATCAAATCTAATTGATATTATCATTCTCTATGCTTTCAAAATAATTTTGATATCTAACTTAAATATATTCTCAATTTTGAATAATTTTTAATTACCGATATTTATATACAAATATCTACCGATATATCTGATATATCCATAAAATCCAAATCGATATATCTGCTAAAATCGATATTTTAATCCTTACATAAAACTAAAACTTTTCATCTAATCCTTTATTCCGATGTGAAAAAGCGATCCCCCTACCAAAGGAGAAAGAAGTCGTTTTTCAGATAACTCTTCCCACATCGGTTGCACATAAAAAATTATGCATATATATATGCTGGATACAGGCATATGGTATGTCTCTTCGGAGACATCCGATAAAATTGGAACGACACATAGAAGATTAGCATGGTCCTTGCACAAGGATGACACGCACAAATCGAGAAATGGTCCAAATTTTTTATGTTTTTTTTTCTTACTCCTCATCCCAGCCGTCCATTTTTTGTTCAAAAAACAGTTATATTTTGATGAGGGACAGATGGGCCTCTTATTTGATACAGAGCCCATAAAGCAATCCAATTTAAGTCCAAAACCCATGAAATCATGTAAAATTCTATATTTGATGAGGGGTAGATGGGCCTCTTATTTGATACAGAGCCCATAAAGCAATCCAATTTAAGCCCAAAACCCATGAAATTATGTAAAATTATAATTTTGATGAGGGGGAGATGGGCCTCTTATTTGATACGGAGCCGATAAAGCAATCCAATTTAAGCCCCAAACCCATGAAATCATGTAAAATTGATCATAAGGATATACAAATTTTAATGTGCTAAAAGCAATCCAATTTAAGCCCAAAACCCATGAAATCATGTAAATTCTATATTTTGATGAGGGGTAGATGGGCCTCTTATTTGATACGGAGCCCATAAAGCAATCCAATTTAAGCCCAAAACCCATGAAATCATGTAAAATTCTATATTTTGATGATGGGTAGATGGGCCTCTTATTTGATACTGTTTCATAAAGAATCCAATTTAAGCCATTTTTGATGAGGGGTGGGACATTCTTTATTTGATAATGAGCCCATAAAGCAATCCAATTTAATCCCAAAAACCAGAAATCATGTAAAATTTATATTTTGATAGGGTAGATGGGCTCTTATTTGATACTTATCTATAAAGCAATCCAAGTAATTTAAGCCATATTTTGATGAGGGGTAGATGTATTCTTATTTGACATTTATTTCATAAAGCAACTAATTTAATCCCAAAACCCATGAAATCATGTAAAATTCTATATTTTGATGAGGGGTAGATGGGCCTCTTATTTGATAAGGAGCCCATAAAGCAATCCAATTTAAGCCATATTTTGATGAGGGGTAGATGGGCCTCTTATTTGATACGGAGCCCATAAAGCAATCCAATTTAATCCCAAAACCCATGAAATCATGTAAAATTCTATATTTTGATGAAGGGTAGATGGGCCTCTTATTTGATACGGAGCCCATAAAGCAATCCAATTTAATCCCAAAACCCATGAAATCATGTAAAATTTTATATTTTGATGAGTGCAGTAGATGTACTCTTATTTGGATATAGAGCCCATAAAGCTAATCCAATTTAAGCCCAAACCTATGAAATTGTGTAAATCAACATGCGATATACAAATTTTACGCTAAAACAATCCAATTTAAGCCCAAACCCATGAAATCACGTA
Source organism: Tetrastigma voinierianum (assembly GCA_016808115.1). Classification (NCBI taxonomy): domain Eukaryota; kingdom Viridiplantae; phylum Streptophyta; class Magnoliopsida; order Vitales; family Vitaceae; genus Tetrastigma; species Tetrastigma voinierianum. The sequence goes on along the minus strand of JAEQBH010004230.1, from coordinate 170,871 downwards.
GAAATTCTATATTAATTTATATAGATGGGCCTCTTATTTGATATAGAGGCCATAAAGCAATCCGATTTAAGCCCAAAACCCATGAAATCATGTAAAATTCTAATTTTGATGAGGGATGGATGGGCCTCTTATTTGATACGGAACCCATAAAAGAATCCACTTAGTTCTTCAAAACCCATGAAATCACGTAAAATTATAATTTTGATGAGGCAGATAGCTCTTACTTGATATACGCCTATAAAGCAATCCAATTTAAGCATCATTTAAGCCCAAACTACCTTTTTTTGTTTTATTTACGACAGAAAGCATCTTTTGTACTTTGTAAAATTAATTTTATTTTAATGTTAATTAATTTTATAAAAATAATTTTAAATTTGAAAATCTACTTAATAAAAAAGCCTTTATTTTTATTCCATTGTTTTGTTAAAAAAACAGTGACCCTCTATATAATATTTTGATATATAAAAAAGGGGCTGATGAACCTCTTGTTGATTAAGAGTCATAACAATCTAATTTTAAGCCAAAACCCATGAAATCATGTAAAATTGACCATGAGATATACAAATTTTAATACTTAAAGTACCCTTCTTCTAACCAAACCACACACATATGCACTTAATCTAACAACCCACCCACAGTTCGTTCTCAAACTACCTTTGTTTTGCTTTTTTTCTTTTACGACGAGCATCTTTTATTGCTATTCAAAAATTATTTTTATTTTTAATGTTAATTTCTAAATTGAAAATCTATTAATAAAGCGTTTTTATTTTCATATGTATAATATTTTTCTATTTAAATTATATTTTTATTTTTATGTAATTATTATGAATCGTATTTCAACTTAAATATAAAATATGAGAAAATGAAAAAACGAGTGAAAATGAAAAAATATTTTACACACAATTAGTTAAAGTTATCAATGAAAAATTTCACATATATAATCTTCATTTATACCTTTTGATTACAATATGCATTTTGATTGCAATTTTTTGATTTATAATGTCACCAATGCATACGTAGAGAAGATATCTATAATGTAATGTATTAGCATACAATATAGTAAAAATATTTTTTAAGTAATATTTAGTTATAAATTATTAAACAGTTTCATTGGAGCTTGAGCACCAAGTGGCCTCCTCATGCCCCCTATTGTTTGAACAGTTGACCGCATTCTTTGCATGTTGAACGTGACCCAGGCATGTAGTAAAGAGATTCTTTAGTGTCATCCCCCAGATTCTATGAGACGTGGCTTGTACCCCTCATTACCTTAATATATTTTCTTTGTAGGTTAGTGTAATCATCTTATACACTATAACAAACCTAATTTTTGTTATTTAAATTAGTATGTAAATCATTTCCATTGTTTTTGGGTTAAAAATAATAAAATGAAACTAATTATATTTTTGTCTTGTCTAGACTGGGAAGCTTATGACAAGTGTATTATTTATAGAATATGGAGACTAGTATGGCATCCGCAATGCGTATGAAGAATGTCTTATGTTGGTGTAATGAGTATCGACCCACAGAAGAATTTTAGATAGAAAAGATTCAGTCTTATGAAAATGTAGACTTGTACTCGCCATTATCTTGGGTGCATTTGCGTTGTCTGGAGTTAATTATAATCACCTTATACTTTATAATAAAATCATGTCTTTTGTTATTCAAGACAAGTATATGTAAAACTTGGAAAAGATTGATTTTTTTTTAAAAATGACAAAATAGTGATTTTACAAATACGTACATGTTGAAAACTTTGAAAGGCCTTAAGATAATGGATTAATGACGGTATATCATTTAGTTCATCTATGAAATCTAGATATCCGGTGAATTTCGTTGAGTTAGGGATGAGTAGTTCCCGTTTGAGGAGTAATGGGTGTCGGGTGGCGCATGCGTGGTTGGGTCATAATGACAGCATCTGGGACATGGAAGCCATGTGAAATGCTGTAGAAATCCATGTGTCAAAATGCATGCAAATTGAGACAAGTGCATGTGAGTGACACATGGCTTGATGCATGTCATGTATAAATGGTATAAATAGGGTGTGTTTAGGAGGAAAAGGAGGAAGAACAAAAAAGGAGGGGAGGAAAGGAAAAGGAGAGAGGGAGAGGAAGGAAAGAAAGAGGAGAAAGAAAAAGAGAGAGAGAGAGAGAGGGAGGAAAGAAAGGGGAGAGAGAAAAAAAAGAAGGAAGAAAAGATCGTGTGTTCTTTATACAAATACAGTGTTTAACCGATCGGAGCTAGTTGGACCAAAGTAAAGTCGCAGTATGGCCAGTGCTGGCAAAAGATGAGATTCTTCTATGGTTTATTTTTTCATAAATTTATTTTTAAAGTAACAGAATGCTGTTTTGATCCACATGCTCTGGCAGTTTTATGCTGGGTTTTTAGTTTACAGGAAACAAAGGGAATTTGGTCTAATTCTTCATAGAAATTGTAGCTTCATCTAGACTTGATGTTAGGATTTTAGACCTTAAAATTGGACCTCTACAGCTCAGTTATAGTCCATTTCTGGGATTATACGCAACTTAGGCTATTTATCCCAACTTGTGTCTCCGATTTTGGAATTTGGTTTTCCGATATCGATTCATAGTGATTTGGGACTAATTTGAGGCGTACCATAGGCGATTTTGTAGCTAACATGGCCTGGTGTGGGCAGTCTTGGACTTGATACAGGGTGTTGAGGTATGAAAATACATATCACCCAGTGGCCCTGAGATCAGTGTTATTAACGATTTTTTGAATAACGGGGCAGTGGTGACATATGAAATATTTGTTATAAACATATGATATGAGGTTAACTATGAGTATATATAATTAATATAATTATCTTAATACTTATATGTCTTGGTGAATCTGGTTCGAGGATTGTCCATAACATTCATCAAATATGTGACATAAATATGAACATATGAGCTGACATATCGCATTGCATTTATGCATCAAATACGTATGACACTTGCAGGGTGTTAGTGCATGGCTCATTTATCGTTGTCTCGTTTGGTGTTTGATGATGGGCTTAGTATCGTTGGATGACGTCGGCGAGTCTCTTGTTCATGCATGGAAGTGAAAACAATATTAATCGGGTAATAGAAAGTAGGATAGAGATACCACTCGGGTGAAATACAGTGTTTAGTTAGCACATATGTACATCATGATTGAAAGCTAACAGAAGAGGTGTGGGAAGCGTCTGAGGCTGCGGTGGGACCATAAATTAACTGCCACAAAGACACATGATTTTGTAAAAGTGGTCATTAGAATATGACATCAAAAGGTTTGGTTTATAAACAATGAAATTTGTTTGAAGTGATCATTGGATCTTCATTCATTAATAATGAGTTTTATCGCATGGACATCATGGTGTGTGAACTTCAGTGATTGACTCTGAGTTTATTACTCATTGGCATCACATTGGTAATAATTGTAAAACGAAAAATCCAATTTTAAGGTTAAAGCAGTAATTTCGGTTGAAAACCGGAAATTTCTCTAGATCTCGGATGATGAAGCAGATCTAGCCTAAATTGATACCATGAAATACAGTGACTCGAAAGTTTGTCGAGATTCTGAGATAGTCGAGAGAATGTTCTGATTATAATTGATAATCGTCGGTAACGAAGGAGAGATGGGTACACGAAATGGAGTTAAAATAAACTGATTAAAGTTCATTTAAAATAATTAGACACTAAAAAAATAAAATTTTGGGACGAGAAATGGACTGAAATGGGACAATAAATCGTTTATCCAAATGATAATAATAATATATGTATCTAATATAATAATAATAAAAGAAAAAAAAAAATCAAGCATTAAAAGGGACATCAGTGTGAGAGGAAATGCGTAGAGAGGTTGGAGAGAGGCGTTTGAGAATTTAATTTTAATTTTTTTTTAAGTTTCTTCCCACCTCGGATCTATGAAAATGGACAATTCTGGGATTTCATCGGGGTACGAGGCAAAGTGATCTCTGTGGTAGGAGCTCGCGTGGACACAAGGACTGGAGTTTGACAAACTCTGCGGTGGAGTTTTATCTTATTTATTATTTTAAAGTGTTTTGCAAATGCTTGTGTGGTTTGAGCTAGTGAGATGGTTAGTCAGTTGAGTCTTGGAACAATTGGAAATTTTGAAGTGCCCAGACCATTTCAGATCTGTGCAGTGAGAGAAGAAAACTACACGATGGCCAGAAATTTATTTAGGTCATTTGTTTAATAATTTATAAAGAATCATTACATTTTTGTAATTATGTAGACCATTGGAATAAAATTGTGAATTCTCAGTAGGCTAATTTGGGTATTATTTGAAGTCATATTGTTGAATTACATGTGGTGTGAATTGCAAATTTGAGAATGTTGTATATTAATATATTAGTATATGCTCATTTGCCAGCCCATAAATGGTTTGGAATGGCGTGTCGTTTTATCTCACCCATTTGGGTGCCTGGGTTAGGTGTTAGTGCATGACCATATGAGATTCCCCTGCGAAAAGCAGACATGGTTGCGAAGAATTTGCCGGGAGGGGTGGGTTGGGAGATGGGCTGGATCATTTGGATGGGGACTATGGCTTTGGAGCTCACCAACCAGTCGCCTCGGAGGGTGTGATCTATGTTTTTGGACAGTAATTAGTATTTTCCAAAGAACATAGTTTTGTTTTGAAAATGATATTTTTTCTCATACATGAACCAAACAAGTGAGAATTCGGTGGGGACTCGAGACATGAGCAGACATTTAGACATTATGATGATCATATTTACCCAGTGTGTGTTTAAGTGGAGCATTGCATATAAATGGTGAAATGCTTCATTTAGAGTTCCCTCTTGAGGCGATAGCTCACTACTGTCAGAGGGAACATTTTTAGAGTCTGGTGTTCAGAGAAGAGACGGCTCTTCTTAGAAGAGCCAGTTTTAGAAGAAATGGGTTGTGGCTTTTGATGTTTTGGATAATATGTATTAGAAATATAGTTTTAATATGTATTTGTATTAAGAGAAATGTATAACTCTTGGACTATTGGAATATAGTTGGGATATTTATTTTTTAGTATTGGTTTGGGCCCGGTGGCCGTTTTACTCGGTATCGTCTTGTGTCTGAGGCCGTATAGATTTCGTGGGTTGGCGGGTAGTCAAGCGGACCCCAGTTTTAGGCGTCACAAATGGGTCGGTAATGACTGGACGGTACATGAGGTGGGTCATCCATTTCATGGCATGACATCTAGGATTCGATGAGTACCTGCGCTATTGTCTACTTGGGATGCCAGAGTGTGAATTGTGAACATGACCATTGCATGTGTGCGCAGGTGGGATTAACCTCTATGGAATTTTCTCTCTTTGAGGCGTGGTTCCTCTTTGCTGGGAAAATATTTGGTCTGGTGGAGCACCAGTGGACGTTGAGACGCATGATAGTGCGAGCTTGACATGTAGGCTTTATAATTCTTTTGCTGGAAGCTATTGAAACGAACTAGCTTGACATGTATTTTGAGTAAAAAGAATTGTACTTAACAATGTAAACTATTTAATGTATATATATATATATATATATATATATATATATATATATATCCTTAATATTTGAAAAAGAAAAAATACCACATCGATAAATTGGACGAAGTGGTCAAAGACACAATAGTGTAGTATGAGTGTGATACAAGAATGTGTGAGTGCCATGATGAGCCGAGACCCCGAGGAGTTTGGGTGTCATGACTTGGTATCGAGTCTAAGGTTTGAGATATAAACTTGATGGGCATGGGTCTAGACCTTTGCATTCATTTATTACATTCAAATGTTTAGCCTTCATGTGCTGTGATAGTGTGGTATGTGTTGTGTGAATTATATACATGGTAAAAAGTATATGGAAAAAAAAGGGGAATACTAGGGTTAGAAAACATAACCTTAGAGTTGAAAGAACTCATGGGATAGTTTAGGATCTTGAGGGGTCTATTAGTGGTTGCTGTACTACTAGTTAGACGAGGAGAAATCCTGGGTTTACGCTCTGTTACTCTCGCCATATGTAGATAGCTAGTCGAGAAAGAGGCGTCGAGGCGGTGTGGGAGCGATGTGACCACGGCCTTTTATTAATAAAGCCCTTCATAGAGCTATTGGTGTTGCAACTACTACTTTCTGATTTGTGTGGCTGCCACCATTTACCTAAGCTAGTGTTAGAGCAGGAACCTCCCGAGAGGTTCCAGGCACACCATCTTTTTAACACTTTGTGAGGGAGGAGGTACCCGATGGTGCTTCAATCATTGGTTCCTGAGTGGAGAAAAATTGCATAGACCATGGATCACCTCGGATGCCACTAAGATAAGACATATGCTTTTTGTTCTCCTACCTACCTCTATGTTTGGCGAATCAGTGTGGTGGGATTAGGGTCTTAAAAGCCCACTGAAAGAAGCTTGGAGACAATGACATGGGGAAGAGTTTGTGACTCATGGGAAAATTTTCTTCTGTGACATTAAATCAGAGTTTGGAAAAACAAGGGAGGATGTGGGTGCTTGAATCGTGTGCTAAGTTTCTGGATTATTGTTTCATTATTGATAATATATTATTTTCCCATGGCCAAAGTGAGAAATTTTAAGGATAGTGCAAAAAATTTGTCCATCAGAGAATAAAGAATATGGGACTTATCTCACAGGACTTGGACTCGATAGTCGAATGACTGTGGCCATTAAGAGAAGTGGATGGCCTTGGACCATCTAGAGTGCATGTGTTAAATATAGATGAAGGAGATTAACTGACCTTCTTTGGATGGGAAAAGTAGAACTTCTGTCTCATGGGTTTGCAGGGCAGCATATTACCAAAACCAAAGGAAGGCGTGGATCATCTCAGGTATTAGATATTTGGGCTTTGCAGCAGCCGGCGAGGACATGTTTCCTGGGCGCGGCGGGGTTATCCTGGGCGAATCTGAGGTGCCGGGGCGCCAGTCTTGCGGTCATGGTGGTGATACGCGAGCGTAATTTGTTCCTCGCCCACCCCACCGCGCCAGGCGGTGGTCAGGAAAGATGAGTGCCGATCGCGACCTTCCACACGAGGCCTGCCGCGGTCGGGCCGGATAGGCCGGGGGCGGGAGTCGAGGTCAGGCCCGGGGCTCTGAAGCCGGGACTTCGGGACCCGAGGGGCGTGTCTGCGCCATTACCATGGCCCCGAGATTATGAATAGTCGAGTTATTCGGGGATATGTTTTTCTACTCTTTTAGCAGCTTATAGAGCCAGTATTATTTGTGGTCTGATTATCTCTCGATTTCCTTTGTTGCTCATTATTATTGGCATATGAACAGGTGGGCAAGGTGAGCATTACCAGGAAAGAAGTGGGTACACATGTGATTTCTCCCCCTGAGACTAGAGTAAGGGGTGTTCGGATATGCCTGACCCATGGAGTTAAGTCTGTGGTTCTACTCAAAGTGGACATGGGGTCATGGACATATCGGGTTGATATCATCCTTGAGATGGGTACGGTGGCGATAATTCGGTGATCATTAGTTATGTTAATGGAGGAGTTATGGCCTGCCAAATTAGTGATCGCTGTATTTCAAGGATAAGCGCGATGCTTTACCCAGGGCCAGTAATACAATTCTAGATGCGCGAACGATTTCACCACGGGTTGGGTGGCAAACCCTTACCACTGGAAGGGGATGAGGGGATGTGAAGTTGGGTCACCTCGGATGGTTCTTTGAGTATGAGAGTGTTTTCTGAAGAACTCCACCCGAAGGATTACCCTCCGCACAGGGATGTGGGCCGTTGTTAAGTTTCACTGAATTTTATACTTTATTTCAATAACCATGGGATGGCTGTTGGATTCATGAGAACTGGGGTCCAGTCTGGGAATTGTTGGATAGGGGTTTATTGAACCGAACACTTCACCTTGGGCGCTCCGATGTTGTTCCACGAGAAGAAAAGAGGACAGGTATGGCTTTGCATAGATTATCGTGATTCAAAATAAAGTTTACCATCAAAGAATACAAGTACCTTTATGCGATGATGATGATTTGTTTGATCAATTGAGAGGCGATAAGATGTAACACTTACCAAAATTATACTATGATTTATAACATGTTTGAGTTGTATTAATGCGAAATGTATTGCAGGACAAAATAAGATAAAACAGTAAGGAATATGCATAAGTTAAATTACAAATAATAAAAAGAAAATTAGGAAATATTATAAAAAATAGCATAAAATTGATTTGCAAATATTAGAAGAGTTGAGACCAAAGTAATGAAAGATATTCTTAGAATGAAATAAGGATGTGTGGAGACAGTGGCTTGAGGAAAGGGAGGAAGTTTCTCTTGAGTTAAGAAAAAGAAAGAGAAATAAAGGATGAATAAATAAATATCTCTGTTTTTGAAGATGTATGGAAAGGAGGAACAATCTGAACAAAGAGAAGAGAGAGAAGAAAGGAAGAAGAAGAAGAAAGGAAGAAGATCACGATACGGATATGCTCTTGGGTTATAACTGGAATTACTAAATTTAGAGTATTAGGTATGGATTTGGGTATGGATACATGGTTTAGAACCTTCTATCTTGTGCCTGCGGTTTGGGTTTGAACTCCTAAACTCATTTCTGTAAGGGTTGAGTTGAGAAGAGCTTTGCAGGCTCTGTAGTATGTATTTGAGAAGGGTCTAGTTGCAAGTTGAACTAGGAATTCCCTATGGTCGATCCATATCGTGTAGGATCTTAGAAAATTATTTGGGTCAGAAAGTAAAGGAAATTCAAAGTGAGTCCTTCTAGTAGGTGGCCACATCAATGAACTTGATGTTAGGCTTCCAATTTCTCGAGTTGGACCTACGTAGACCAAGTTAGGGTCCTTTCAGAGGTCAGATCCATTTTAGATCTCGATACAGTGGAGTTCTACGCGGTCGGGTCCAGCTACTTGTGCACTAGAACAGGTTTTGAGTAAAAATAAAGATTGGCGATAAGTCCTTCTGTGGTATCCACATCCAATGAACTTGATTTTAGGCTTTTGAATTTCTCAATTGGACTCCTATGGAGCCCAGTGCTGGTCTTTTTACTCTAACGATCAAATGGTGAAATTAGTCATGATATATTCGTCGGCGGTATATGTCAAACTGTAGTCGTCAACATTAGTCAAATCCTTGATGGTGTCCAACGATTACCGTCAAACGTTGATCGTCAAGCGGTGAAGCCGATCAGCGGTACTCATCAAGCGTTGATAGTCAAGCATTGGTTGTCCAGCGATGGTGATCTCGGCGATGTGGTGCAAATCGGCGGTGGTAGATCGCTAAAACAATGATGGTAGATCAGCGTTAATTGATCGGCGGTGGCCGTCCAACGGATGGGTGTCAGGTGATAAAAGATCGCGGTGCTCGTCTGACGGTCTTTCGTCGAAACGATTGCACCGTCGCCGATGCAACGTCGACTGTCGGTATTTGCGTGACGCCCGACGAGTCATATCTCGCCGTTTGAACTCACGATTTGGTGTTCTTGGACTCTATCGACTTCGTTGAGTCGAAATCATCCATATACTGAAAACATTAGATAATATCCAGGCCGAGTCGGACGAGCTCATCCGATTGAAGGAAGCTCGTGATCGATCGACTCCTTCGAGGCGGCTGCGCGCGACCTCGACTTGAAGGTCATATCTCCTTGGTTTGAACTCCAGATTTGGGTGTTCTTGGACTCCTATGGAAAGCCATTGGGTGGGTCTCTCATCCATCCATATGCCCGAAGAAGATATTGCGGATATCAGATAAGGGTGTCAGATCAGGCTCGTCACTTGATTGCAGCTTGTCGATTCAGTCGGTAGTAGTGACTGCGCCTTGACCTCCCGACGGAGTCGCGCGCCTCGTCTGAACTCGATTAAAGTGTTCTTGGACTCTATACGTCCCATTAGTCGAATTCATCAATAGATAGCATGATAAGATTGGAACTCATTAGTCGAAAAACATATGAAAAACGATGGCTGCGTAGGTAACTATGATTATTTATATTATGAATTCATCAAATTCTCACTTAAACATACAAGGTAAGCATAGTTGTTATCATCTGATAGGACATGAAGAATGAAGAAGTTATGAATAAAATGATTGTATATATATATATATATCATATATGATTACAGGAATGACAATAATTATTAAGTATATAAGGATATATCTTGGGCATAAAATACACATTAGTTGTGCATAGAACTGGTAGAGGAATAGATGGGCGTACCTGTTAGGGGAAAAATAGAGTGACATGGGTTACGTATTCAGCCCCATTGGGTGATGACATGAATCCGTTTGGATCCGGTGGCCCAGAAGAGGGTCACCTGGCATGCTCGAGACTCATAAGATGATCACTCTCTCTGTTGATAATATAATTATAATATATCAGCTCAGACCCTCCACAGACCCACTGGCTTTATACAATGCATGCAAATTCTCAGGCCAGACCATGGCACCTGCCCCTGTGATATACCGCGCCTCTGGGCCCTCATGGTTTCTATGTCACTTCTATAAGGTTTATACGGACAAGCAGAACATAAAGAAAATGCGGTATATCTTGAAGAGGAAGTGTAAATACATGGCATAATACTGGAAACACCTTGCTATGCGTGTGAATATCTACGATTAAGAACAAAGAAGTAAAGAAATACAAAGATGACATATGAAAAATATGGATGATGATAAAATGTTGGTTATAGTAAACCTATATAGAAATGATAAGAATATAGCTATTATATGTCATTATATGCATTTGTATAGAAATGTGGTATTTCTTAATAGAATCTCATGTGTCCACTAGCGTAAAGCATGCGGGTCATTCAATCAGGTGTGAGTGAGGAAATCGAGGCAGGGCCAATCCACATCAATGGTCAGAAGGCCACATCAATAGGTGCCTTACTTGGAAGCCTTTAGATCATTTTGTATATAGAGTTTTGTGACGATATGTAAATATTGTAGATGTTGAACATTTCCATATTTGGAGCTTGTATTTATATTTTGTGGTGTTTTCTGAGGAATGTAATACAAGTTAATTGTTAACATTATATAGATATGTAAGTGTAAGGTTATAAGCATTAAAATTAAGTGACCCTCATACATTGGCATCCTATCACCAAGTGGGGGCGTCACGGTTGAAGTGGTGTATCGGAGCCTAGGTGTAGGTGTTGTTTTGCGGAAAGCCTAGGTTTGAGTGGATCTGGAATAGAATATATATGACTTGACTTTGTGGGTAGTAATGTGTGAACTTTGATGTGGATCTTGTGTTTTTGTATAGATGGATGGATCCAGAGGTGCATTGAGATGTTAACCCGAGGAACGGGTTATATAGGCTTGAACCTTGAAAGTAATGTACCCTAACTCAGGCCAGCTTTGGAAGCCTTTGAGAATATGTCTCGCAAGACATGGCTGAGTTTTGGATCGATTGACCGCTCTAAAGCTCCGATAGACACGGTAAAAGAGACATGGGCAGAGGAGTGCATGGAATTTAGAGCATGGAAGTCGGAGCAGTTACGGTTGAAAGTTCTGAAAGGTATTAGAAGAGGTTAGATGCCCTCTCGTCGGAGAGCATCATGTGCGATCTCTCACTATTGAAGGTGAAGACATCTGTTGGGTGGAAACTGGTGTCAGGGTCGGATTCCTTACTGTGCCTACCGCCCCCTTTAAATCCGCTGACTTGGGAGTTCTTTGTCAGAGTTGGACAAAGTATATTCTGCGAGATGTATAGAGTTCAAGTGAAACGAGTTCTAAATTTGAAGCAAAGGAAACACTCGATTGGTAGAATATGAAAAGAATTTAATAATCTTAGTAAATATGTATAGGGTGGTCCTCATCCGAGGCATTTAGGTGTAAGCGATTTGGATGGTGCATGATTCCATGGTGTTTGCACCTATGACTTCCAAAAACACAGGTGGATTTCTATCAGGTTGGTCAGGCGCAGTAAGTAGAGTGAAGTGAAGAAGCGTGAAGATTTCAAGAAGAAGAAGTTTTCTAGAGGGCTTTAGTCCTCTAGGGAAAAGAGCTAGAAAGTCTCCGACTCAATCGAGGAATATGGATTTGGCTTGAGGGGTGAAGCGAGGTCGGAAGTGTAGCACGTAGTACAGAGTAGAGGTGCTTGAGTTAGACGAGGGAGAAATTCACGAGATGCCCTCACATTTGCCATAGACATTTGGGGGTTTGCGGGATAGTGACGGTGTTTGGTGGGCGTGGTGACTTTGGCACGGTGTCTAAAATTAGGGATAAAGCCAACAAAGGAAGTGGAAGAGAGGAAGATCTGCGACACCACTTCGACTCCATGATCGTGGTAGGGGTGTAGTGGCGCCCATCTCGACATGGGACGGGAGGCGCAGTGTGGGAAGCAGTGATCGTCCTGTGCCTCACGACGCACCAACAGCATATGCTATGAGGCTCGTGAGGGTGATACTCACTGAAGTTATAGCGGGTATGTTTTCTAGCAGTGAGATGCATGCTGGTGAAGGTGACCTGGATCTATCATTCCTTATGTGCATGGAGCATAACTCATTTGACAAGTAATAGCAATGGAGAAATTGGCATATGACATGCATGTAGCAAATCGGTTGGGTCTAGCGTTGGTGTGAATAACATGTATAGAGCCTCCCATTGTTATACAGACAAAGCGATTTCGTTGATTTGATAGCCTTACCATTCAGAGTTTGACAGTTCTAGAATGGATGGTTCAATCTAAACACGGTATCGTGGATTAATGGACAAAGACGGTAGTGTTGCAGAGATACTCTGACAGGCCCAGGAGTAATAGGCTGCAAGGCATTGGATCAAGTACCAATGTCTAATGTCATCTTCTTTATACAAAGCTAGAGAGTACTGGGGAAAGGATGTGAGACATTTTTGCTTTGTCATGACTCTAGAGAATCAGTTGATGTAGAAAGATCCAGTAGTAAGGAATTTCCAAGTCTTATTCCTGAAGTTAGGTGTTCCACATGAGAGAGAGGTGGACTTGGCCACTTAGAAATTATGCAGGCAGGTCCATGTCAAGAGCTACAAATGCAGGTTAGCTCCAGCGGGGCTGAAGAATTAAAGGAGTCAATTGCATTTGATAAATATTTATTAACGATTATGTCCTTGGTGTCTTTACATTTTTATTTAATGAAAAGATGGCACTCTACGGATGTGCATAGGTGAAGAAGGTAAGCAGAGTTACCCATTCTCTTGAGAATTGAAGATCTTTTGATCATTGTTGAAAGGAGCGGAGTGTCTTTTTCGAGGAATGAACCTGCGATCGGGGTGATATCAGTTGAGGGTAAAGAGGAAGGAGATGTGTCGAAAGCTGCATTTAGAACCGATGATATGGTCATTATAGGTTTTGTTCATGCCATTTGGGTTGACTAATGCCTGGCGGCATTCATGGATTTGATGAATGGTTTCCGACCCTATGTGGATCAATTTGTTGTGGTTTTATTGATGACATCACAGCGGTGTATTCTGGGATGCACGAGGCATAGACAACACACGAGGGATAGTCTTAGAGGCGTTAAGAAAGAGGTTATCTTATTTCGGCAAATGTGATTTTTGGCTGAGGTTTGTTCCTAGGCCGTATTGTGTCTGGCGAGGGTATAAGAGTTGATCACCTTTAAGATTGAGCGGTTGTGAGTTAAATCACCTCAAAAATGCTTAGGAATTTGAGAAGTTTCTTGGGTTTAGCGAGGATATTATAGAAGATTTGTGAGAGGCTTTTCGGTCATAGCTATAAAACACGAAAGTTACTCGAAGGGAATAAAGTTTGAGTGGACCAGAGACAAATGTCGAATGGTTTTGAGCAGATTGAAAGGGATCTTTGGTTGAAGCACCAATATTGACGCAGCCTACTTCAGGAAAAGAGTATACCTTGTAGTGATGCTTGTGCGTGGGTTTAGGATGAAAGTGTTAATGCGAGATGGGAAAGTAGTGGCTTATAGTCCAGTTGAAACCCATGAATATTATCCTCATGACCTAGAGTTAGCTGCGGTGAGTGTTCTTTAAAAATATGGCGCGCTCTTATCACGGGAAAAGTGTAAATTTACCGTCATACAGAGTCTCAGTACTTTGAAGAGTTAAGTTGAGACAGCGGAAGGAGGTGGTTAGAGTTATTAAGTATATTGCATCATAGATTACCATCCCGGAAAGAGCTAATATATAGTAGCGTGCTTTATAGCCAGAAAAACGATGGTAGTAATGTCCTTTATAAGCAGTGATTGGAGACTAAAGATGATGAATTTATGTTAACGATTAGAAGCACAACCGTTTAAAGCAAATGGACTATAGATCCTTGAAAATGATGAAGGATTCTGAGAAAAGGATTCTACAGATGGTTAAAAGATGGTGACAGACCAAGTTTAGAAAAGTGGAAGTTTGTATTTCAGGAATAGATTATGTACCGAGATGATAAAGAGTTAAAGCAAAAGTTATATTTGGGGCTATAATCTGATTATTTATCATGCATCCTGGAGAATAAGATGTACGGGACGGCAGTTTATTGGTGGGAAAGAATGAAAAGAGATGGGCGAGTGTGTCTAAGTGTTTGGCGTGTCGATCAAAGGCGAACACAGTGCCTACAGGTTGTTAAATCCCCTTCAATTCCTCAGTAGGTGGGATAACCACCATGGATTACAATAATAGGTTTCCCTCTACAATAAACATAATATTTCTGTTGGAGTGATTGTGATAAATCTACAAAGTCGGCCCGTTTTATACCGGTCGTGATTGGTATTCATGGTCAACTATTGACGAGTTATATGTAGATGAGATTAATGCGATTGCATGGTGTCACGGATTGTCTATTGTGTCGGATAGAGATCCAGCGATTTATCGAGTTACGGAAGGAATTATAGTCGACTTTGGCACTGACTGGATATACGGCGTCATCATGAAAGCGGATGGGCGATCGGAAGTGATTCAGTGCTCGAAGATATGCTTCCGAGGTTGTCATGGAATTTTCGGGAAGTGGGATAGGTATATTCCGTGATGGAGATTTGCACTGTAACAATAGTTTGATCAGCATTGGTATGGCACCATATGAAGCTTTGTATGGTAGGAAATGTAGAACTCCTATGTGGTGGGCAGAATTGAATGAGCGGCGATAGGTCGAGACATGAAGAAGTAAAAGATGAGAGAAAGTCTGAGTTATTAGTGAGTTAAGAGCGATGATGATGGGCAAAAGTCGTAATAACCTAAAGAGGAGATATTGAATATAAAGTGGGGACAGGTCTTCTTAAGGGAGATATCACCATGGAGGAAAATTCTTGGGTTTGGTCGGAAAGATGATTGAGTCCAGGTTCATGAAATGAGATTTTAGTGTGTTAATACCTTGAAATATGGTGGCTTTCCTCAGGAGTTGGCCAAATTACACGATGTGTTTCATACGTGTTAAGCCGGAATGCCGCTCATTAAGGTCGCACATACTGCCGATCTGAAAATGCTGAAGTCTGAGAAAGTTTGTCATATGATGAGGCAAAGACCATTAAACCGAGAGGTGAAGAGTTGGACAAACAAGTACCATTAATTGAGAGATGTACAGCAGCCTGCATGGTAGGAAAGCTGCTTGGGCCCCGAGAAGCACCTATGAGGCTCATCATGACTCTTGAATCGAGATATATGAATTTGAGGACAAATTCTTTTTAAGAAGTTGTAACACCCCAAATTATACCTAACAGTTTTATAACATATGTTTTGGGTATAATAAAAGTAAAAATTTTAAATTCATAAAGATAAAAGCAAAAGAAGTAGGTGTATAGTTCAAAATTAATAATAAAGAGGATTAGAGCTATTGTGAAATAAATAAATTGATTTGCAAATAGTAGAAGAGTTGAGAGGATAAGTAAGAAAGATTAGAATGAAATAAGGATGAAAATTGTGGAGGCACAGAAGTGGCCGAAGGGAGGAAGTTTTACTCTTTGGATTAGAAAAGAGAAATAAAAGGGATAAGACCAAAATAATATCATTTTGGTCTTGGAAAGAGCAAATAGAACGAGAAGAGAAGAAAGGAAGAAGAAGAAGAAAAGAAAGATCAAGTGCGGATACATATCTTGGGTTTGTAATGGAGTACTAAATTTGAGTATTGGTATGGATTTGGGTATGGATGCATGGTTTAGAACCCTCATCTTGTATGTGGGTTTGGGTTTGGGAACTCTAAGCTCATTTTCTTGTAGGGTTGAGTTGAGAAAGAGCTTTAAGGCTCCTAAATATGTGTTGAGAAGGGTCTAGTTGCAAGTTGAACCCGAAAGAGTCCTATGGTGATCATATGCAGTAATAGGATCTTAGAAAGTGTTGGGTCAGAAATACACGGGAATTCAAAGTGAGTCCTTCTAGTAAGTGTAGCCACATCGAGCTTTGATGTTAGGCTTTCCGAACTCTCGAGTTGGACCTGCAGTAAGACCAAAGTTAGGTCCCTTTACCAAAATTCGATCCATTTAGTTGGTCACAATTGATTCTACGCCAATTAAGGTCAACTAACGTACCGAACGGGTTTGAGTAAGAAATAAAAATTTGGCAGTAAGTCCTTCTCTTAGTGTATCCACATCAATGAACTTGATGTTAGGCTTTTGAATTTCTTAATTCGGACTCCTATAGACTAAGTTATGGTCTTTTTACTCTAAACGATCCAAATGAAGGGGTGGTCAAACGTGGTAGATCCCACTTTGGTGGTGTCCATTGTATTCGTCAGCGGTGGTCGTCGGCAGTGGTAGATCTGGCGGTGCTCATCAAGCGGTGATATTCGAGCGATGGTTGTCCAACGGTAGTGCCGTCCAGCGGTGGTGGGTCCAACGGTAATTATCAAACAATGGTGGAGTCAACGATGGTGGGTCCAGCGGTGGTGATCCGGTGGGTCCGATTGGTCGTCCAGCGATTATCGTCAAGCGATTACTTTCGTCCAAGCGATTGCTGCCGTCCTTGATGCGGCTCGTCCGGCTCGTCAAGGCGTATTGGCGCCGTTCTCCAACTTCGGAAGGTCATATCTCGCCGTTTGAACTCGTTTGGGTGTTCTTGGACTCTATGGAAAGCCCGTGGTCAAGAATCATCCATATGCCTGAGGAAGATATTAGATGTGGGCGGTGTCAAGCCGAGCTCGTCCAGGTCAGGTCAGCTCGGTCAGTCCAGCTCGTCAAGGCCCATTAGCATGACCTTCAACGGAAGGTCATATCTCGTTGAACTCCGATTTGGGTGTTCTTGGACTCATGGAAAGCCCATTGAGT
The DNA here is from genome assembly GCA_016808115.1 of Tetrastigma voinierianum. Taxonomy (NCBI): domain Eukaryota; kingdom Viridiplantae; phylum Streptophyta; class Magnoliopsida; order Vitales; family Vitaceae; genus Tetrastigma; species Tetrastigma voinierianum. The sequence continues at coordinate 153,746 of JAEQBH010004230.1, read as the reverse complement.
CAGAATCCATCCATATGCACAGGAAGATATTAGATGTGAGGAGGTGTCAGATCGAGGCTCGTCCTTTGAAGTGCCAGCTCGTGGTTGAGATGATCTCGTCAAGGCGCTGCGCATGACCTCAACCGGAAGGTCATAACTTCTCGTCTGAACTCAGGTTCGGAGTGTTCTTGGACTCTATGGAAGCCCATTGAGTCAAAGAATTCATCAATAGATAACATTAAGATTGGAACTCATATTGGTGAAAACATGAAAATAGTAGCTCTGTAGGTAACTATAGTTATTTATATTATGAATTCATAAATTACTCATAAGCATACAGAGTAGCATAGTTATTATATATACAACATAAAATTAAATGTTATAGATAAAACGATTGTATATATATATATATCACATATGATTACGAATGACAATAATTATTCGGGAATGAGATATCACGAGCATAAAATACACATTGATTATGCACTTGGGAGCACGGTAGAGGATAGATGGAGCGCCTGTGAGGGAAAATAGTCTTGACCTCACAAGTTCACACGTGTTGAGCCATTGGGTGATGACATAGATCCGTTTGGATCACGGTGTGGCCGAAAGGGTCACCACGAGCGCCTCCCGGGCCCTCGTGGATAGTCCTTTGTGCCAATACGGTGATGTTTTCGGGTATATTATATTACAGCGCCTTCGGGCCCTCATGGATGTTTATCTGGTGAATGCGCCGGGCCCCTCATGGCCTTATACAGGTGAATATAAGCCCTGGGGCCTCATGTTTTCACAGTATCCACAGGTTTATCACGGACATGAAACATAAAAAGAAAATAGTGGAGGTATATGCAAGGAAGTGTAGAATACATGACATAATCTGAAGCACCTTTATGCGATGATAGTATCTGATTACAAACAGTAAAAATCTGAAGATGACATGAAAAATATATGGATGATGATAAGAAATGAGCTGGTTATGATAGTATATATATGAGAAATGATAGAATGCGTAGCTTGTATATGTGTTATATGCATTTGTATAAGTGTGGTGACTCAATAGAAGTCATATTCCCACTTAGCGTAAAGCTTGCTAGGGTGTTCAATCGGGTGTGGGTGGAAGGAAATCAGAGAGCAGGGCAATCCATCTTCGACGATCAAAGGCCACATATCCAATAGATTGTGGAAGACCTTTAGGTCTATTTTGTATCATGAAATTTTGTAACCAATGTAAATATTGTGATGTTGAACATTTCCATATTTGGAGCTTATGTTTGTATTTTTATAATCGGCTGCTCTGAGGAGATGTATCTGAGTTAATTGTTAACATTATATGAATATGTAAGTGTAAAGGTTATAAGTTAAAAAAAAAAAAAAAAATAGAGTGACCTCACTTGACTGTCTATCTTAGAGGTTGGAAATCACGAGTTGATCTATAGAAAATAGATCTACATGCTGTGGATTGAGAGTTAAAGGAGGCGAGACATCTAGAGGGCGTGTTTGAGCCTTGTGTAGGACATTTGAGTTCCGGTGATGTATTCAATAGATATCGGCATTCATGGATCTCATGCATAGGGTTCCAACCCTATTTAGATCGGTTTTGTTGTGGTCTTCATTGGCGACATATTGATCACTCCGAAGTGGGGAGGGAACATGAGGATGTTTAAGAGATTCTCAGGCTTTGAGAAGACCATCAGTTCTTGCGGTGAAATGTGTTTGAAAACTATTGAGAGTGAATTTTTGGGTCATGTGGTATCGGTTTCGGGTGTCTCAGTGGACTCGGAGAAGGTTGACGGTTATAGTTAGGAGAGACCGAAGTCTTGAAGATATCTGAGTTTCTTGGGATTGGCAGTATTGGGAGGTTTATTGAGGACTCCCAGGCCCCAGTTTGCCTGTGAGAGTGGCAGAGGAATCGAGTTTGAGTAGAATGAAAAACGTGAGAGGGCATTCAGGGGTGAAAATGAGGCTTACTTCAGCTCCTGTGCGTGATCACAGGGAGGGATGGGGTACACAATGTGTGTCTGATGCCTCGAAGGACTGGTAGGATGGAGTTTGATGCGATTCGGAAGGGTTGTAAAACTATGGTTCTCGACAATTAAGAAGTCGCGAGCATATTACCTCACAGCATGATATGGGTTGTTTTGTTGTCTTTACAAATATGGCGCTACTACTTGTATGGTGGCTTGATTCGAAGTGTTTCGAACCACAAAAGTCTGAAATACATCTTTACCCAGCGGGACCTCAATATGAGACAACACAGGTAGATGGAGTATTTGGAGGACTATGACTTCACTTTCCGTTACCATCTCAGTAAAGAAAATGTGGTGGTTGATGCACTGTTTGATGCATGGGAGTATTGGCTAGTATAGCTTTGGAGTATTGATGCCGAGGTTGTGGGGTGATTTGGAGGTACGTATTATAAGGATCAGGCTCAGGGTGTTTTGGGGAGTTTGGTTATCACACCTTCCCTACTGAGTAAAATTGATTGAAGTCTGAGGGCAGGGCAGAGATGATCATCGGGGGTAAAAATCTGAGTTAGGAGTCTGGTGATGAAAGAATTTAGGCCATTCGGATAGTGGTCTTGATGGGAGCGGGATTGTGGTCCCCGTTAAGCGAGATTTTAGAGGAGATCTCGAGGTTCCATTGCTCTCGTTTCTTGTACATATAGGTGACACGAAGATGTCTGTGATCGCCCGTTGCCTTTATTATTGGAGTGGAATGAAGCAAAGTAGTCGAGGATTTTGCCTACCGCGCCTTACGCAGCAGTAGCTATAAGCTGAACACCAGAGGCCGGTGAGGTTACTCCAGCCGTTGAAGGTAGTGGAGTGGAAGTGGGAGCACATCACGATGGATTTTGTGGACTTCTGCTACGCGACATCGCAAGGCATGACATTTGTGGGGTGATCGTGGACCGGCTCACAAAGTCGGTACACTTTCCGGCTATGCGGATGACCTTCACTCTTGAAGAATTATGCAGGTTATACATACGAGAGATTGTCCGGTTACATGGAGTGCCAGTCTCTATAGTATCGGATTGGGATCCCAGGTTTACAACTCGTGTTTGGGAGAGCTTCTAGCAAGCCTTGGGGACACAGTTGATGATGAGCACCGCTTTTCATCCCCAAACGGACGGTCAGTCAAAGAGGACCATTTAGACGTTAGAAGACATGCTGCGAGCATGCGTTCTAGATCTTAAGGGTAACTGGGAAGAGCATTTACCCTTAGTGGAATTCGCCTATAACAACAGTTACCAGGCGAGTGTACAGATGGCACCCTATGAGGTACTTTATGGGAGGCCATGGGAGGCCATGTCGATCTCCGATCTGCTGGACGGAGGTGGGAGAGAAATGCTTTGCAGGTCTGGATTTTGTGAGGAACACCTGTGAGAAGGTGGACTTGATACAGAAGCGTCTTTTCAAGGCTTAGAGCTAACAGAAGAGCTACGCCGACAAACGGCGGTGACCTCTAGAATTTAAGGTGGGTGATCACGTCTTCTTAAAGGTGATTCCTAAGAGAGGAATGGTTAGGTTCGGCAAGCGTGGAAAGCTATCACCGAGGTACATTGGGCCCTTCGAGATACTCGAGAGGGTGGCACAAGCCACGACTGGGCCATGCATTTAATTAAGCTTACGGTATGTGTTCCATGTCTGAAGTATCTAAACCACTCATGTAATGGACTGGGGCGAGCTTGTTGTTGATGCAGATGGAACCTTCGAGGAGGGACCAGTACTTATCATGGATAGCCGGGATTAGGTTTTGGGATGCAAGATCTTGAGGCTAGTGAAGTTGTTGTGGCAGCACCGAGGAGTGGAGGAGGCAACATGGGAACGCGAGGACACGATGCGTGCCACTTATCCTTTCTTATTTGAGGATGAAGGTACATTGTTTAGTCATTTAATAATAAAATTACTATTGCATATGCATGCGATAGTGTGTATATGTGTGTGTGAATTTTAGGACGAAATTCTTTTAAGGGGGGAATAATGTAAAACCCGGAAAAGATTGATTTTTTTTTTTTGAAAAATGAAAAAATAGTGATTTGTTGATACCGTACAGGTTGAAAACCTGGAAATTTTCTAGATAACGAATGACGAAATGGACCTCACCACTAGGTTTGTCTCGCGAAATCTAGTTACCCAGACAAATTTCGTTGAATTTCTAGATAATCGGAATTTCACGTTTTTCGTTTCGAAGCAACGAGTGTCAGGTGACACATGGCATGAGGGTTTGGGTCATAATGATACATGTAGGACACATGGCAAGCCATGTGTCAAAATGCATGTCATGTATAAATGGGTATAAATGGGAGATGTGTTCGTAGAAGGAGGGAAGAGCAGAAAATGAAAGGAGAAGGAAAAAGGAAAGGGAGAGAAAGGAAAGAAAGAGAAGAAAATAAAGAGAGAGAGGGAGAAGAAAGGGACAGAGAAAGAGGGAGAAAAGGAAATCGACATGTTCTTCCTCAGCTCGCCGACGTTCCGATGGTCGGAACTCGTTGGACCAAGAAGTAAAGTCCGTATATTCGATGAGGGCTACACTTCAAAGGGTAGGGATTCTTCCTACATTGGTTTATTTTCCACCCTAAGGGGCTGTTTTTAAAATACGTGGAATGTCGCCCCTGCTTTTGATCTCATTGGCGCGTGGATTTTAGCACCGGGTTTTCACCTTTGGGAAATGGAAGGAATTTAGACTCAAGTCCTTCATAGAAATTGTAGCTACATCTGTGAAATTGATGTTAGGATTTTGAATCACCCGAATTGGACCTCTACAACTCGAGTTATGGTTCATTTCTTGGGACTACCACAACTTAGGTTGATTATCAACTTGTGTCCCGATTTTGGGACTGGTTTTCGGTGCCTATTTCATACTGATTTCGGGACTAATTTGAGACCATACCACGACTGATTTTGTGGCCTAACTATGGCCTGGTTGTGGACGGTCATTGGACTGAATCTGGAACTGTTTTGGGGGTGTAGTACATGTCACTCGTGGCCTCGAGGATCAAGGGTGTTGTTGCTTGATTTTGAATAACATGCTTGGTGGTAGTTATGTGAGAAAATGTTGATATATATCGACACAATATGAGGTTAACTGGAAATTATATATAATTAATATAATTGTCTGTAATACTTGGTAATACTTGGTGAATCGTATGGTTTCATTTGTCCATATAGCATTCATCATATATGTGACATAGTATAGACATGCAATGGCACATCGCATTGCATTTCTGCACGGAAATCGCATTGCATGGGTGTGAGTGCATGGTATGGATCAAACTTGCATTTGGTGTTTGATGGTGGGCTCAGTACTGTTGGACGACGTCCAACAAAGTCTCACGGTTGCATACATGGAAAGTGAAAACATGTGTCGAGTAATAGCAAGCAGGGATAGATACCCCCTTGGGTGAAAGCCCCAATACTTTTGGTTATACATATGTGTCCAACGGTGAAAGCCCATGAAAGTGTAGGAAGGCGTGTGAAGCTTGCGGTGAGACCCTAAAAATTTGCTACTCACAAAAGACACATGATTTTGTAAAAGACGTGGTCATTAGAATATGACATCCAAAAGTTTTGGTTTATAAACAAAATGAAATTTTGTTTGAAAGTGATCATTGTATGCTATTCATCAATAACGGTTTTATCATGCATGGACATCATGGTGTGTGGTAAGACTCGGTGATTGACTTGGAGTTTATTACTCATTGACATCACATTGAGTAATGGAGTCGGTAATGACTCGGAACATGATAAATGATTGAGTCTCATCTCATTTCATGGCATGACATCTAGGATTCCATAGTAGAAATTGCATGTTGTTTACTTGGGATGTGAGTGTGAATTGTGAACATGACCATGACTATGACCATTGCATGTGCACTTAGGTGGAGAGTAGCCTCTGTAGGAATTTTCTCTACTGGGAGTGACTCAGCCTTTATGGAAAAAATATTTCAGGTACAGGGCATACACTAATGGACGACGCTCATTCGAGGCCACAGTAGTACGGAAAACCAACATATGACTTGTATAATTATTTTTGTAAAATCTGTTAAGCGAACTAGTTTGACATGTATTTTTGGTGTAAAAAGAATTGTACTTAAAAAAGTGTGAACTATTTTAATGTATATATATATATATATATATCCTTGCAGTTGTTTTTAAAAGAAAATGGGTAAATTGACCCGGCTACTAAGGATACAATGGTGTAGTATCGGGTTAACCGATATACACGAGTATTTCGTGGGTTGATGGTTGGTCAACGGACCCTTGGGTTTTGGGGTGTCACAGTATAAGCATGTTTAAATTGTTTTGGCCCTTTTGGGTAAAGGAAATAATAAAAAAATGAAACTAATTATATTTTTCATACTTTTTAATTTGGGAAGCTTGTGGCATAAACATGTACTATGTTATAAAACATGTGTTAGCTAAGTATGTCATCCACCAATGCTTATGAAGAATGTCATGAGTTGGTGTAATAGGATACAATCTAGAAAAGAGATTTCAAATAAATAAAAAATTCAAATCCTATGAGAAATGTAAGTTTCTATACCCATTGTACATTTAGTACATTTGTCTTGTACAATTAGTGTAATCACCTTATACACTATAACAAATTCCAATATTTTGTTAGTAAATGTGAGTATACGTATGTTTTCACTTAGGTTTTGAAATTATTTATAAATAAAATAAAAATAAAGTTTAAAATATTAAGTATCTTCAATTTTATTTAATAATAATATTTTGATATAAAGTTTGATAACAATATTTGAAATTAGAAGTAACAAGTTACAAATTAAGAGTACTTTAGTTGTTAATGTTGTTACATTTAGTTTGTAATACATTTATATTTTAATTTTATTCATTTTCAAATATTACTTTTAAAATTAAATAATAAAATAATACTATTTTTTAAAAATTTTTAGGTTCATAAAAATTAAAGATAAAAGTGTAAAATAAGATTTTAATATGAAATTTATTAATATTATAAATAAGAATATATATATATATATATATATATATATATAAATAAATATTATTTAAAATATTAGGGTACATATTTTTATATTTATTAAATTACTTATTGCTATTGGTAAATGTATTTACATATATTTACTATATTCAAGTTATTACACAAAACAAATATAAAAAAAAATGCTGAACATTAATTGAAAAGAAAGAAAAACAAAGTGGGGTTCTATGGGGGTGAAAAAAAAAGGGAATGCTTGTTCAAATAAGAAAAAAAAAAAAAAAAGGAAGGTTGGGCGTTTGTGGAGGGGGAGGGATTAGGCGCGTGGGGTATTGGTTGGGGAGAGATGGGCATTTTTGTCTCCTAAAAATATGTATCCTTGGACTTAATTTTAATGGTTTCATGGATTCCTTAGCAAATAAGAATCTTAGTTAACCCTAAAGTATAATTCCCCCTTCCGATCTAAACCATTCATTAAAGGGCATATTTAGAGTTTGTTTATAAATAATTGTTTATATTACTTGAAAAACCATCATAAACACTTATAAAATCGAAGTGTTTGAACAAAAAGAACACTTATAGTCGTTTAAAAAAAAAAAAGAACTAAAAATTAATATTATATATATATATATAGAGAGTATATATATATATATATATATATATATATATATATATATATATATATATATATATATCATGAAACCATGATAAAAAATTAAAATAAATATTCATTATATACCGAAACATTTATCATTCAAACGTGAATTCCCAAGATAAAAATAACTAATCGTTTTCATTTTCTTCTTTTCACTTTTGTTACATATGCATCAAAGAGATTACAAAAACTAAAATATTATGGTTTTTTTTCTTCATAAAATCTTTGGGATGCTTTCTATCAATCTAACGCGATACGCTACGAACTCATCAAGTATTTAGCGCGCACTTGGCCACGCAAAGCCTCGGGGGTCTTAAGGCGGCGTACACTTGAGGCACAAGCTTTTTTAAGTTACACGCACTCTATCTAATATAAATAAAAATTATATATCTCACTAAATATTGTCTATAATTTTTATCTAATAATAAAATCTAATAAAGTAAAACACATCAAACATAAAAATCAAACATCGCTAGTGCTTCCCATTATCACAAACATTTCAAAAATAAAATAACAAACATCATTAGTGCTTCCCATCATCACAAAAATTCTAAGTTTGAAAACAAATTAAACACTCATGGAGCTGCATCAAATTCAAAATCAAGAAAATCATCATCAATATCATTCTACCCATCATCAATAGATTTTTTTTCTATTTTTTTAATCATATGTCATAATTTTTTTTACTATTTTTTACATAATTTTTTTTCAAAAATTTTACATATTTTTTACATAAAATTTCGGAATTTGTTTTATATTTTTCATTATTTTCATAAATTTTTCCTATTTTTTACATTATTTTTCAAAAAAGTTACCTATTTTTTATATAATTTTTCGGAATTTGTTTTCTATTTTTTCATTATTTTCATAATATTTTTTCCTATTTTTACATATTTTTTTTCAAAAATTTTACCTATTTTTACATTATTTTTTTGGAATATTTTTTTTCAGAAATTTTCCTATTTCTTACATAATTTATCAGAAGAATAGTTTTGTTATTAAGATAATCAATTTTTAGGCTTCCGTATAAGCTATTTAAAGCTTTTTTGATAACCTTCTTCATGAAGCTTATTGAAATAAGCTAAAAACGGCTTATAGAGAGGTCATAAGTTATTTTATAAGTTCTTCCAAACATCGATAATTTTTATTAAAAGTACTTATATGAGAAAATAAGCTCAAATAAGCTATAAATAAGTTCTCCCAAACGGACCTTTAATTCCTCTTAATGGGTTTTTAATCCCCTATATCGTTGAACTTGAAACGATTGGAGTTTTTGTTCTTGTGTTCCTTATATCAGTGTTAGAGTCTCCTCAAAGAAAAAAAAAAACTCATTGAAGTCAATTTGCATTCCTCTCGTCAATGGTAGAGCAACCATTATTCCAATTCGCTGGAGTAGTATCAAGGTGTTGTCTTGTTTATGCACGCCGTTTTATCACAAAAGCAGATGTTAGCGTGATTTTACCGAAACCGCAGGGAGAAACCAAATATATTTTAAGGAGATTGTGACTCCTCATAAAACTTGGCATCTTTGGTCTGACAAAGACAAGACTCGATCTTTTTGTCCTTTCTGTAATTTTTCTTTTTCCGTTCCTTTGTAATTTTCGTCTACCTCTTCATTTTTTGTTTCCAGGTATTTGCGAAGTTTGTAATAGATTTTTCTGCCCACAATCCTATTCTGGAATTGTTTTTTGCTAGGATCTTTGATTGATAGTGGGGTTCTTTGTTTGTCGTGGAATTCGGGATTTGTATTTGTTCTTTCTTTATTCTCTTCTTCTTTTCATGATTATAATTTTGTTGTTTATGTTCATGCTATCAATTTTAGTTAAGCCTAACTAAAGTGATCTAATTCGAATTAAGTAATTAGATTAAGGGTATAATTGTCATAATATGCGGATACATAAGGGATATTTTTAATTTATTGAGGAGCCAAATTAGAAATATCTAATCTAATATGACTAGTATAAATATTATGGTTATGATCCCTAATTCATACTAGAAAGAACCCTAATTCTCCTTCTTCTCTACATCCCATCAACAGAGGAGAGACAAACTTTTGTCATTAGGTACATATCAAATTTGGAAGATCTAACCCTTACATTTGATGACTTTCGACAATGGATATAGGTACACTTTCGCTATACAATCTTAATATCTCTTGAATTAAATGGGTAGAAACATGATTATTTAGGATTTGTCTATTATATATGATTCAGGTCTAATATTTTCTACCCATTAAATAGACATATATAGGATTTGTCTCTTGATATAGGTACACTTTCGCTATACATAGGAGCATGTGAGGAATTAATTATTTTAATGCATATATATATATATATATATATGCTGCCAGCCTTAAAGGTGTTTGGTAAATCAACTTAATAACTTAATATAAATTAATGACTAAATTTTAATGCATTGAGTAAATTGATTATATTTGATAGTACAGCTTAAAGCCAGTCATAAAGAACTTTAAGTATTTAGTCAAAATAGTTAACTATACTTAATCCCAATTATCTTTTACACTATTTATAAATGCAGTGAGTATAGTTTACAACTATGACTCTAAATTCACTACTCATCTTTTATAGTAAATTTTATAATTATTTGATGTATTTACAATACTTTAACTACAAATGTTTTTAAATAAATTTATCGCTTAACATTAGTCAAGATTGGAGGATAAATATATCAATTTGTTGATTTAGAATAAGGTTTAAGATAACTTTACGAATAAACTTTAATATTTAATGTAAAAATAGATATTAAGTTTTAAGTGAATAAGGTGAAGAACAATTTAACTTCAAATAAGTAATTAATTTGATCAAAAACTCAGTAGGTGACAATTGTTTTTTTTCACATAATGCTGAATATAACTTCTGTTTTGAATAGTGCTAAATAGGATTAAGTATTTTAGTGGTTTTTTTTTTCGAAAAAAAATCAACTTGTAAATTTTTATCTAAATTTTGTGATAATAAACTTTTAAATAAAAATTAAAAATACATATGATTTTATTTAATTAACATGAAAGGGATCATAAGAGTTTCAATTGGATCATAAAGTATATGATTTTCTCATATTTCAATATTTAGTTTTTTCTCAATATAAAAAAACATTCAAAAAAACCATTAAGAAAAAGCCAAAAAATCAAATATTTTGGATTTTTCTATTTAGTAAAAAGTTTCAAAAATTCAGCAATAAATCATCAAAAAGTTAAAAAACAAAAGGCACAAACGAGGACCTCAAGGCCTTACCAGAGGAGAGGAGAGAAGAATCTAGAGACTTATGGAGTCCTCCTTCGCTACAGAGTTTGGAAACTTCTAGAAGGCCCTAAAGAAGTCCACACTCCTCTACACGTGTGGAAGACTTGAGAAGGTAAGAGAGTCACCTTGAGTATTCTAAAGAAGTCTTGAAAATCCCTTGTATATATACTTAGTGTAGAAGATTCTAGAAGATCTTAGAGAAGTTCACACATAAGTGGAAGGCTATGGAGAGGCATGGAAGATGAGAGAGTTATCTAGAGTCTTCCATGAATCTCTTGTATATAATTTGTATATAGTAGAGTTGTAAAATCCGAGAAAATTCTAATTTTCTGAAAAAGGGTAAAATGGTAATTTTGGTCAAAATCCGGAATTTTTCTAGATCTTGGATGACGAAACAGACTTCTTAGTTGGAATAAATCTCATGAAATCTAGCTACCACGTCTGAAATTTAGTCGAATTCCTAAACCGGTCGGGATTTCTACGTTTTTGAGAACTTAGCAGTGTCGGGTGCCATGATAACGTGAAAATTTTACATGATATGAGAGATATGTGATGTGACAAAGGCACTCTTACATGTCACATGTGATAAATGTCATGAATAGTAGAGGATAGAGATAAACTGAAGCATATTGGCATGTCAAAGGGTCCCTAAAGTCGACTAAGAGGACCAAGGGAATAAATGAAAGAGAAAATGCTTGTCTTCTTGCTTTTTGGCACCGATGACCGGTGAGGAGAAAGCGATTTTAGAGAGAGAGAGAGAGAGTCCAACTTCTCTTTAGATTTTCCGGCGTTCGGATCGTTGGTTTTCGTTGGAGCAAGAGGAGAAGTTGGTCTACGCTACAAGGGCTACATTTGGACACCGATTTTGTGAAGTTTTGACAACTCCGGGATGTAGGGTTTTCTCCTAATTGATTTATTTTTTGGCTAAGAACCATTTTAATGGATGAGGATGTCTTGAGGCTGAGGCCGTGTTTCGGTTCCAAAATCGGAGCCAAGTGAGAAGAATCCCTAATGTGGTACATTGAATGGTTTTGAGACCCTAGGTTTATCTTTGTTCCGTGACCTTGTGTGTGAGTTTATTATTGCTTGGGTGGTTCAAAATGAATTGCTTAAATTGTTTATTAGTTCATGTGAGCTAATTTTGGTGTTATTACTATGAATGAATAACATGTTGTGGTGTGTTAATTTTTGTTAGTATATGCATGCTTGATATATTAACATGTGTTGTATGGAAATGACATATTGCATTTCATATGCACCGGGGCACCCTAGAATAGTAGTGTGAGTGCATGACAAATAAAATTGGAGGGTTGTCCAAACGAAGAATTCTTTTTGTAAAATTACAAAAAAATAAAATTTAATCGGAAAGTTGTCCGAAGAATTGTGTTGGGAAATCGTCCAACAATTCACGTCGGAGAGGCCCATGAATTGTTTCGGAGGAGTTGCATGGCTGAATTACCTCCGGAGGATTGTCCAATGTATTTATATTGGAGGGTTGTCCACAATTAAAACAAATATTTTTGTTTGAAGAAGATTTTCATACATGGCATAAATATGTGTGAGGGAGTCGGTGAGGACTCGAGACATGAGATCGGGCATATAGACATTTGAGTAGGAATCATGAATTCACTTGAATGCGTGTGTTTTTTCCATTGCATGAGCACTTAGGTGGGGAGTAACCATGTGGAGTTATCACTCTCTTGGGCATTGCTCACCCGTCGTAGGATCCCCTATTTCGAATGCGAGGGAGTGTTCGAAGGCGGCTCATTAGAGGCTACTTTTTGAGAAGAAGCCCGACATGGCTTTGATATATATTTTGAAAAAACATGTATGAGTATTTTAATTGAAACATGTTTGTATTAAGAGTGATGTAACAACTCTTGAAACTATTGTAATCTAGTTGGATATTTTTTTTGGTGAGTATGATGTGCAGGCCAATGTGGCGCTATTTTTACTCATGTATGGGTCTCATGATATGAGACACACAGGTTTTTAGCAGGTTGACGGTGGTCAACAGGACCCCCGGGAAATGGGGCGTCACAAGAGTATTCTAGAACTCTCATGATTTGTAAGGAACCAACCAAGGTTCTAGAGAATTCCTAAGCTAAGTCAGAATTTCTTTCTTTTAAGTGTTCTCTTGTGAGTTCTCTTAGCTTCCAAACTGTGGGTAGGAGCCGAGCATATTAAGCAAGGCGAGTGGGAGACTGACTTAGCAATATCCGAGGAACGAGTTGACTAAGTGCCGCACGGGAGCTAAATGGAAGACTAAGTCCATGACATTAGTCTGTTCAAGTTAGAATTTATAGTCAATGTGTCCTTGCAAAATTAGAGAAGCTGAGGAAGTCAGCAGCTTGTCAACTCATCCTACTAATGAATAATATCTATATATATATATATATATATATATATATATATATATATATATATATATATATATATATATATATTGTTATGGATTTTAGAAAAGAAAGAAAGAACCACTTTTCTTTCCTTAACCTTCTCTAACCCTAGCAAAGCTCTTTTCTCTATTCTCTACGTTCAAGCCCTTGTTAGCAAAGATGAGGTGATTTTTGGTATTCTTGAGGCACAAGGAAATCACTCATTCCATAGTTTTCTTTCCTTAGATCTAGGTTTCTTTTCTAATAATGTGGCTTTCTTCCACATCGATCTGGGTTTGCCTTTATTTTTTCTATGTTTTTTCGTATTGTTTGCCGCCGACCTGTTGCGGCGTGCTTTGTCACCGACTTGTTGCCGCAAATAGTTGTGTTGCAGACGATAAGCTTCTTCGTGGTTTTCACGTTGGCATAGTTCAAATGACAAAGTTTGATTCGATAGAGTCATCAGATCAAATCATATTTGTCAGTATGTTGGAGATATGAAATTTTAGGTATTTCAAACATTATTGGATTATCAAATGTGAAGGCTTTGAGCCGATCCTTTTTTCTATTAACATGGATTCCGTATCATCCTCTAAAGTTTTTGGCACTCTTGATTTTGTGTTTCTATTGATTGTATTGTTAATCTGAATCAATAAATTTATCTATTTTTTTTTTTAAAAAGCAAACCAATAAATTTACCTTTACTCTGAGAAACAAATGTCATGTGAATGTGTTTTTTATGTTGAAATTCTACTGTAGAATGAATGCAAACCATACTTTTCCTTTCGGATATGGATGTGCATTATAGTTATGCAATTATGTTAGGCAGTTTGTGATTCTTGATTGAAAAAACCCTAACTTCCTTTTCTCTCAATTTCTCTTCTAGACACTCATCTTCCTTAAGTAAGGATGGGTGATTATCGGTCATTCTTACCTTAAAATCACCCTTCTACACCTCTTTTTATCAATTTATTACTTAAAAAAAGTGGTTATTCCACATATCTGAGTTTTATTTTGTTTTTCATGATTTCGTTGTCTTATTATGACATTTGGTTTTGTGTCATCTTGTTACGACATTTTGTTTTTCATTGTCATGTGTTTACACTAAAAATGAATTTTTGGGCCCAACTGGTATTTTAATAATTATTCAGCCCAAAGGGTAGTGGAATGGGCCGAATTAATATATCAAGCCCAACCCAGTCCAAGAAAGCCCAAGTCCATGATTGATGCCCATGAAAGGGTCCAAGGACATTGATAGAAATTTTCAATTTGTCAAAGTGACCAACTCAGAATGGTGAGACTTTGTCTCAAAAGCAAGTGGATGAGACTTTTTCTCCAACCCAAGTCATGACATGGCAGAACGTGAGCAGTTATTGTTAGTGGATAAATGACTTGAAGAATAAGTTGTTAGTGGATAAATGAATTAGAGAACAAGACTATAGTGGATACATGACTAATTATTAGAGAAGGTGGGTTGGAGCAGTTATTTAGAATGCCTATAAAATGAAGACTCAACTTCAAAGCAAAGCTGGAAAAATCAATCATCAACTAACACTCAATAGAGCATTTTAACATTTTATCATAGTTTCTAGGACATCAGTAATATTTTAAATTTCTAGCTTATTTTATTTCCAAGTATTTGTTTTCAAGCTTTCTTGCCCGGTAATTCCATTTCAGTTAGATTCTCTGATAAAAATTTACTACTTTTTTTCGGCTTGTTCATACAGTTTTCTCTCATTTTTCAATACATTCCAATTTCAAAGTATTTTCCCACTTGGAGCTACAGGGAGTGTCAAAGACTAGGATCCATTTAAACGAGCAAAGTTATATTTGGCATCGTTTCAGTTCGGAAATACTATAATTTCTTGGCACGCTGGCGCATTCACCAATTCCCGTGCTTTTGTATGTTCTGGACCAAAAATCCAGCATAAAAATATTTTTGGCACTCCCGATGAGACACATCTTTGCAGAACATCGATACATCTTTTTGTTTTGTATGTTCAGTTGTGCATATTCCGCGGTGGGACACTCTTTTTGCTGAATAATGCCACCAAAATTGAGGATTAAGACAACTGTAGAGTCTCTGGACTTAGGATCTGATGTTGTAGAAGCAGCATAGGAAGAAAGAGTTCCGGCCTTGGTGAAACAGATAGAGAACCTGATGAATTCTCCAGTGCGACAGTAGGGGAATCCATCCAACAACCTAATTAAACAAGTGGAAGGAAGAGGCACAAGTAATGTGGACGTGCCTATTATTTTCTCTAATAATTCTAATGAATTCTAGGCTTTTATGCAAGAAATAAAGAGCCAGTGATGGTCATGACTGCCATTATGGAAGAAATGAAGTACTTTAGAGAAAGGGAGCAAACAAGGTAAGAAGTTGCTTCTAAGCCTAAAATACAATTTTCTAATTATGGGCTAAGGCGTATTCTAATAACCTACGGTGGCGGTAGATTTTGCTCCACTGGCAAGCAGAGTTAGATACCTTCCTCCCACGGGAGAGAGGAGTACTCACGGAGAACATACTTGGGGAAAGACCTAATGCATTTAGAACCACAACCCCTCAAATGATTTTTTCTTAGACTAATCAATTACACCCAACTTTGGGTATATGAAGGAGCTTTTCTTTGATGGAGGCACGGGGCATCCATCACGGCCACCTCTGGGAGTGAATGGAAATTGGGGACAACAAGTACAACAAGTTCCTCAGGTTCCTCAACAAGTTCCTTAGGTTATTCAACAAGTACAATAGGTTCCTCAATAGGTTCAACAAGTTCCTCAGCAGCCTTTTGTGCAACCAGTTGTAGTACCAGATTTAAGGGCAATCAGAGAGGCGGTACATGAATTATATGGGTTAGGCCTCAGAAAAATTGGCCGCCTGGAGTTCTACAAACCTTATCCAAATATGATAGATAGGGAAAACCCCTACCCAAGGGGGTACAGGATCCCTGATTTCTCCTTGTTCTCCGGAGAAGATGGGCAATCCACCCTGAAACATGTTGCTAGATTCATTGTGCAATGTGGGGAGTTGGCTAACTATGAGAATTTCTATCATTTCAAGCTTAGACTGTTTCCTAACTCTTTGACAGGGGTAGCATTCACTTGGTATACAACATTACCAAGGAACTCCATACAAAGTTATCAAGAAATGGAAAGGTAGTTCCATACTCAGTTGTGCATCGCAGAACTGTCCAGAGTGACTCAAAGAAATGGGGAGACCTCTGATTTTTTTATCTCCCATTTTAAGAAAATGAGAAACAGATACAAGATCCACCTTCCAGAGAAAGAGTATGTGAAAATGGCCTAAATAGGTTTGGACATTAAGTTGAGGAAGAAATTCCAAGGTATGCAATTTAGAGATTTTTATGAACTTGCAGCTAAGGTGATAGAATATGAAGAACTGTTCAAGGAAGAAAGTTACCGGAGGAAGAAGTCCATGGGAACCTATTGTCAAGAGGTGAACCGGGAGTGCTTGATGTAGAGCTATACGCTGCGAGGACATTCACTTGTCCTCTTTTGGTAGAAAAGACACCTGATGTGTGGACGAAGACAAAAATTGTTGATAAACAGGTCCAATATACTTTTGAGGTAGCGAAGATTGAGGTTGGTGGTCCGTCTTTCATACTGTGAAGTGAACTTGATGGATGAATTCTTGATCATAATGCACGGCTTGCACTGGCTTTGTGGCGCCATGAAGGGTTGTATGCGCACACCACTTCAACTTCATTACCTTTCCAAAATAGTAGAGCCCCCGTGAAGGAAGGCTGGCACACACGATTAGCATGAATCCAGTCCCTCCCTAATAAAATGTTGCAATTTGCAGTAGAGTCTATCACAAAAAGGCAAATAGTGTAGTTTTGCTGCCAATGGTGATATCTATAGGTAGTATCCCTAGGGTCTTGAAAACTTCTCCAGTAAAGGCAGACACAAATTATTAATGCTCCTTCCCAAAGCTCCCAGCGTTCTCAATGACATTACATTTACCGTTGATCCATTATCTATCAGTACCTTGGATAGCGATTACACCATTGAATGGACTCACTACGTACAAAGGCTGTACCATCATTTCCATGGGGTTTCTCAAGTATTACCTTTTGAGGTTTGCATTTTTGGAGGATTACATAGTAAGCTCACGAAGTGGCCCACATCTTCCTCTGTGGTTGGGTGCTTCCCTTCTACCTTTACTAGGTCTTCCTCTATTTTTTTTTTTTTTTTGACTTGAAAATAATTGGCAATCTTAGAGAAGCAGTAGAACAATTTAAAGAAATAGGGATTTCACCTATCATTAAGGCCTCTGAGTCATCACTTCATCTACACTGCTCATTGACTCCGTATCCTCAATAGCTTTCCTCCCAAACTTTGTTTTTTCCAAGCTAGGAACCATTCCTTCCTTTACTCTCTCTAACTCCATGGCATCTTCCTTTTGGATTTCCACAGGTACATCAATGAGTTGCCTTCTATCAGCTGCTCTTTGCCTCTACATCATCCTCTTCTGGGTCCTAAACAACCTTTGGGGAAATTTTTTATGCTATACCACATGCTGCTTTTGACCAGGAGAAATCACAGGAGGAATGATACACCTCACAGGCTCTTCCTTCTCTATAACCTCCTCCCTTGGAGAATCGGGTCTACCACTTAGAAAAATAGGTATGGCTGGAGAAACATGTCTTTCCCCTGTCAGATTCCTTGGATAAGTGAAGTTGTTTGCAATCTTCTCTTTTAAGGAAAAGAATCTACCTCTTGGAGAAGTGATGTTGTCCCTGGTGAACTTCATTATGTACCTTGGAGAAATGAGTCCACCTTTTGGAAACATAGTCTTAAGGGGATAAACATGTCTTTCCCCTACCTTTTTCCTTGGAGAATTGACTTTCCCTGCAAATTTGTCATTTAGAGGAGTGAACTTCTCCCTTGGGGAAAAAGCTCTTTTTTCTTTAGGAATATTCTCTAAACCTTCCTGCATCATTCTCCTTTGGGGAAATGAACCTACCCCATGGAGGAGTGGGCCTTTCTACAACCTTTTATCTAAGAGGAACGAATTCTTTTATAGAATTCGTCTTGCCTTTTAGTGAAAGTTTCCTTTTCTTGGGAGGTGGTTATGCTATGATTCATATCTTAATTAATTTCTCCTTGATGGAGATGTAGCGCAGCCCATTCCTTTTCAACCTATCAACACAAACTAGACAATATTTAGGGACCCACACCTTTCTTGGAGAGAGTTTTCTTGCCTTCTTGCATTTTATCAATGCTCTTAGATAGAAGCTAGTAGTGTTGAGTAAGGCCACTGGTGGGAATTTTTTTTTTTTTTTTTTGTTAAGGAACTTGAGTATCCCTTTGTTGATCCTGTCCTGTATGACATTTTTGAAACCCCAACATGCATTAGTAGTATGGTTCCATGAATTGTGGTACTTACAGCAAGCCTTCCCCTTAGTTCGTCCTTGCTAGGGATCCAGTGGTCTTTAGGGAAGGTAATGAATTTTTCTTTGAGTGGAGTTTCATAGTAGATTGGCAATCCTTAGAGTAATTGATGCAATCACTTAGGATAGTTGGCTAGAAATAGCCATGTCTCCTAATCAGCCATCGCATTTTTATCCCGACTTGATGGGCTCCACAAACCTCTTTATGAACTTGCTTCATCACTTCCATACTGTCTGGGAAGGATAGGCATTTGAGCAGTAACCCATCAAGCCCCTTTCTATACAATTCCCCTTCCATTAGGACAAAGTTATGCGATTGAGCTTTCTCCCTATGGGGAACCTGTCTATTAGAATCTTCTAAATACTCTCTGATCTTAATTCTCCAGTCTTCTGAGGCTACTTGTGCTAGCTCATCCGCCTCCTAATTAGATTCCCTAGGCACATATTCAAAATCCACATAATGAAAAGAATCTAATAATTGAGTGGAAGCAGTATAATAAGGAGCCAATAATAAGCTGTTGCATTTATACTCCTCTGTTAGCTTCTGAAGTACTAATTTAGAGTCCCCAATAATGTGTACCTCTTGTGCTACAAGTTCCATCAAGATCTCCAAGCTAATCACTAATTCCTCATATTCAGCTTAATGGTTGGTGCACCTGAAGGCCAAGTTAAAAGATAAGGTAGTCTTTATCCCTTTTGGTGAAATGATTACTATCATAGCTCCAACGGATTTCTCCATGCTAGAGCCATCAAACTTAAGAATCCATGGTCGTCTTTCTACTTCATATATCCCTAATTCCACATCCTTTTCTGGTTAGATTTCTAATGAAGGATGATCAACCAGAAAGTTAGATAAAGTTACCCCTTGACTAATTTTTCTGGAAAATTGACCAAGGTGAACTATGACAAAGCAAGGGACCATTTTCCGATTCGTCCAGTGATTAAGGGTTAGCTTAGCATGTATTTCATCAAGTCGGTTTGAGAGACCACATACACTTGAGACTTGATCAAGTAATGTCAAACACAACTTCTCAATGGGTGTATACCTTGTCTCTATTGAATTGAGGACTCTACTCAAGCCAGTGGCTCTTTACTCATAGCCTTGACCATTCTTTATGCGAAGGCATCCTATAGACTCTTTTGTAACTGATATATGGAGTTTGAGTGACCGACCCTTCAATGGTGGCATTAAAACTTGGGGTTTAGAAAGGTAGCCTTTGATCCCATAAAAAGCTATATGGTGTTGTTTCTCCCATTTAAACTCTTCCACTTCTTTTAGCTTGATTAGGTTAGAGAATACCTTAGTCTTCCCTGTTATATTCGAGATGAACCTCCTTAAATAGTTCACTTGACCCAAAAACTTCTGAAGTTCTTTCTTATTTTAGAGAACCTTGTGAAATGATGGCCTTGACTTTGTTTGATCTGACTTCCACTCCTCTTTAGTGGGCGAAGTACTATCTAAAATTTCGAGCTTAAACTCCAAAGTACATTTGAGTGGATTGAGTTTGAGTTGATGAAGTCACCTAAATACATTTCAAAACACTCATAAATGATTCATATCTTACGTGGCCTTCTTAGATTTAGCCTGATATCATCGATATAAATCTCCGTGTGATGGCACAACATATCATGAAAGATGGCATTCATAGCCCTTTGGTAAGTTGCACTAGCATTCTTCAAACCAAAAGGCATGACTAGCCATTCAAATGTTCCTAAGGAACCAGGACATTTGAAGGCGGTCTTAGATATATCATCAACAACTATTAGGATTTGGTTATACCTAAAGAAACCGTTCATTATTTGCAGTAGAATCAACTAACATATCAGTAATAGGCATTACATACATGTCTTTAGGAGTGGCAACATTTAAATCCCTAAAGTCTACACAAACTCTAAGTTTCCCATTCTTTTTCATCACATGGATAATATTTGCTAACCACTGCACATACCTTGTAGGTTTGATGAATTTAGCCATCAAAAGCTTCTTAATCTCCTCTCTAACCTTCAACTCTACCTCCTTGGACATTCTCTCAGGTGGTTGTTGAAAGAGTTGAAATTTCAGCTTTATAGACAAACGGTGTTTCACCAAGCTTCCGTCCAATTCTGGCCTCTCGTCATAATTCCAAGAAAAGTAGTCTTTGTATTCTTATAGTGTTGCAATAATCCCTTCTTTGAAGTTAGAAACATTAAAGGAACCACAATATAGGTAATCTCGGCTCATTCCACGAGTGTGAGGCTCATAGCCTTCATAGGGTTGTGAACTTAAGGTTGCGTGTCTTCGAACTTAAAGGGGCTTGCTCCAAATCCTCCATCTGTATTTCTGTATATTTGTACCTTCATCCTCTTCAAAAATTATCTCAGCCCACAGTGCATCTAGGGTGCTCTTCTTCAATCCCTTTCCACGATGCACTGCACTTTCATTTTGGATATGGCAATTGCAGCTATTGCATTTTCTTCTTGAGAGTAATCAGTTATCATCAATCTCCTCGATGATTAGGCCACTCATTGGCCTATAAGGTATGATTGTAGTCACCTTTAGGAGTTTGGCCGCCTCATTTCAGATTTCCACCTTTAGGATTGGCAATTGCCAATCAATTGTGAAACCGTGGCCTTTCAAAGGATTGGCCATGGACTTAATTGGGAAAATTTACCCAGCTTCATCAAAGGGACAACTTCATCTTAGTTGCTATAGACTACTTCACCAAATGGGTAGAGGTAGGACCCTTGAAGAAAGCAGAGCAGAAAGATGTGATCCAATTCATCAAGGAACATATCATTCATAGATTTAGAATTCCTCAATCCATTACAACTGACCAAGGCACCATATTCATTGGAGATGAGATGACTTATTTTGCTAAGGACTATGACATTCAACTCATCAGATCTACTCCCTTTTATGCTCAAGCAAATGGACAGGCATATGCTTCTAATAAGGTGTTGATAAACACCCTAGAGAAGATGCTAGAGGACAATCCCAAAGATTGGCACATAATTTTATCTGAGTCCTTATGGGTTATAGAACTTCTAAAAGAGATTCTACAAGGGTAAGTCCTTACTCTCTAACATATGGATAGGGTGCAGTGCTTCCAATGGAGGTGGTAGTTCCTTCTCTAAGAGAATCCAGACATAATGACCTTAATTCTCAAGAATATAGTGAGGCCATGATAATAATAGAGCTTCGGCGTGGATGAGAAAGGTGATCACATCATGATCGAAAAAGAAAATTAAGCTAGAGGCTACAACCGGTCAAGAAAGAGTTTTGAAGAAGGGGAGCTCGTTTGGAAAGTGGTGTTGCTCATCAATACTAAAGATAAAGAATTGGGGAAATGGTCTCCTAACTGGGAGGGACCATTGAGGTTCACCAATCTTTGCCCAGGAAATGCTGTGGCTCTCAGACCTTGAAGAGCCACACAAAAGGTTCATCAATGGGAGAATTACCTCAGAAATACTTTCTCCACAATGTGGAAATGCTGGATACTATAAGAAAACAGATGGGACTGAAGGAATAACAAGCAAAATTGACCATTTTGTATTGGGAAACTATTCTTAGTGATTATATTTTGGGTGATAAAGTAAGGCTATTTTGGCTGCTCACTTTGTTTCAAAGCTTTTTGTATTCCTTAATGTCATACTTATTATATAATTGTTTTATGAATAAATTAAGAAGGTCCCATGACCACTTTAAGCCTAGGAGTAGATCTGAATCTTTGATTATAAGGTTAAAGTAGGCTTAATGACCTCTATTAATCCTAAATAAAGGTTTTTCCCTAAGAATGGGCTTGTTGTTTTATCAATTCTCCAAAGGTGGGTTCCTTGACCACTTTAAAAATGGAGAAATATGGGATGACTTAGTGATAAAGTGGCTTCTTGGCCACTGCATTCATTAGCACATTGATTTCTCCAAGGGTATTCTTGTTCCCTCTTCGGATAGGTCCCGAGATTATTAAGGTCATTGGAGAAATAGATAAGGATTGCAGTTCCAAGATAGGATTTGAGGTAGTAAAGTTGGATTTTGGCCACTTCACCTAAAAAACACAAACTTCTTCAAGATTCCCTAGTAATTCCCTAAGGAAGACTTCTTGACTATCTCAAGATTGGGGAAATAGAAGTGGAAATATCCAAGTGAAAAATGTAGGCCTCTAAGCCATTGGGTACACATTTCCCTAAACAGAGCACCTAGACAAATTCAGGAGAGGGTATCATAATCATACTTGAGAAAATAAGCTCTTATGATGAATGGGAGTAAAGGAAAGTGGGCATTATAGCCACTATACAAGATTTATCTAAAGGATTGGACTTGTTGCATCATTACACCAAGTGATAGGTTATTCCTTGGGTGTAAATGGAAAAATCAAGCTAAGTTGAAAGAGAAGTCTCGGGTTCTACGAGCGAAGATGTTGTTCCTATAGCGAAGAGCGATTCGATCCACCGGTATTTGTTACTCAACTGCGAAGAGGGAAGGTAGATGAAAAACCGTCGCGGAGTCCGTCACGGCGAAAGAAGCTATTCGTCGGAATGAAGAGGTTTCTTGCACTTGATGAAGAAAATTTCTGTTTTATCCTAGTTTTAGTCAAAAGAAAACTTCTTAGCCACAATTCTTAAGCATCTGAGTTCTTCCCTAACACACAATGGTCAATATATATTCATAAATAAATAGTAGGTTTTTAGCCATTGTTTTATCAATTTCTCAGACGATTACTTGATGAGGCGTAGTATATATCATCATACCTGAGCAAGCACACTTCCAAAGTGACTGAGCCACCTTGGTCCACTAATGTAATGTCGTGGTTGTAATTACAGGTGTGCTAGTGTTCATTGAATCCGTAAGCAGTACACACAAGTTCATCAAATCCAAAGGTAGGCCTAGAGCCACCTTGATCCACTAATGCATTGTTATGCTTGTGAGTGTGCCTGTGCAATGTCAAGTGAATTTCCATCAACAATCTAAGCACAAAAATCAAGTATCTCAAGCAATGGTTGGCTTTTGGCCACTAAGAAAAAAGAGATAAATTGACATGATAAGACCAATGTCATGTCAAAATCATTAACCATGTCTGAAATAGTGGGAGGTCAGATCTTAGAAAAATCAAAAGATCTTAGTGATTCCTAGAACTCCAATCATTCTTGGCTAGAAGCGTCAATCTATCGCAATTGGGAGGTCAAATCAATAGCCTTTCCCTCGCCAGAGGGATAGAAAATACACGAGAAATGGTCTTTTCTTGGGTGCTTAAACCTTGAGCATGAAGAACCTCACCTTGTCGTATCAGAGAAGGCAACTTGGCTTTTTCTCGCTTCATTTCTTTAACCAACAATCTGATTTGTTCTTCTTAGGCATGGTACTCAATTTTTACTTCCTCCAATCTCTAGATGCTCTAGTCAGTAGATAACTTGGATTGCTCATACATAGATTTTTTTCTCCCTCAATTTCTCTAACTCAAATATCACTTGAGCATTCTCCTTTACTACATGCTCAATGGAAGAAAATACCTTAGGAGCATGGTCTGTAACTCTAGAAAGGAAAATCTTAGCCTTAGGATCAAGAGAAGCGGATTATAATACTGCCATAGCCACATGAATGACATCTTTTTGGATAGTGGATTGGGAGAGAAGGTTCAAGCTCAGTAGATAGCTAATAGTGGAGCGAGCAATAGCTACATCAGGTTTGGTAGGAGGTTTGGATGGTGGCTCAACATGAGAAGTGGCTTGGTCTAAAAAGGAAATATCGAGGAAGGCTGCTCCTACTTGAATCTGAGTAGACGGAGAGACTTGTGAAAACAGTAAGGAAATAAAAATGGATAAATAGAAGGGGAAAAAGAGGTGAAGTGTTCACCTGAGGAATTGAAAGTAAAAGAGTTGGAGGAGTTTGCCCAATGGAGCCCAGACCAACTAAAAAATGGCCATCTTCCGATTCTAAAAAATCATTGAAGGAAAGACCTTCCTCAAAGGTAGCTAAACTACCTTGCTTTTTGGATTCATCGGTAAAGACTATTTCTTCCCTATGCATTGATACTTCCTCTTCAACTTTTCAATATCTATAGGATTGTCTTGTGTGTTAGAAAAGTCAAGCTTGGAAGCTATCCTATGAGATCTCCTCTTGAGTTTGGAAGAGGTATTCTTCACTATATCCAGCTTAGCAGCAGGAGGCTTAGGTTGCCCAACTCCTTTCTTCAATTTTGCAATGGGCTTGGTGGAAGATGAGGCAAAACCTGTATTGCATAAGGCAAAGTTAAAGGTCAAGGTGAAAGTTGAAGAATTGGATGCAAGAAATAATGAATAAAATGTCATGTACCTGAGGAAAAAGAGTAGGAGCAAATAAGATCATCAAATCTAACGAACCACCAGGAGGAGAAGGATTCTACATCTGATAGCATAATGGTCTTCATGCCACAGGTAGGAGTCGGATAGGATTGGGTCAGTTGCTCTACCAATGTTGTAGTAGGTGGTCTTGAGGGTAAGAAAGAAAGATTTGGAAGGGATAAAGTGAGTAAATCGAGATTAGAGCCACATGCGAGGCTAGTAAGGTAAGAAAACTGTAGAAGAAGAAGACGGTTGAGGGGAAAAAGCATAACAACCCTTAGAGATCAAGACCTTACAAACTGTGCTGAGGAATGCTAATGAATATTTCAAATCCAGCAAGTAAGGGGTGGAAGAATTCAAGATATGTTGCCAGGTTGGGCTGGAAATAGTGTCAAGCTTTAGGTATAGTTGAAACAAAGAACGATTTGCCAAGCTAAGGAAAAAATAAGAAAGGGAGTCTGAAGATATAGTCCTAATGGATTGAGCCACACTAAGACTCAAAGACATGGAGGGAAAAGAGTCAACACCTCATAATAGCTTAGGGAAATAAGCAAACAATCGAATCTATCCAAACCAAAGGGCTCCTCCTACCCTTTAGTAAGGTAGCTCACTCACATATTTGTCCATGGATTGGTACAAGGAGGCTAAGAGAATGGTACCCAAAGCATAGGGCCGTCCAATGGCAAGGGCCCTAGCCAGAGGAAGATACTCCATGGAAGGATTACTTGAATGAGGAAAAAAGACAAAATGGCAAAGAAGAACCACATGAACTCTGTGTTCTGTGGTAGAAGGTATCACAGGAGAAGTTCTCCACTTCCGTATGGCGGATGAGTAAGAAGTTTGGGAAGTGGAAGAAACTTCAAGATGAAGAAGCAATGGGTCATGGACATTTAGGAGACATACGACCTTTGAACCCTCAACAAGCAATCTAGTAAAGATAGAAATTTCCCTTAAGGTAATGGATGCGAGGCCGAAAGGGAAGATAAATGAATTCAAATCCTTATACCAAAACCTCAAGGCAATACTCATCAAATCCAAATCCACGGTTATGCTCACCTTGGTAAGCATAATGAATTGGCCAATACCTAAGGATTCCCAATGTTCCTAGAGATGAGGAGATAATCTATCTACCTAAGTTATCCAATCCTCATATGCCTTAGTGTACTTGCATTTATCCTATGGGTGTCACACTCACCCATCATTCTCGTATGGCATCGTTAGGTCCCTTTTAGGCTTAGTCGGCCTCCGAGCCTCGGGTGGGCTTGTATGTGGTCCATTGAGTGCGTATGTAGTTCACTTCGGATTGTCATCGTGGCTTCTTTTTTTAATTTATTGGCATCGTGCCCTAGGAAGCAAGTGGGCCCCCCCGAGGTTTTAACTCAATCGGAGTTTATTGGAGTATGTCGAATTAGGAGCACTTGGGCTTGTTTCGATCATATCTCCCTCATCCAAACTCAAAATCATGCACCGTTTCTTTTTTTGGATTCCCTACTCATTGAAGAATTCTCTGACAAAATTTGAGAATATTTTATTAATCGGATCGACTAGTTGGGAACCAGCTCAGCCAGTTCAACAGATTTCAGTTAAAGCAAGTTCGAATTCAAATCACTCGAGCTTGTTTTGGTCATATCTCCCTCATCCAAACTTGAAATTGTGTGCCGTTTTTTTTTTTTGTTAAACTCCTTATTCTTCAAGGAATATTTTCTCAAAAATTCAGATTTTTTCTCAATAGAATTGACGGTCGGGAGGCTGTACGACTGGTCGTCGAGCCCGACTTGCGTGGAGCACTATTTTTTATTTGTTGATTTTTGGGGCTGGAAATCCTGCACTTTGTTCAGGCCCATAAGCCCAATGGAGTCCTAGGCATGGGTTAGGTCGATTTTGGGCCATGTGTTATGGAGTTTTCTTTCCACCCACCTTAGGTCCACTTGGATACTTGGTGGTTAAGGAAAGAAGTAAATGTGGCCATCTATGGACCTTGGGAATAGAGGAGTGTTTATGGAGTTGGGGAAGTCTGAGATTGATTGGGGGAGTTCTCGGGACTGAAGGTGCACAAAATGGAGTGAGTTCAGAGGGAAAAAGAGGAATAAAAAATGTGGAAGGAGAAAAAAAAAAAGGAAGGAAAGAAGAGAGGAGAAAGAAGGAAAAAGAAGGAGAAATTCTCTAGATCCAGGTGGACGGGGTCTCATTTTGGAAGAGGATTTCCTACAGTTTGAAGTGGATACCTAGTTTTGGAAGCGAAAGGGGGGGTTGGGGATAAGTAGTGAATCCTACGGTCTGAAAGTTATATCTTCTCCTGTTTTCTTTTGCGCTTGTCTTTGCCTTTGATGTTTGCAGCCTTATTTTAGAGCACTAGGCATCGTTTATGTCAATTCTCAGTCATTTGGAGTCGGAATTGTACTCCGTTTGTTTTTTGGATTTGTTACTATGTGAAGAAAGTTTTGACCAATTTGAGGTACCAACGGCTGGCGAGTTTGGGAAATTGAATCGTAGATTCATTGAGATTCGATTTTACGGAACAACAGTTAGAGCACTAGGCATCGTTTGTGTCAGTTCTCAATCATTTGGAGTCGAAATTATACTCCATTTTGTTTTGTTGGATTCATGACTCTGTGAGGAAGATTCAAATTTTTTTTGAGAATTTCTTTCAACCGGATGAACCGGTTGGGAAACCGGATCAACAGGTTCATTGAATTCTGTTTTTTTGAACAACATTTTGGGCATTTGGCATCGTTTGTGTCAGTTCTCACTCGTTCGGAGTTAGAACTGTACACCCTTTGTTTTTTAGGATTCCTTACTATGTGATGAAATTTCTTACGAATTTTGAGAATTGTTCTCAACCGGTTGGACTAGTTGGGGAACCAGATCAGCCGGTTCATTAGGTTTTATTTTTAGAATCAGCAGTTAGGGTACTTTACATTGTTTAGGTTAGTTCTCACTCATCCGGTGTTGGAATTGTACATTTGGTTTCCTTACTTTGTAAGGAATGTTCTGAAAAAATTTTAGAATTGTTCTCAACTAGCTCGACCGGTTGGGGAACTGGATCGGCCAGTTTGTCGGGTTTTGTAGAGTAATTACGATTTCGAGTTTTATTGGAGCCATAGCCTTTGAGTCAAGTCCATTCACTCCCGAGATCAATGTAGGGCTATGTTTAGGAATTACAGAAATAGAGTTCGATTCGAGGTTAATGTGGTTCCCATTTTGGATTAAGTAGAAATAATAAGATCTACCTCAGAGTCAGAAGTTGATTTGGACTAGGCACTAGTAGTCTAGTGTTTTATCGAGCTCAATTCCTTGAGATGAATAGACATGTTTGTATAGTTGCACAAGTGTTTGATTCGTGTGCCAGTAGGTATCCCGGAATTAGCAAAATTTATAACCTAAATTCCTCTTATTGTTGTAGCATAGCTACTGCGGTATAGTGGTTCTAGGGTCGAACACAGGGATGGGTTTTCTTCGTGTAAATGATTTGTAGTTGGATTAAGTAGAATTTCATTTTGGATGGGAACATTATGAAAACAATGGAAATTGAATGGTTTGTAGATTAGAAAATAAACACTAAAAATATGAAAGAACTCCTTGAAGCATTGGGCCATTGGGCTTGAGGTCCCCAGGAGTAGCGAGAAGTCCTCGGGTCCTTTTCCTGTTTGGGGGAGGATGACTATAGTCATTTCTGAGCCGGAATCTTCATTTAGCTATAGCTGAACCTAATAATTTTCCTTTTGATATAGCGTTTGTGGACATTAATGCTCACGGCGTGAGAACATATCCCCTAAACCTACCCTATAGTAACTAATATAAGGCAACTAATGAATCTCGGTGGATCCTTGCCAGCATCATTGAACCTAAAAAGCTTGCCAAATACGGAGTTAATCAAGGTACATTTTAAGAGAGAGATTTAAACCTAGAATGAGAGGGTGAAACATAAATGCCAATAAAAACTACGTTAAATAGAGAACCAATAGTTACCTCAAACCTAGTCTAGCGACCCTCATCTTCAAGGAGAAGCGGTGCAGCCCGACCATCCGCTGAGTTGTCATCCTCGAGAGGGTGTTTGGCCGGTAGAAAATGAGAGAAAGGAAAGAAAATGAGAAAAGAAGAAGCGTTGGAAAACTCCGCCCCATTGTCTCCTTTTGGCCGAAAGTGAAAAGTTGTTCTTACAAGATTTGCTTTGAGCTTATATATGCTCAAAGAAGGGCAAAATTACAAAAATATCTAAACTACCTACAATACATGAAAGGCAAAATTGGAAAAAAAAAATCACAAAAGGGAAGTCAAACGGGGGTCAAAATGGCAAAAAAAAAACCAAGAATCTGAGAAAAACATTTCTCGCAAATCTTGGTGCCGCACCCATACTGTAATGCTCGATTTTCCATCTTTTACGCCTTCTTTCGCCGATTTCTAATACACCAATGTTGAGTTCGACTCGAATTCTTCGTGCTTGGATCAATTCAACAAATTTGGCATTAATAGCTTGCAAAAACTACAAAATTAGCCACAAAATGCCATCAGTAGAATAGCCGAAACCTTAATGTGCAAATCGGGTTAATTCGGTTGATTAGTACACAAAAAATTGCTCAACCTTCAATAAATAAGACTGAAATAGCACTTTTTGGGCACTAATCACTCCCCCCAACCGACACATTTCTAGTCCCTTAGAAATGAAAGAAAGAAAGAAAGAGCAAAAAAAATAATAACAAAATTATGTTCTCAAAAATGGTATTTCAAAAAGTATGTGGATGAGTAATGCCTAACCCTCAATGAGAATCAGAAACCTTGCTTGATAGCCATCACGAGGTGAATGCCATACAAAATTCAGCATCAAAGAGTTTCCTTCTCTGAATCAACTTAGAATTTCCACCAAAATCTAAGTGTTTATATGATTAGTTTTCAACAATAAAGCCCATGGCCCCGCAATCTCCCCTAACCCAAGGATTCTTGCTCCCGACTAGTACGCTCTTACCGACCTAAATGGTCGAGCTGCTCTTATTCCATGATTCTTTTTGCGTTGCAGTGTGTGCAATCTTGAGGAATCGGCTTGCAAAGTCCGTATAGCGGGATCACAATGACTCCCCCAACAATTAAGGCTTGGGGCATCAAAGTGAGGATTTTCAACCACAAAATCTTGAGTTTTCACCTCGGACTTGAGGCTAACGAGACTCCACTTTTCTGACTCGCTCGACCTACATCATCCACCCACATGTAAGCGAGCACTAAGTCGGTGGTTCCCGCAATTGACAGAATAGCGATTGTGCAGTGCTATTTTGAACCCTATATTGAATGGGTTTTGAGTGCTTTGGCACTAATCATGTCATTTATACCAATTGAAGTGTTCGAGAATCTTAGTTTTCACTTATGCCATTTAAGGAGTTATTTTTGGTTGTTTTGCAGGTTTTGGCGTGCTGGGAGTTCGATGTCGAGACATGATGAATCATGAAGATTGAACTCAATTGTCAACCATCAATCATACCAAAAATCAAGAGAATGAAGGCAAAGTGAAGAAAAATCATGCGATGGGAACGGGAAGCGAAAGCATTGAAGAATCAGCAATTCCAAGGAATTTCGCTAAGATTGCGAAAATTTCGTTGGGATTGCGAAAATTTCGCAACCTTAGCGAAAATTCGCCAATCTTAGAATTGTGAATTTAGCTAGACGCTCAGTTTTGCTAGCACTATTTCTAAGCGAAATTTTACATTTCGCTACTCCACAAAATTTCAGCTAAGCTAAGCGAAATTTAAGCTAACTAAGCGAAATTGCCTTGCCTAGCGAAAATTCTGATTTAAGCTATCTCTTGGTGATTTAAGCTAGCTAGCAATTTTCTCTAGCTAAATTTTAAACTACCTAGCGAAATTGATATGCCTTAGCCAAAATTCTTGCTTATTAAATACTTTTGTAATTAATGCAAACCGACTTCAATTTTGGTGTATTACTCTCTTGTCCCTTAAATTAGCCAAAATGTTAGGCTTTATTGTAGTTTCACATAAATGGGTGGCCTATATAAACCCTCATAGTTTTTGTAACCAAAAGGAGAGAAGAAAGGGGAGAGAAATCTTTTGGGCACATTTTTACTTTTATGTAAATATCTCGCAGCTTTAGTTAGGGTTTGGTTTTTCTCTCTTCTCTCTCCTCTTTCCCTTATTTTCTTGCATTTCACTTGAAACACGATGCTTGGATGAATGACTCGAGAGATCTTTGCATTTAAGCCTCTTTCTTTGAAGAGGAAGGAAGCTAGCGGTGGTGGAGCATATGCGGGTTGTCCTCTTGTGTTAAAAGTTACAGTCTTGTGTTTATGACCCTATCTTCTCAAAATATGGTCGAATAGCATTGAATGTTATTGATCGTAATGCCTACATGCTTTAGGATACAGTGCATACTTATTGCTAGATGCGTGGTTCGTAGATGGTCTTTCTGAGCCATTGAAATGATATTTAATGTTAGGGTTTCAAAGTAAGGGCGTAGATGCATGTTATGCGGTAACTCAAATAGGAGTTGATTTGCAGGGTGAGTTTGCTAGTTAAACATAGATCCGGTTGTGGCTTGGACTATGGGTTGCTTGTCATAACAGAGGATAAAACGAGGACACTTGTTTATACTAAGTTACCAAGTTAGTGACCTAAATCTTCAAGTTAACTTTCACACTTCATTTTCGAGTTTTTTGCGATTAATCAGTTTCAAACTCATCACTGCTTGTTTTTTGAACAAAAATCCAAAAAGTCCAAATAGAAAGCCTTACCTTCTTGCACTTATGCAAGTCATTCTTAGGATGAAAGCATCACGCCCGATCAGGCCCGGCAGATTAGCGGATCCGAACCGAAGTCAGGGGCGCGATACTATCTATCTTATATATTGGGGCTCGTTGACTGTTCTTTCTGGTATCACCTGTACTATTGGTGCCACGAACAATTTCAGTAATAACAAAATCATTTGTACATATACAAAGAACTACCAGGAGTGGTGTCCATCACATTTATACGCATATCACGATCCAGTTTACTTATACAATTACTTATATGTACATATTTAATAGTGTTCAACATTTACATTGTTTGCAAAAAGAAACAAAAGGACTTATACATTATACAAAAATCTTCCAATGGACCCCTATTGATGTGTTGACCTCGGCTGGCGATGTGAAGGATTCGAGTCTAGCCTCCTCTTGGTACCTACGGATTGAACACCCGTCTTAGCTTTACGCTTAATTGGGAACATAAGCATGGATAGCCCACCAATGGCGAAACTATCTAAGCTTACATATGCATTATATATATATCTAAACATATTTCTATAAACGTAATTCCTTATCATACGATGTTCTGTTGCATGTCGATCTTTTTCTATTACGTGTTCTATGTCTTTAGCATCTCCTTTATTTATACTTTTACGTATTTCCTATTTGAGTACTTTACATATTCTATACTTGTCTGTGTTCATCTTTCTAGCTTGTTATATGTCTTTTCAATGTTCCTATTCTTTGTCAGGTTACATAGCATGTCTCTAGTCTATATCTTTTCATCTTTCGGTTCATGATTTATTTCATTCTTCACTTTCATACTTGTACTATTGTATACTTTCCTATTATAGGTGTTCATCTTGTACTGTTCATATCCTGTTATCCTATACTATTCCTACTTTTCTTGTGTTTTTATACCTATTTTCATATCAGGTTATAATGTACTTCTTATTCTTGTAACTGTCTGTACTTTCATTGCATA
This sequence comes from Tetrastigma voinierianum, assembly GCA_016808115.1. NCBI lineage: Eukaryota > Viridiplantae > Streptophyta > Magnoliopsida > Vitales > Vitaceae > Tetrastigma > Tetrastigma voinierianum. The sequence continues at coordinate 121,091 of JAEQBH010004230.1, read as the reverse complement.
GCAAGGCTATGCTGCTTATATCATATACTATTATATACTTTTCATATACATTTCCTTTGTGTATACTTTTCCTTTTTCTTTTATTTTCTTAATACTTGCAAATACCTTGAAGTGGATTCGAAATAATGAGTGTACCGAAGGTACTATCACTGTCTGCAGGCAGTGATCTCTCTCTGATATCTTAGAAGGTATCATCAGCTATGCGAGAACTGATGACCTATAATATATCTTATCTGTGCAGAGTACTATCCTTTGTCTGACGGTGGAAATTTCTATCTATTGGTGACCCTTGGGGCCACCTGATCCAAAACGGGATCTATATCATCGACCTAAGCGGGGCCTCCAATATCTGTCATGAATATCTTGACAAGCTTTGTATCTTCCTAGGCATGCCTATAATCCCACTCTCTTAGGGTTAAGCGGAATGATCAACTTTATTACATTTTTAATGCATATACCATGGCATGAATAAGCATTGTTATCGTAATTGCTTATGCATATATCTATCATTACTTTACTACGTATTAGTTCTCAGAAGCGTGGCTTCATTTCGGTTCTCATATATTTATATAATACATATATTCATATCTTTTCTATCATTTAGTTTTGTCTATCATATATTCTAGCGTGTTCCATCTTATTCTTTTCGGTATGTCTATCTTATACTCATATCTGTTACGTATTCTATCATTTGTTCTTAGCATGTTCTATCTATTCATTTAAGTATATCTATCATATAATCCTATCATACGCTTATATTCATATCATTTAATCTTATATGCATATGTGCACATCATTAAGTGTACTTTAGACTATCATATCTTATGACATGTTCTATCATATCTTATTATATTTTATGACTTATACCTATCATATCTTATGACATATTCCTATACCTTTCTACTTGTACATTATGCAACCTATGTGTTCTTATTCCTCTATGATTCTACTTTATTTGAAATTGGAATCAATCAATCGGATCATCGAGCTAAGTGTAGCATTTTCATACTTGACTAGTCATTTACTTTTTCTGGTGACCGTTTGTATTACTTATTTTCCGGGGTCTTAACCTCATATTTTGACACTATGTCCTTATAATAATTTAAGCTAAGGTGCTAAGGGTTCTATTCCAGCTGGAATCACCCAATTAGAACACTTAGGAACTGAGTTACGTCAAAACAACCCGGACTTCTCTATGTTCAACACGAAGCAGAATTTGGTTTGCACATGGTCCCACTTCGGAGGTGTATTTTTGGGCCACTTAGGATCAGGGTTGGCGATGCCTTCTGTTTAATTTTTCTCCTTGAATTCTATTTTTAATTGGCCACTTGAATCACCCAAATCAGATAAGAAATAGATAAGTTATGGCGAAATACTAAAGCGGTCAAAGCGGAAAGAAGCGAACAAGTTGTACCGGTACAAGCTCCAAGGATTGTACCGGTACAACTATTAAAAATGACAGAATACAAGTTGTGTACCGGTACAAGTTCAAGTTGTGCCGGTACAAGTCTCGGAATGCCCGGAATGTGTGTTTTCTCACATTTTCCATACTTTTGATCCCGATCACTTCTATACTTCAAACACACATCAAAAGCAATTCCAAATTCACCTTGGAATCTCTTTCTACTCAATTTCTCTTTCAATTTCATATATTTCTTCAAAAAATCCATCATGGATTTCTTCAAAACCCCTTCTAATATGGGTTATAACCCGTAGACAAACAAAACATGAGGATTAGTTAGGGTTTATTCTAAACCACAACTCAATTACTCTCCATTAACCATGGATTGCAATCCCTCAAAGAGAGGATTTCATGAGCTTCTTGTGCCATATGGGGTTTTACCTTAATTTATATCATTTTGGGTTAGATGAAACCACACTTAAAACCACAGAGTTTGAGCAAAATAATCATCATACAAACCCAGATACATGTGCAAATCTCATAAATTCATAATCAAGGTGGAGTTTCCATACCCCAGTCTTGATTTCTCTTCTTCTCCTCTTCTTCTTCTCTTCCTCTTCCTCTTCTTCTCTTCTCTCTTTCTCTCTTCTCTCCCATTTTTTTCTCTCTTTTGGAACCAAAATTTAGTCTTAAAACCCGTGTTGTTAAGGCATGTTGTAGTAAAACTCATTTTTGACTTTAGCTTTTCATAATTGCATTTAAGCCCTTTATTCTCTTATATTTCTATTTCATCTTTCTCTGTTGCCTTTATTATAAGCTTTATTAAATTTACATTTTGGCATCCCATCTTTACTCGTATAGCATAAGTCCTCAGTGGTAAAATTACATATTTACCCTTGGCTTTGTGTCAGTCAGGGTATCTTGTTTATTTCCGAAAATTCTATTTAACTTTTTAATATACCTAAGCGAAATTAGAAAACTCTTTAGAATTTATATTTCGGGGTGTTACAAAAACCCATCCCGTGTTCGGCCACTGAACCATCTGCCGGTAGCTTGACTACGGTAGTAGGAGGAACTTAGGTATATAAATTTTGTTGATTTTAGCTCAGCCTACTGTGGCACGAATCAAATGGCGCCGTTGCCGTGCCAAACTACGTTTGATAAGTTGAAGTGTACTTGTAATCCTCATTCTGATGAAGGTAACCTTTTAACTCTTTTTTGTAACCCGATTTGCGATAGCTGCAGTTTTCATCACTTTGCGATAACTTCCTTTGTTTTTGTTTCATACGGTCGGTTTATTTTTAGCTAACCCTAATCTTTGCGAAGTTTTGTTGGTGCTCTTTGTTGTCTCTACAATTTTGTAACAGGTGTTTATGCTCAAGTGGGATAGAGACACTTAATTGAAGCTAACGGAGAATCGGTACACAAATTGACCAAGCGATGAAGTCGGTGTACAGATACCATGGATCTTTGCACGAAGAAGCAGCGAGCCGGCCAAGGTCCCCGATGAATCCAGCTACAATAGAACCATGAGGGACCCGTCCACCCTCCACAGGGTTAGTGCCCCTCTGCTGTCAATACCTCTGCGAAGATGTAGTAGTGAGGCCTTGCCAGTACCCTACTCCCCACATACCATGGTATGGAAAATGAAAATCCATACACTCATATTAAAGTTTTGAGGAAGTATACACTACCTTTAAGGAAAGGAATGATGGCATGGATTTGCTTAAGCTGAAAGCATTTCCACTAACCACAAGAATGAGACGAATTTGGGTTTGAACTCAAAGCTAGAACCATTAGAAATTGGGTGAGTTGCGAGGCGGAGATTCACGAAGAAGTTCTTCGGTGCTCATAAGACCAATAATTTGAAAAGACAAATTTATACCTTTTCAGCTCAAGCTGGTGAGAGGTTTTATCAGTGTTGGGAGAGATTCATGGAGACCATCAGTGCATGCCCTCATCATGGGTTTGATGTCATGGATCTTTGGTAAACCATTTCTATGATTAGTATGTCTTCTGCCATGAGGTAGCTTTTGGAAACCATGTGTGGAGGAGACTTTCTGAGTAAGCATCTGTGAAGCCATGGATTTTTAAACTACGTGATTTGAAACTACAAAGTTTGGGATGAGCTTTAACCACACAGAAATGGAAGCGATGAGGCCCTCTCGGCCAGAGCTACTAGGGGAGGGATTTATACCTTTGCGGAAGGGATATAGAAATGAAAAAGCTAGGATTTCAACCCTAGCTAGGAAGGTGAAGGAGCTTGGAAAAGGCTCCATGAGTGCGGAGGCCGGTGGCCGAAAATCACACTCAAACCAATCCTGCATTAATTTCCAGTCCTGTACGTCAATTAGAACGGGTGTCCTATGGCCCCTACGGTGAAGGATTTGATGTCGAGAATGTGCAAATGCGTAGGACAATACAGAAACTTTCCTACAACTGATGCCTCATGTGGAAATACCTACAATTCCAATTGGAGGAATCACCCTAACCTTTCCTGGAAGCCCACTCCCCCTGCTTATGTACCTCCGGTGCCCGAACCACGAGTTTGGTTCCCGATTTGACCCTGACCACCACCGTCCTCTGCATCTCTGTGGGTAAACCGCATTTAAATTTGAGTAAGGTGGTAGGCAACTTTGTTGAGGAACAAAAAGGAATCAATACCATGCAAGCGCACAAAGTTGATACTATTGAAAATACGCGAATAAAGAATAGATGGGCTTGAGAAGCGATCTAAACCCGAGAAAGAGTGATAACTGCGGTGTTCGATCACGAGATCAGCCGAGTTCTTTGGAGTACGAGAAAGAGGAAGGTTCCTTTGGCGATTCACGGAAACCAGAAGTCCATGAGGTAGGATCGTCGACAGATTCGGGGAATGGATGAGGTGAGGCTATAATCACCAACGAGGAGTGGAAAGAGAGGTTGATCAACCCATGCCAAAACTGTTGAAGAATCGAGGCGGGGAGAAGGAATTGCGATCTGAGCATATTCTCCTAAAGGAGGATTCAATGATACGCATACCACCTCCATTTCCCTGAGCACTTAGAGGTAAGAAGAGGCATCTTGACGGGCATTTTAGAGGTCTTAAGGCAAGTGAAGGTTAACATACCTCTATTGGACATAATCGAAACAAGTCCTTATCTGAAATTTTGAAAGATCTTTGCAATCAAAGAAGGATTAGGCATTCGAGAAGAAGGCATTTCTCCTTTGAACAAGTCGGTGCCATAATCAGAAAGCAAATACCACTTTGTCAAATGCAAGGATCAGGATCTCCCCACGATTTCGGTCGATATTGGTGGGAATTGCATAGACAAGTCATTGCTTGATTTAGGAGCAGTGTGAACCCTAATGCGGTATTGTTATCTGACGGGTTAGGTTTAGGTGAACTTAAACCTACCAACATCACACTATCATTGGCCGATGATCAGTTAAAATCCCTAAGGGGATAGTTGAGGATGTCTTGGTGAAAATAGACAAATTCTACTACCCAGTAGATTTTGTAGTGCTTGACAAGTGAGCGATTATAGTGAACCCGATCATGTTCGATCATCTTAGGAAGACCGTTTCTAGCCGACGATCACGATAATAAATTGCGAGATGGAGTCATGCAACTTACCTTTGGTAACATGACCTTGGAGTTAAACATCTTTCATTTTGAACAACAAGCAAAAGTTGCTAGAACATGAAAATCAAATAGCGATGAAGTTGTTTCAAATGGTCGAAATCTGGGGAAGCACGAGTGTCCGAACGAGGAATGTCGGCGAGGGAGATGAAGAGATATTAGTGCTTGCGTGACACCCTTGCAAGCCCATTGCTCCAATTCAAAAGCCATCGGTGAGAACCACTTCAGCAATTGGGCACCCTGACACCAGCAGGTCACTCGTTTCTTCGCGGTTGAAGTCATTCTCCTTGACCCTCCTTGAGTAATTTTTGAGGTGAATAATTAGGTGTTTTAGCCGGGTTCTGATTCAACAATTTTGCTTTTGTCTTAATTTAGTTAATTTTGATAATTTCGAGTTATTTACCGAAAGTTTCCTAAATTGCGATTTTTCCTTTTAGTAATTTTGTTTATATACTATAGTATTTTTATTAAATTTTAATTATAGTTTTATATATAATAATTCTCATTATATATTTTTAATTTCATATAGTATCGATAAATAACATTTAATTTCGATTTAAGTGGTATAATCATTTGACCAAATTATTTAAATAGCTAAAAGCGAAGATTGTAGGAGACCCTTTCGACTCTGCTTAAACAGCCTATTTAAACTGAGAGGGGATGGCGGGGTCACTTCATATCTCACTTGCCTCTCGGCTTAGTAGCCTGAGTCCGGCCTGCGCCGCGCCGTCCTCCCCCTTTGCGGAACGGTGCCTGCACGGCCCGGGCCACCACGATTGCCTACGCCTCACCGTAGCCTGCGCATCCTTGCCCTTGGTTCAGCTAGTTGTGCCCTGCTCCAGCGGTTAGACCTTTCTGAGCCTTGTTGGGTGATACGAGCAGGTGTGACACGCGACGGTGAGCCTGGTTAGTCTTCGGCCGATTGTGACTCGGTTGCCTCCCAGTGAGCCTCGGTTCGGATATTGATGCTCTAGTTACATTTTGATTGAGTCTAGCCCTCTTCAGTATTCAGATTTCGATTATGGTTCGTACTTTCGAGGTGGATCCGCGCTTGTGCGGGTTAGGTCGGTGCGGCGAGGCCCGACCGACTCAGGTCCGACTCGATTACCATCACCGGGTCCCAGGCGTGCACGAGGAGCCTCGAGTTTCGTCGTTATCGGACACGGATGGGACCTCGGGCCCCATCACGATACCTCGGAGGAGAGTTAGGGCAGGCCCTCCAGCGGGCCTCACATCGGGCCAGGCGAGTCATCTTCCTCTCGGCCGCAACCGTCACCGATCCACGTCGGGCTGCGGGGCGACATCATCGCCTCGGTTGTCACCGACCTCCGGGATCGGGCGTTGTTAAATGGGGAACCCGTTCAGGGGAATGTACGACTCTCATCGTAGAGACTTTCATCGAATTAGGTACTATGATGTCAGTGGCTGGCGATCCGGGTTTAGAATCCATGAGATTGATCGAGTTATTCACTGCGCTCATGACTCAGAGCGATATTATTACCCACGAGTGAGTCTTTGCTTGATTCTATCGCTCTATGACATCTCGAGAAGCCCGGATGGTCGCGTGGCTGCGATTCTCCCATTGATGATCGTGCGAATTGCTCGGGGCGGCCCGATGTTTCGGCGGCTTTGGGCTCGTATCACAGCCGACGTCACGAGAGGGTTATAGGGTGGAGCTACCACCTCATCGAGAGATGGTTCGAGCACTGGCCAGAGACACTACAGCTGGACCAGTATTTTATAGGAAGCGACTCAGCCTCGGATCTTTGTGATCGACCATTTATTCGGACTGAGTGCGTTCCTGTTCTGACATTACGTGCGCGGAGGGGCAAATCTTGGGGCTCTTCTGGGATCTCGGAGGGATATTGGTTCGATCCTCGAGCTGGTGATGATCCTGCCGTTTGAGTCCATCGGAAGGACCTAGTATGAGCGGGCATTCCCTGCGTGCAGAGACTACTGCGGGTTCTCGAGCATATGGGATTTCCCAAGGAGTAGAGTTGAGATGAGAGTTTGATGCCCTTTGGTTACGTCGGCGAGGAGGCGGTGATGACCATGCCGGTATCTTTCCATCTCAAACGACGGGACCGGAGGAGTACCGGTCGGTGGTCGAGGACTCCCCGCGAGCGATATGCCTGCCCACGGCAGAAGTGCGGAGAGTCAGGCTCGCGCCAATGTCCCTCCATCTCCCCCCTCCACATACCACATCGTGACGCGTGATTACCTGGCCCGCTCCTACTCCACGCACCATTCACGCGAAGGTATGTTCACGCCTGCTCGAGAGAGATAGCAGGTGTGATGGATGCTATATGCTCGTTAAGCATTTACCACGAGCTGACCAAGGGATCGAGAGGTTGACTCGGTGTCACTCCATCTTTGCGGCCAGTTATGACTCACAGGTCTTCCTCGTGTTCCGAATCGAGAGGGAGGAGCCTACGGCCGCGGTATCCGCATCTTTGGATCATGTTGGGCTGCGACGACGCGATCGCGGACCACCACCACCACAGCAGTGAGGTGGTTAGGTTTCTTTTATGATTTTGTATAGTTACCAGCTTTATCAACTGCCTACTAATTTTGATTAGGATTCATGTATTAGCCATAGTAGGCAGTGATATTTTTGTATGTTTAGCTTTGTATTCATGTATTAGCCATTTTGGCTATATCAAAAGCTATTCAGTCTATATATATACAGATTTTTGCATACCATGTTTTGTGCCTTTACCATGTATATTTGTTTTTCTTTTCAATTGAACAATTGAATTGCTTCAAATTGGACAATTGAATTGCTTCAATTGAATGATAATTGCCTTTAATGGAAATTTGAAACCACATTTGTCACCTTTATGTTAGAACAAATTCCATGCTTGAACGGTTGTTGGTCGGTGCCCGGTTCGGCATGCCTCGACTTGAACATTTCTCCCTTATGCTAATTCACACACGCACTCCAGTTGTTCCAATAGAGTGAATTTGTATGCTTCCTTTCACTTTGCATGGCGGCGCAGGTATGTTGGCAACCTAGGATAGGTTTGTGTTGCCGCATTTGAGACCAATGTTGTCTTCGAAAAAAAAAAAAAAAAAAAAAAAAAAAAAAAAGAAAAAGAAAATAAAGTCGTGAAGTTTTGCCTTGAAACTAGAGCACGGTCCGAGGTGTATGGCGGCTTTGAAACCCGATGCCTAAGCCTTAATTGGTTGGGAGTCATCGATTTAGTGTTCGTTACATGGGTGGATAGGTAGGAATCCTAGCGATTTGTAGGTGCTTGATTTTGAAGTCATCTGATCGAGGGTGAAGCCCGTAGAGTTTGTGGTCATTGATCCTTTTGGCTTGATGCCCTAAACCTTAGTGGTTAGGTCATCGGTGGACCCCAGTTACGGACTTTGTGATGAGGAGTCGGATTTTAAGCATTGCACCTATGTGTAGTTGAATAAAGAAAGAAGAGGAGTAGCTAGCCTATTTAAGGTTGTTCGGCAACTTAAAGGCCATGTCGGTGCTAGGTTGGGGGGAGGGATAAATTTTGCAATTTATTGGCTTAATGCAGTTATATAAAGAACCATTAGACTTAGGTGGAAATTCAAGTTGAGAATCATGGAACCAATATTGACCTGAAATTATTCTTGTATGGTTTTGGCTCTTTCATATTGGTTTTCAAACTTGGTGTCCATTTTCCAGTTTAAGGTACTGTTTATATATACATAAGAAACCCTTTTGAATCATAAGCTTTTGAAAATCACTGTGCATCTCCTTTTTTGTTTTTGCATTGCTAAGGGACCCATAGCGTTTCGGTTGGGGTGTGATTAGTACCCAAAAGTGCTATTTTGAACCACATATTAGATAGGTTTGAGTGCTTTTGCACTAATCATGTCATTTATGCCAGTGAAGTGTTCAAGTCTTCTTAGTTTCACTTATGCACAGTTTAGGGTTATTTTTGGTTGTTTTGCGGGTTTGGCGTACTTTGGGAGTTCGATGTCGAGACCTTATGATGAATCATGAAGGTGGGCAATTGTCAACCTTGATCATACGAAAATCAAAGAGAATGAGGCAAAGTGAAGAAAAATCAATACGATAGAGGGCCAGGAGGCAAAGCGGTGAAAGAATCGACAATTCCGGAGAATTTCGCTAAGATTGCGAAAATTTGTTGGGATTGCGAAAGAATTCAATTTATGATATAGCGAGTGAATTTCCTTCTTGGAACTCGGGATTTTCGCTAAGCCTTATTCTAGCGAAATTTTGCATTCGCTACTCCACAAGAATTTCGCTAAGCTAGCGAAATTTCGCTAATATGAGAAATTGCCCTTACTTTAAGCGAAAATTCCTGATTTCGCTATCTCTCTTGGTGATTTAAGCTAATTGCGAAATTTTAAGCTAGCTAGCGAAATTTTAAGCTACTGCGAGTGATGTCTGTAGTGAGATTCCTTTGCCTTGTCATACTTTTGTAATTAATGCAAAGCAGAGCTTCAATTTTGGTGTATTACTCTCTTGTCCTTAAATTAGCCAAAATGTTAGGCTTTATTGTAGTTTCACATAAATGCGATTGGCCTATATAAACCCCTAGTTTTGTAACGAAAGGAGAAGAGGGGAGAGAAATCTTTTGGGCACATTTTGCTTTTATGTAAATATCTATGACTTTAGTTAGGGGTTTGAGTTTTTCTCTCTTCTCTCTCTTTCACTTATTTTCTTGGCTGTAAACACCCCTCTTGAGGATGACAACTCAAGAGATGCTTGGCTAAGCCTCTTTTCTTTGAAAGAGGAAGGAAGCTAGCTTGGTGGTGGGTATCTCACGAGGTTGTCCTCTTCTGCCCGTGTTAAAAAAAGTTCACAGTCTTGTGTTTATGACCCTATCTTCTCAAAATATGGTCGAGATAGCATTGAATGTTATTGATCACGGCCAATACTTACCATGCTTTGGGATGCGAGTGCATACTTATTGCTAGATATCTTTGTGGTCCGTTAGATGGTCTTCACGAGCCATTGAAATGATATTTAATGTTGGTTTCAAACTATAAAGGGGCCGTAGATGCATGTTATACGTGTTAACTCTCAAATAGGAGTTGATTTTAGGGTGAGTTTGTGATTAACATAGATCGATTGTGGCTTGGACTATAGGTTGCTTGTCATAGCAGAGGATGGCAGGGACACTTGTTTTGCCACTAGTTACCAGTTAAGTGACCTCGTCTCTTCAAAGTTAACTTTCACACTTCATTTCAGGTTTTTCACAGGTTAGTAGGTTTTCAAACTCATCACACTTTACATTTTGAAACAAAAATCAAAAATTGATAAAGCCTTGCAACTACTTGCACTTATGCAAGTCATTCTTAGGATGAAAACCCATCCCGGAGTGTTCGGCCACTAGACCATTTATCTTCTTGGGTAGCTTGATTTACGACGGTGAGAGGAGGCACCAGGTATATAAATTTTGTTGATTTTAGCTCAGCCTACTGTGGCACGAATCAGGCACCAGGCTTTAAAGACTTTCGTCGTATACCCCTCGGACCGTGCTCGGGTTTCAAGGCAAAGCATTGCAATTTTCTTCTTTTTCTTTTTCTTTTCTTTTTCTTTTTGTTTTCTCTTCTTTTTATTTTGGAAGACTCATTGACCTTCTTTTCTTGGGGGTCCTTAACCTAGCGGTATAATGAGCTGAGATAGGCTTTTGAATTTGGGAAGTTAAGAGTTTTCGACTACTTTGTTGAAACCTTATGTGCCGCGATTATTGTGATTAGCAGAGGAATTGAAAGAAAAGGTTGAAAGCAAAGGAATTCAAGCGATCATCTACTTAATTAAGCATGGAACCAATCTAACATCAACAGCATTGGACAATGTTTCAATTTTTCAAACCGCTAGCAGGCAAAACACAAAAAAAAAAAAAAAGGGTGTAATTTTGAAACTGGAAGTGTGAGCTGTATGGTATGTATAAAAAGACATATGGCTATATTTTCGACTTTAGAAAAGAAACTACTTGACTTCCATGACAAAACAAACAACTACACAACCGGAAACTAAACGACAAGTCATTAATCTTCACAAAAAACTTGCTCAAAATGCAACAAAACATAAATGTAAAACCCACTTCCTTAGCTAATTCTCACAACCAAATGTCTCATTGTCTCGATGGGGCTTCCAGTTGGAAGTTAGAGAAGGAAGTGCTACCTATGTGGCGGCGGAGTTGGTGGTATGTCTGCATCTTTGCGTAGGCCCGAGTTGAGGAGCGGTGATGGTTTGGAGGAGAATTTGCTACGCCGGCGAGAAGGTGGAGAGGGTGGAGGATTTATGCTACACTTGCAAACCAAAATACCAAAAATTATGAGAATGTGCAATTGAAAATGAGAAAAATTACATAGAAAACAAATCTAAAATTAAGAAAATTATGTAAAACTACAAATGAAACTTAAAGTAAAGCGAATAAAATTCTAACAAAAATTGGAGTGGCTTCTAAGTTACTGTAGAAACCACTCCTACTCAGGTAGCCCTTCAGGTTCATGGTGGATCAAGGAGGAGAAGTCCCTCCATGTCTATTGTGAGGTGAAATCTGCTGACGATTTGAGCTCTGCTTTGTTTTAAGCACTGCGCATACGGTGGCGGGTCTTGAGAAATCGATGGTTACGGAGGAGTGGCGAGGCCTTGGATTCTCCATCGAGCGCTTCATTGTTCTTCATCAATTCCTCCTACGGGTTTGTGAGCCGCTGTGGTTTCTGTACTGGCAATTAGAGGCGGACTTCACGGCTCTTGCTCTTAGGTGATTTGTGCTTGCTACTTAAATGGAAGATATTGAGCTCCAATGTCATGTTGCCAAATGTGAGTTGCATGACTCCATTCCGGCAATTGATAATGGCATTTGATGTGGCCAAAAATGGCTCCCAGTATGATAAATTGCATGATTTAGTACCTTAAACATAGACTACGTATCAAGGACGATGAAGTCTACCGGATAGTAAAATTTATCCACCTTCACCAAAACATCTTCAACTATGCCTTTAGGTATTTTCACGGATCTATCGGCTAAAGATAAGGTAATGGTGGTGGGCTTTAATTCCCCTAAACCTAGCTTCTTGTACACTGAGTATGGTGGCAGGTTGACACTGGCCCCTAAATCCAACAGTGCCTTATCCACACAGGTTCCTCCGATGTTCAATGAAATGGTAGGGGATCCTGGATCCTTGTATTTCACCGGGGTCTTGCTTTGAATGATGGCACTGACTTGCTTTGTCAGGAAGCCCTTCTTATCAACATTAAATCCTCTCTTCACTGTGCACAGATCCTTTAAAATTTTGGCATAAGTTGGGACCTATTTAATCATGTCTAGCAGTGGGATATTGACCTTCACTTGCCTTAGCACCTCTAAAATTTCAATTTGATTGGAGGCCTTTTTCTTACCTTTTAATGCTTGAGGAAATGGATGAGGTATGCTCTTCTTTTATAATTATATGTTTTGGCTCCACTTCCTTTTCTTCCTTGGTCTCCTCAGGGTATAGGCCTTTGGTGATCAACACCTTTACCACTTCGGTCTTGATACTTGACCTTTACTTCATCCGTCACGGAGGAGGCGAGGGTTCGTTAAGCTTTCGATTCATGCACTCCCTTAGGATTGGGTTGTGTTTGGGAAGGGAATTTCCCTTGTTCCTGCACTTGCTGCTGGTTGGTGAGCCTTGTGATGGAGTATTGCAGGTTATCTATTTTCTGATTAAGATGATTTTGGAGTCCATCTATTCTTTTGTTCAAGGAGCTTTCCACATTATCAATTCTCTTATTTAGCTGCACATTGATGGCCTTTTGCTCCTCTCTGAATTTCCTGCCACCTTCTTTCGGTTAGAATAGCTTGCTCATTTGGAGATGAGGATGGTGGTGGGCATGGATGAGATCAGGACCCATCACTGTTCTTTGTTCTTTGTGCAGCTGAGGTACATATGCTGGGGGGTTTGGCTTCCAGGAGAGGTTATGATGGTTTCTCTAGTTAGGGTTATATGTATTGTTGTATAGGGCATTGATTGGTGGCTTGTATTGGCCCACAGTATTGGCTTGTTCAGCCATCATATCCCTTACTGAAGGAATAGTTGAGTAGTGCTCTCCTTGGTGATCAGAGGACTGGAAAATGGAGTAAGGCTGAATGTGTATAGGGGCCTCAACTACTGCCCATACCTTATGTTGATTTCTCATTTCAAGCTCTTCCAGCCTTCTGCCAAGGTAGACAGCTTTGCCTTCATCTCCATATCCTCCGGGAGTGAGTACATGCCTCCCCTTTGATTGGTTGCAGGCCTCACCCTTTCTGATTCCCTAGGGTTGGGTTCATCCCATGCCTTGGATGTCTCAGCCACATAATTCAGGAAGTCCATGGCTTATTCTGGATTTTTTACTCATAAGAGTCCCTCGCATAGTTTTAACAAGCTGCTTCATAGCAAGGGACATTCCATTATAGAAGTGATTTTTCACGCCCCGATTCCCAGTCCGACCCAATTGGCGGATCCGAACCGAGTTCGGGGTGTGAGATCATAAACTTGGACTCTTTACCTGCTTAATCAGACATTGGTATATCCAAGTCTCATAATATATCAACATATCATATACAAAAGTCCAAGATAAAACTACCATCGTAGTGGTGTTCTGATATCATAAATATTGATGCGAGTCCCATTTACATATTCAAAACTATACATTTACATTTCTAGCGTCCAGTGTCACGGAACTACGTTGATGAACCCTACTTACTCGTGTGTTGGCGGCGGAATGCGGAGTCTCGCTATCTCTTTCTTACGTACTGCAGTTAAAAACCCCGTGCTAAGCTCACAGCTTAGTGGGAGAAACATAAGAGTAATATGCATATGCACAGTTATAATAAGCATATAGATAACATATATCATAAAATTTCATGCATTCATATCATGGACTTATCTGAAGTACTTATGCTTATAACGAGGCTTAATCATTATTGAGAACTTATACTTATAACGGACTTATGTTTTATTCACGGACTCAGGTAAGTCTGGAGCTTATTAAATATTCGGAGACTTATACTTATAATAGACTTATGTTTATTAAGGACTCTCGTAGGAATTCTGAGCTTATTCGTATTCGAAATGCCGAAGTAGGTATTCTGGATCAGAAACGTACCCCTTCATTTCCTCTTATTCATTATTCAGGTTATTATCATAGAACTATGGGAATACCTAGACCAGTGCTAATAAAAGTGTAAGACCAACATAATAAGTATCCGAAAATACTATACAGTATGGAAGTGCCGTAGCATAAAGTAGGATTCTTAGGATGCGGAACAGAAGTGCCATAGCACTAATCCAAGGCAGGAGTCTTGAGTAGCACTAACGGAGACCCGGGAGTGTCGTAGCACTAATGGGCAGTGTCAGTAGCATGAGACGGGAAAGGAGTGTCGTAGCTAACGGAGGCCGAGGAGTGTCGTAGCACTAACATGACGAGGAGTCTTAGTAGCGCTAACGAACGGGAGTGTCGTAGCACTAACAAGAGTCTGGGTGCCTATTAGGAGTCTGGGAGCACTAATCAAAATCTTGAAGTACTAATCGAAGTCTTAGAACATAGTGGAGTGCAGTGTGTCGGGAATGCGAAGTACTAATCGGGAGTGCAGAACCTTGTCGGGAATGCAGAGGTACTAATCCCGGGACGTGCCTTGCGTCATGGCTTGAGAAGATGTCGTGTCATTTAATACTTAGTCTTAGGCATTCCTGGTGTATGTGTTGAAACTTCTTATCTAATTATCGAGCGTGAACTTTGCTCCGTCGAGCTACGTCGGGCGGTGAGGAGTGCAGTACCTTTCTCACTTAATTTCATCATTTTCTACTGCTTCGAATGCGTATTTTAGCTTAAATACGCAAAAACAACTAAAAGCAGAGTGCGGGGACCACGTACCAGTACATCTCAGGCACATCTTGGTGCGAGTTCGGTTCTGAATGTGCAATCTGAGTTTAGGGTGTACCGGTACGGTTAACTCTTGCATCACACACATTACCGATGCGAGTTGAAGATTGTATCGGTCTCGGGTCTGAAATTTTCGAAATGGTGATTTCACCATTTTCATGCCTTTTCTTCCACAATTCACTTCTATTTCCTCCTCATAAAAAATAAACACTTCAATCCTCCCTGATTACTTTTAATTACTCGGCCAAGATCAAGTTCATACCCCAGGTACTGATTCTACAAAACCTTGGATTGTGAAGGATTCATATCTAAACATTGTAACTAGGGTTTTCTTGAGCTTCCCTTAAATCTGATTTAGGATATCTTCACTAACAAAACCCTAGAAAAGGAACAATTTCTAATCTTGAGAAAACCACCAGCAATCATATCCAGTAATTCATGCAGAAATCATACCAAAATCCCTCTGATTCCACTGCCAAGTCATGTATCCATCTCTGAGAATCCATACCTTGGCTTGATCTCTCTCATTCTTCCTCTTCTTCTCCTTCCTCTTCCTCTTCTTCCCGTAAGCCTTGTTTGGAGACCAAAATAATCCATTTTTGGTCTCCTCCTCTATTTATAATTAATCTTTAGGTTATTTGGCTTTTAGTCCTCCATCCTTACAGGAATGACACGACAATTTCCTGGTATTTCCTACTTTGGCCCATAGTCTTATCAAAATTATATGACTTCCCCTTTTTACAAATTACACTTTTGTCCTTATAACTTGTAAAATTTCCGGGTTTCTAAGTTTTCATATTTTCGCATTTAATTTACGAAAAATTTAATTTATGCCTACAAAATACCCTAAACATGTTGAAAACAACTAGGGTATATTTCGGGGTGTTACATGATTAACCAGCATCCAAGTATCAAAGCCACGGTGAGGACAGGCATTGATGGGCTCTAGGTACCTTTCCCAGCACTGGTAGAATTTCTCATTTTCTTGAGAACAAAGGTGTAAATGCCTCTTCAAAGTATTGGTTTTATGGGTCTTGAAAGAATTTCTTTAAAAATTCAGCACGCATAATATACGATCCCTAATAGTCCTCGGCCTCAGGGAGTTAAGCCAAATCTTAGCCTTGTCCTTCAGAGTCAGAGAGAAGAATTTCAACCTCATCAGATCCACATTAGAGATGTCCTCTTTGGAGGTATTGCATACTTCCTCGAATTCCTGGATGTGTGAATAGGGATTTCACTCTCCATCCCATGGAAAGTGGGGAGACGAGGGCCTGATGTATGGCAATGAAATTATGTCCTGCGGAGGAGGCCTGATGCATGAGGTGCATGCTCTTGGAGGGTGTATATGATCCCTCATTGATCTATATACATTGGGATTTCTATGAACCCCCTGGTGGCTTTGTTGTTCCTCAGGTTGAGGCTCCATCTGATCACTGTGTATGCTCACTTCACAACCCTGTTCTTGTGGAGCACTGCTCCTTTCTAATATGCGTGTTGTGTTCCTATCCCAATGGTGCATAAACTCCTATAAAACAACACAAGACACAACAGGAAACAAAAACAAAACAGGTTACCAAAAAGGTTAATGTTAGCTGGAAATAAAAATAGAAATTGTATATTGTCAGTATAAAAATTGAAGCAACCTAATAGTAAACTGCTAGGGGAAATAACAGTAAAGACAAAAAGGGATGAAAAATCGCCAACACTTGTGATGTAGATCACAAGTTCAACAACTCATCACTTGCACTTAGGTACCATCATGGCAATGGCTATCATTTGATTAGGTATTGCGATGGTATCCGGAATCAACAAAATTTATAACCTAAATTCCTCCTGCTGCTTGAAGTAGCATAGCTACTCTGATATCGTGGTTCTAAGTCGAACACGAGGATAAGGTTTTCTTTGTGTAAATGATTTGCAATTGGCTCCAGGTGAATTTCACTTTGGGGATTAGGGTGTTGTAAAAGCAGTGAAATTGAATGGTTTTGCGGGCCCGAAAATAAAGCCCGAACTAAAATGAAAAAAGTCGCAGAGCGTTAGGCCCCTTTGGGCTTGAGGTCCTAGGGTAAATGAGAGGTCCTCGGGTCCTTTTCCTCGCGTTGGGGAGGATGACCTATAGTCATTTCCTGAACCGAATCTTCATTTGGCTATAAAAACTGAACCCTAATAATTTTCCTTTTGAAATATAGCGTTTATTGGACATTAATGCTCCCTGACTGTGAGAACATATCCCCTAAACCTACCCTACAGTAACTAATATAAAATTATTGTGAATCTCAGAGTGGATCTAGCAATAAAAGCATCCATTGAACCTAAAGCTTGCAAATACGGGTTAATCAAGGTACATTTAAGAGATTTAAACCTAGAATGAGAGGTGGAAAAATAAATGCCAATGAAAACTTACTTTAAAAGCAGAGAACCTTGATTTACCTCAAAACCTAGTCAGCCGACCCTCCTCTTGAGGAGAAAAGCGGTCTAGCCAACCATCCTCTGAGTTGTCATCCTCAGAGGGGTGTTTGGCAGCCGAGAAAATGAGAGAAAGGAAAAGAAAATGAGAGAAAAGAAGAGCAGCGGGAAAACTCCCACCCAACACTATCTCCCTTTTGCCGAAAGTGAAAAGTTGTTCTTACAAGATTTGCTTTGAGCTTATATATGCTCAAAGAAGGGCAAAATTACAAAAATATCTAAACTACCTACAATACATGAAGGGCAAAATTGGGAAAAAAAATCACAAAAGGGAAGTTAAACGGAGATTGAGGAATAAAAAAACCAAGAAAATGCGAAGCATTTCGCGGTCTGCATTACACCCTTACGAAATTTGCTCGATTTTCCAGCTTTTTCTGCTCTTCTTTCCTTTTGATTTCTGATCTACAATGCTGAGTTCGACTCGAATTCTTCGTGCTTGGATCGATTCAACAAATTTGGCATTAATAGCTTGCAAAAACTACAAAATTAGCCATAAAATGCGATCAATAGAATAGTCGGGACCTTAATGTGCAAATCGGGTTAATTCGGTTGATTAGTACACAAAAAGTGCTCAAAATAGCACTTTTTTGGCACTAATCAGTGTTGTAGCATCAATGAGTGGCTGAGATGCAATGTATGGTTTCTCCTGGCTTCCTTTGCTTCTGATATTTAATTTTTTGAGATTGTTGTATGCCCGAAACGTGCGAGTAACCTTCCCCTACAGCGCTTGGCTAGGGACCACAGGTATGTGCTTTAATGTTGGGTAGTGAATTTCACATGGATGCTTAGTGTTTGAGTGTCATGCATGCTTGCTATGTTTGTTGGCTAACCTTTGATGTAGCGCATGGCCATGGACTACAGGTACGCGCCATTTGCTCTTTTGGTTAGGTGTTCTTAAGCATGCTAGATACCAATTAGGTTGGTGTGATCCAGGCTGTATGTTTTGTGACACCCCAAATCTGGGGGTCCTGTTGAAAACCCGTCAACCCGCGGAATTCCTGTGGATTTCGGGTGACCCGATACTACACTGTTGTGTCCCATTTATCGGGATCCATATTTTCTCAAAAATTGGCGAGTCTCCTTTTTCGGGGAGCTCTGCAAACATACAACTGTATAACGGAATAATCATAACCCGTCGGGGTCTCGATAGAAGTAGTATTGACCCCACGGGGTCCATGCATTACCTCCCCCGACATGTACCATCCCTTTGCGAGGACCGTTCGTTGGCGATTTAAATCTAAATTATGAAAATAAAGCGCAATTACAATCGTAAGAGTTTGATCCGACCCTCTTACCATAATTACATACCCATTATTTAGGCTGATAGTCCCGAAAATTTAGTTACAATTTCTTTTATAAAAAGTATTTTACAAAATGTTACTCCAAGGTAATACTCGAGGACACATCGACCTTCTTCATAATGCGGCTCTTTGGAGCGCGTCTCCTATACACCCTACGTACTGAAGGAAGTTCCCATTGGAGTGAGCAATGCCTTGTAGAAAAATTCTGCTCATTCTCCCTTAAATGCATGCAATGACATACATAAAACATCAAATCATATTCCATATAAATACAATCCTATGGAATATCAGTATCGTCGTGAGATGAAATTTCTCGTACCTAGGCGAGTCCGACTAACTCCCTCACACCTGCAACGCCAAGTGTGAAAAACCAGTCATTGGTGTTTCACCCAATGACTTAAACCATTGGAAAACCCTCTAATTTTAATTTATCAAATCCCGTGTGTTGTTCATGGACCACGTCTTTTTCGGGGTCACACCATAGGATCGACACACTCATTCCGACATTTTTACGAGCTTTCGCGAGTGTTGATCATGTCTAAACATAAATTTGGGTCTTTCTGCTTAAGGGGAGGGGATCTGCACCCGTCTTGCTACTCCCGAACATGCATGATTTATATTTGCCCATTGTTTTATACCCTTTATTGAGTCTCGATTTGGGGCGTGAGTCCCATTTAAGATCTCACCACATTCCTGGGAATGAGGTGAATAACAATACCATGCACCCGCACCCGACTCGACGTGATGTGACCTTGCATATGAAATGCAATTATGTCATTTCATGTGATGTCATGCTACATGCCTGATAAGAGCTCACATCACGGCATTTATAAATGTCGAATAATTATATTCCTGCATATAATTTCCATTTATCAAATTTTCCGTATTATCACGTCGAGCAAGTATATATAAACATGATTTTACACACAGCATCATGTTATTTATTTTTCCAACGTATAACACACAAAATGGCGAAATCTCGGACCTACATAAACAGGGCACCTCTCGGTCCCTTCCTGACCATTAAACTTTTTTCCATTGTGACAACTTCGGTGATACGAAAAACTCAACAAAACCCGAAGACATCAGTCTTAGGATTAAAACCAAACTTGAACCGGTCAGGTTTGCCTTGAACCATTCCCAAAGGGTGTTCCGATATTCAGTCCCAAGGAAATCTTGTCGGTTTGTCCGAAAACAATCAAAAATTCAGCCGACGTCAGAAAGCAGGTCATAAAATTCTACACTCAGTTACAAGTTTGGGTTGAAATTCTGACCTCTCGGCCTCTAAGAAAACCCCAAGCCATTAAATGACATTTAGGCTAGAAATAACCCAAGTAGGAAAATTCCCTACCTCGTGGAGTTTGACGAAACTCTAAGATTTTGGTACCCACGCGTAGCTCTCGATGTGTGGACCGACTTTGCCTTTTGTTCCGACGAAAACCTACGGTCGATTTCGTAGATCTTAGAGAGAGCGAAAAAATATTTTCTGCTCTCTCTCTCTCTTTCGCTCTCCTCTACGCCACTTTTTTTTTTCATTTTTCCTTTCCTTTTTACTTTTTATCCTTTTCTTTCCTTTATTTTTTCTCACATTGCGCCATGTGTTCATTTCTCATTCAGGTCCGTTTCTGCCCTGAAACAATTTATTTCTTTTCATTTGAATTTATTTTAAATTAACTTAGCTCAAACCATTTCCTAACTTTCGAGATTTTCATAAAAATTTCGTCCCTAGAGTCATTAGCTATTTATCACCCAGAAAATCATAAAAATATTCCATTTGTCTCGAATTGCGAAACTTTTAAGGTCCTTTAGTTTCGCGAGAGACGAATCAAACGGCGTAGTCCGTTTCTTCATCGAATCTAGAGGAATTTTATAAGATGTGAACCATTGGAAATTTATTGTGTATTATTATTTTATTATTATTATTATCATTTTCATTTTGAAAATTTCTAATTTTCCTTAGTTTTACATGTTTAGCCTAGGAGACTATCTTATCTTTGACCCATATGCTCCCATACCAAATTCACTAATGAGGCAGGAGTTAGGGCCTAGAGGGGCCTTACCTTATATGAGTACCTTCCCGATAGGTAACTTTGATCCTCGGACCCGAATCCCAGTTTAAGTAGACCGCTTTTTCCATCTGAAGTCAATAAGGGTTTTTGTTCTTACTTGATTTTCCCGTAATAAATAAAAATAAAAGTAAATTAGGGCTCAAACAAAAGCGGGTTCTTACTAGGGACGAACTTTTAATTTCAAGAAATCAATCCTATTTTTTATTAATTGTGAGTCGCGTAGGCCCATGGATGGTCAGGGTCCATAAATTGGCGACTCGCGGGGGCCAGAACCAAGAATCTTTGGTTTTCATAAGGGTTAAGCAGACTTGAGTTGGGTATATTAAGACACATGGTTCATTGATCGGTAGACTCTTAGGCTACTCTGAATGGCCCGATGATCCACTTTCTTGGTTGGTATTTAGCATACACTTGTGGTTTGTTTGTGATTATGTGTTCACATATTGGATTCTAGCATGCTTGCTCATGGTTGATTGGTACCCAGCTATGTTTTGATTAGTAGATGGCTGGATTTGATATGTAGGTTACGTGGTAGGCATGGCTGGCATGATTGATTGACATAGATGGCTACCCTCTCTCTTGCATGACTGCTTGATTTGTTTGTATTTGTGGGGCGTGCTTGTATCCCCTTGTTTTCGAATCACTAGTCTTGGTCAATTATTCCTCATTGATTGCTTGAGTTGCTTGGGAGTCAT
Source organism: Tetrastigma voinierianum (assembly GCA_016808115.1). Taxonomy (NCBI): domain Eukaryota; kingdom Viridiplantae; phylum Streptophyta; class Magnoliopsida; order Vitales; family Vitaceae; genus Tetrastigma; species Tetrastigma voinierianum. The sequence continues at coordinate 99,665 of JAEQBH010004230.1, read as the reverse complement.
TCCCAATTGTTTGCCTTCGACCAAGCTAGAAGTTTGGAGTAAGGTCTAGCGTAGAGGCTTTATCGATGTTTGGGAGCACTATGGAGATGATGGATATCCGAACAATGAAGACCTGTATAGCCTTGAGCTGGATTTCATGGATACATGCATGGCCAGTGTGTCATTTTGATTGTTGGTTAGGATATTAGGTTCATTATCCCATGCACAGTCTGATCCATGCAGCTTTTAGGACTTACCTTTTCCCGTTGTCAGCTTTTGAGCCACATTACCCTTGAGGTATCACCATGTCAAAATCCCGCTCTTACCTGTGAAGCCATATATCAATTTAGCTGTTGACATCACATGTCATTTCATTCTCTCAGAGGATTTTAGTCATACATTACTGGTTTTATTTCAGGATTGATAGTCACAGGGACTGACATACCCTTTTCCTTTTGAAGGATTGTTGATTAAGACCAACCTAGGACAGAGGATTGATGGGCATCAAGCCTAACCATTGCCGATTTCGGGGAGCACCCTGCATGACTCTACTGCACCTCCACCACCACCACCATCAACTGGACCCACTGTACCGTAGGACTATACAGTTCCACTTCCATCACCACCACTTGTTCAATCATTTACAATTTGAGACCATTTAATACTACAGTCGAGCGAGACCACCACATTACGTAGTAGCCCATAGATTATTAATGACACCCATGCCCGTATTGATAGGATTGAATAGAGGATCAGGTCTCTACATGTTTCTGATGGAGTTATAGGTTGGGACGGATATGATGACCTTCAAGTGGCAGCCTTGCCAGTTGAGTTCCGCATGTTGAACATTGAGAGATACACGGGCATAGGGTGCCCTCATATTCACTTGAATTTATACAACGTTGTTATGCGCGGGCATAGACTGGATGAGGCACAAATAATTATGTTATGCCCTCTGTCATTGAGAGGTGCCGCTTAGCGTTGGTTTGCCTCATTGGACCCTTCGAGACGTAGGACAAGGGTTGATTTGGGATAGGAGTTTATCAGACAGTATTCTTTTAATATTGTAGTGGACGTATCCAGGAGGGAGTTGGAGGCCCTCAGGTAGAGGCCGGATGAGTCAGTCACTTCATTTATCTCTCGTTTGAGGGAGAAGATAGCACAAATTATAGATAGACCCTCAGAGCATGATCAGATCAGCATGATTATGCGCAGTCTTTAGCCCCGATTTGCTAGGCATCTCATAGGCTTTCCACAGACAGACTTTGGATCATTGGTTCCAGGCCCTCTGTGGCGTGGGAAGAGCATAGCTAGGGATTATGGGCAGACTCTTCCCCTCGGATTCAAAGGGGAAGAAGTCGAGTCGGGGCCCCAAATCATCGGACATTGGTGCTATTGAATTTTATTGAGCCACGGGTTTCCGCGTTGGCCACAGGACTCATAAGGCGATCTACGGATATTCCTTACCAGATGGTGCAGTGAAATCGGTCACGGACCGGTTGCTCCTTTATCAGGCCGATAGGGCCTACTTATCTTCATCCACCACCACAGCCAGTACATGCTACATAAGTACCTTAGAGGCCACCTATACAATACCATCAGCAATATAGAGCACCGCCTCCACCGAGGCCGACTAGGCAGGTTTACCTTATTTCGAGGCATGTAAGCGAAGCATTTCATGGGTGGTTGAAGGGGGTTTGATTGCTATACTACCACCTAAACCACCACCACCACTTCCTACCTCACCAGGATTCACGACAGATCTTCACTGTGCCTACATCAAGCGGCGGGATACGAACTGGTGTGCGTCTTTGAGACACGCCATTAGGACCCAGTTGACGGGGTTTAGTTGATTTGGGACGCCTTGTAGTGACTAGAGTTGTACCTCCACCCACAGGTGGTGTACATTCGATTGAGTTTTCAGGAGACAAGATATTCATGATGGGATGGGATAAAGAGGCTCCACAACCGATCAATTTATACACAGACTCAGATTTTAGTGGATATACCTCTAGCTAGCAGATCCCTAGGCCATTTATACTTATCGAGATGGGGTTCCCGAACCGGACTTCAATTTCACGGGTATGCTTGTAGCATGTTAGCCCGCTGACACCTTCGATACGTTCTCGGAGACGTATGGGCCTATTCACAGGGATGTTCAAATTGTTACTTGGAAGTGGCGGTATTGCTTCGGTACTCCACCCCGTTGACAGGCCGTTTGGTAGCGCAATGACTAGAAAGGATGTTCAGAGAGAGGATAATGAGATTCTACGTCGGCTACACACTACACAGGCTCGTATATCCATCTGGAACCTATTGGCCTCATCCATTACTCATAGAGATGCATTGATCAGAGAACTTAGTTAGATCAGAGTTGACACTACCACTACCCTGCGAGCTTATTCACTTTACGACGGTAGATGTTTTATGCATTGCGTTTTTTGATGATGATTTACCACCGAGGAGTTAGTCATGTTCGACCATATTGTTGATGTTGCTTGTTCAGCCCGTCGGGTGGAAATGTCCTATTGGACAGCCGCTCCTCCACGAGCGTGCATGCATTAGATTCTTGCCATTGTATAGATTTTGTAGGCTAATTTTGGGCTTTCTTCACGGATAAGTCGGAGCTTATGATGGAACTCGAGGGCCAGTTATGGAGGCACCTCGGTACACATGTCATGATTGGGCGTCCAGATTGTTTGCCTTTTCTATATAGACTAAAACCCCTCAATTAACATGATACAAGGCCTTACACTTCTCTTGCATACATGTTACTTTGGATAATTTTCTTGATAAAATAGTTTTCTCTTAATTGCTCATGATTTAAAAGCCAAAGGTCAAGTCTATGACTTGCAGTGCCTGGTCATACAAGTAGTAAAAATCTGAATGTAAGAGTCCCGGGTATCATTCCCACAGTGCGATGCAGTCAGCTGTACTAAAATTTCATCTTATTTGGACTCGAAACTTCATGTGGAAGGTTTTATCTAAGCGACATAATTAAAGAATCCTATACTATTGAGGTCTCATTCAAATTAAGCTAAAACAAAAGTAAATGAATAAAAATAAATTGTCTATAAAAAGTGGATTGAATGGAGTTTCTGTGAGAAACGAAAAACCATCGATAATCTGATGGAGCAGTCAATTCGACCTTCAAATCCATTGCTCACGTTTTTGTGGATCAATTTTGTCGAATTTCCCAATTATTGGAATTGGATTTCTCCATATTCAGCGATTAGATATCTTGCTTCTCTAGAAGAGCCAGATCTAACTGACTACTGTATTCCAAATTTTCTTGCAAGATTTGGGTGTTTTCTTTCTCAATACTTCACACCCGTTTCACGGTGGCGTGGAACTTTTGCTTTACCTTCTAAGGATTTTCGCAAAATTTCTACTACTCAATCGGTGGCTCAACCTTCATATCGTGGTTCATCCTTTCCCTTGATTAGTGCGAGCTAACACGAGGAGTTGGAACTTACTTGTAGATTAAGGTGAACTCTACGATTATTTATATTGTTAAATACACCCCTCCGACTTCAATTATGAGCAAATGGGGATTTATCGGAATGAAGACTCTGAGCTCGGCGAGTTCGTCAATGGTAGTCGATCATGCCCGAGGAGAAAGAGAATGCTCTCGGCTCTCGGGAATCTTAGGTCTACGTGTCACGCGAGGACATCTGGATATCGAGTAAGATACATTCCCCTCAAGCGTACTAGGTACTATTGTTGAACTTATCCATTAAAAATGACACCGGTCGTAAAAACATTTTAATTAATTCTCCGTAAATTGTGTAGGAAAGACTGTAACTAAATGTAAATCAAATCCAGCGAGCTAGTTAATTGCATTGCGAATTAGAAATGGAGCACCCATCACGCTACAATCACTATAATTGCAATAAAAGCGAGAAGAAGTAATTCAAGAATTTATGCAGATTTCATAAATTTTCGGCGATGTACTTAAGAAAAATAACGTAACTAAAATCGGCTACACTGCGTCTTTGCACGGATTCGCGAGATTCAAAACCGAAAAATTAAACTAAAAATAAAATAAAATAAAATTCTACTCTAAAATATACTTGAGTTCACTCTTCTTGCCTGGGTGAGTGAAGGCGGAAAGTGCTTTACTCTTAAAGGCTATCTATTTATCTTGTAAAGAATGCAGGCGAATCAAAATGCTCAGTGTCAAAAGAAAAAGCCCGACTCACTTTGTCTATGTCGCGACCTCGAAGAGTTGATGTCGCGACATGGACTGTCTTGATTGCTTATGATCAGTCCCGACCTCTTTCTTTTAAGTTGCAACGGTTTGTCTTCTGGCGGCTTTGATTAATTGGTGTGACATCGTTATTATTGGTAGCGACTATTTCTTTCAATGTTCGCCGGTGTTGATGTCGCGACATCATTGTCTTCCTTTTCTCCCAGCTTCTGAGTTGCAACGTTAGTTTTTGGTTACGACCACTTTGCTATTTGTATGATGACTTCATGTTGTGACTCTAATTCCTTTGGTCGCAATTGTGTTGGTGGTCTTCTTGTCTTCATATCTTTCAATTTTATGTCGCGACATCATGATGATGTCGTGACCTCTTTTGCTTCCCATTCCTTTTCTTCAGTTTACAACCTCAGTTCTACGTTGCAACTAATTTCCTTCTTCCCACTTATTTTCCAGGTCACGACCTCAGTTGCATGTCGCGACATCAATTTCACGCTCATTTTCTTGGTCGCGACTAGAATTAGTGGTCGCGACATCATTTCTGATCCTTGACTTGTAAAAGGTCGCAAGTTCAGTTCCTTGCAAGTGCTTCTATTGGGCTACAGGTTGCGACCTCCTTTCAAATTCTATCTTTGGTTGCACTTTAAATCTTCCTGTTTTTATGTCGCGACATAGTAGTGATGTCGCGACATGAAATGGAACCTTGTATTTAAAAACCAGTTGCAACCTCTTTCTTTTGCAAAGACCTCTCTTGTGGCTTCATAGACGGATTCTTGTCGCGACCTCAGAGTGGTGTCGCGACATCATTCATATCCTTTTGGTGTCGCGACATTAAGTGATGTCGCGACATGAATTTCGTCATTTGATTGTTTCCTTTAGTCTTGACCACGTTTTCTTTGTCGCAACCTTCTTTTTCAAGTCACGACTTCACTTGTTCAAGTTTTCAATTTCTTCTTCAAGCCAAATTTGTTGATGTCGTGACTGGAATGGGTGGCAGCGAGCATTCTGTCGCGACTTAAATTTCAGTCGTGACCTCAATCTTCTTCTTGATGATTTCTTCTTATTTTTGCTAAAATTTGAGTTTACGCTATATTTTCTGCAAAATGAAATTTGGTAATTATCCATTTTTTCTTCAAACAAATCAACATTTATCTCATAATAAACTGGAAAATGGATTAAAAAATCTAATGAGTTTTTAGACTCGTAAATTCCCCCAAACCCAAATTTTGCTTGTCCCCAGGCAAGAAAGAAAGAATTGTTTGTCATCAAACAAATAAGCTTAGAAAATTTTTAAGGACATTTTTCTGATTCATACCACAGTCTTTCTCATTCTACCTTCTGATATGGAATTAAGAGATACCAACATCATTTTAAATTTCAGTTTTGATTCAAGAATAAGACATGATATACTTCTATCACAAAATTCTTGATAAACTAATGTATTTAAACAATTTATTCAACAAGTCTTGTTCTGTGTGTGTGTGCAGATCTTCAATCCTTTTCATCTTCATGTTGGATTTAGTTAATCTTACAGGGTTTTCTTAGGCTTGTTTGTCAAAAGTCCCATAGGCTTGTTTCATATTGATCTCCACTAATGTAGGTAAATCCAACCTTCAAAATCAATAGGAGTCTTTCAGGCTTGTAATGTTGGCTTAGGTAATTGGGTAGATAATGGAAAATTTTAAGTTGTAAATCACCCAGTTTCCACCTTTTCTCTATACTTGTTGCCTTCAACTTTCACCCTTTTTCTTCTTTGTTCTTGTTGATTCTCTTCAATCTTGGCCCGATTCATCTTCATGTTGAATTCTTTTTAGGGAATTTCAATTTCCATATGTACTTTATTCAGGCCAGTTCCTTTGTTTCTTGAACTCCTTTGCTTTTGTTTTTCTAGAATTGGGAATAGTGCAATGTTTTGTCTTCTTAGGCTTTCTATTACTCTTAGAAAACTTTGGGCTAGCAACTCCCATACCAGTTGGCATTAGGGTACTAGGTGTTAAAACACCCCTACGAGCTTAATTGTTGAAATAGGCCCTGAAGACAAAACTTATTCCTTATTTCACTAACTTCTGCTTCTTTACTTCTTCACCTCCTTCATTGTAAAAATTTGGAAATATTTTTCCTCCAAACTTGTTTCTTCCTTTATAGTAAACTTTTTTCTGAACTAGAAATTGGATAATATGGGCTCTTTGCTGCAGGTTTATTGAAAGGAAGGGAATTTCGGTTTTCAGTTGCTGTTTTATTGAAGAAATAAGGCTTATTTGGCTCAAATCAAGGAACTAGAGAATATGCTTAAGCATATATTGAGGGTAGGCTTAGAAAAGCTCAATCTGCCAAGGATGGCCTCTATCATTTCTTGTTACTTTGTTTTCACCTAGATTTACTTCGATCAATAATCGAGCAAGTTCTGGGATCATGGACTCACCGATCACAGGAATTCCCGAAGATGTTCTAATTCTGTCAAAGTTTCATAAGTTTTGTTGACCAAGGGTGTATTATTTCTTCAAGACTTGTATTTATTTAACGTCTACTTACATTATTTCATCAGTGTTTTGTTCCATCAGCAATAACCAATTTTTCCAATTCTTGCAAACTAAAAGCGGGGAAGTTAAGCAATGCGGCAATGCCACAATTTCAAGTTAATAGTTCACGCCCTGATTATTCCTGAATTTCTGTTCTTGAGAAAGAACAAAATTATTTATTTGATTCTTGCACAAAAAAGAAAATGACACAGAAACAAAATTCAGATATCATAAACAATCAATTTGTAAGTCAACAGGAATTTTATTCAAATATCAAAACATTTCGATATTGTACGATCTGCTCTTTGAAACTAAAATTTGTAACTAAATTCGAGAAAAACTCTCTATTTCTTGATCTAAAATCCTAGATCTTCCCCCTGAAGGTTGCAGCTCCTGCTTCAAAATTTGGTTCACCAGACCTTGAGCTCCTCCAAGAGTGATTCGGCTGTTAACAAGGTCGTTCAACAAATTGGAGCTTCCCTAGTTGATGGGTTCTAATTAACCCTTCTTCCTATTCCCTTCCCATCAACCACTCTCTTGATTACCAAACGTTTTATGGAATAAGGAATGGAATTGGTTTGTTTTCCGACTCCATTCATTCCATAAACTCTGTGTTCACAGCCTTGAAGCTCTTCTTTTCTCTCATTCTCCCTTCTCTTCATTCTCTTTGTTTGTTTTTCCCTTGTTATCCCATCCTTTTATAGTGATTTTCGTCTCTTGGGAAGAACAAGGCCATTTATTCTTTCTTTAAATTTTCGATGAATGAATTGAATGAGGTTTCTCGAATTCTTGCTCTTTTGATATTTCCAACGGAGGTTTTGGGCATTTGGTGAGAATATTGATCGTTTTTCTTGAATTTATTAAATTTCCTCTTATTATTCTCCTCGAAACTAAGCATACTAAACCAATTCGTTCAATCAAGACATTGATTTTTGTTTTACGCATTAATAACTATTTATTTCAAGATTACGAATGAATGATGTAGAATTGAAGGTTTGGGGTGGTGCGGTCTAATGGAATTTGAGGTGGAACAGACGTTGGGTTAAATGTCATGACAACGCTATGGGAGTCATGACATTAACTATTGGGCCTCTAAATTAATGATTTTCAATGAATTTTATTTTTTTACTGTTGGACGCCCAAAATGAGAGGTTTTAACCTTCTTTATTTGACTTCAGGACTATTCTAGTCACGACTTCAAAATTTTTGGTTGTGACCTGAAATGTGGTCACGACAGGGAAAATGGTGTTGCAACATAAAAATGTTCTTTCCCTCCTTTATTTCAGTCGTGACCTCAGTTTCATTATTTTGACTTTCTTTTCCACTTTTTATTTTTCACATCCAGCAATTCTTGGTTGCAACTTTTGAATTAATGTTGCGACCCCGAACGCATAAACTTTTTCAATTCACAACAATTTTCAATTTATTCAATTCCAAATCAAAGCAACTACAACTCAACTCATCTTCATCATGCACAAATTCAACAACTTCCACTATGCATCACATTCAAAACTTAAGCGCAAAACAAGATAAAAATTCCCCGAACTTTCCAATCATGCTATATCGAGCCAGGCTTTTAAAAAATCGAATCAAGAAATATCTTTGCCCCTTTTTTGGTCTCTTATGCGAGATTGAAGTTTGATTCTGAGCTCCTCCTTTTGCACAATCTTCATTGTCCTGTAAAACTAAAAAAAAAAAAAATTCTTTACCTACTCTTCAATCGATAATGAATAAAATCAAATTAAGATATTAGAAATTTAAACACAGAAATTTGTAAACTATATATGAAAAACAAAAATTTAGAATCAAGGCGGTGTGGATTGCCTTCCACAAAGGCTGCTCAATTTGTAATTTTAGTCTTTAGTGGACTTTCTCTTGCCATTGTTCTTGTTTCTTCCAATTTCCTTTGTTGAAGAGAGTTACTCTTCTAATTTCTTTCTCCCCGAAGATAGTGCTTTAATCTCACGACCATTAACTTTGAACTCCTCATGATTCTTTGGATCCCCTAAGTGTCAGCTATTGTGTGCTTGATACCACGTAAATGGTCCACTCCATTTGGACTTCGGCTTTCTGGAAGAGTCTTAGTGCGGAGTTGAATAACAAGACGATCTCACATGAATTCCCTCCTCGAAATTAGATTGATCATGCCATTTTTGTTTTATCCTTGTAAATTACGCCTTATCATGAAGCCGTTCTCAGCTCTTCCGATTCATTTGTTAGCCTCTCTTCCTTAGCAGCTTTAAAATCAAAGTCTTCTTGATGGCCCACATAGCCTTATATTCCTAGCTCGAAAGGTAGGTGACAAGGTTTTCCAAGACAAGCCTATATGGGGTTCGATGGTTTAAAGCGATTCTGTATGCCAGGAAGTGCATCATCAAGCAGACCAATCTCTTACTGCTGAACACCCATTCTTTCCGAATTTTCTTTATTTCCACCATTGGAAATTTAAGCTTGCCCATTTGTTTGAGGATGATAATGAGCTCATAATGTGTTTGATACCATATCTTGCTCGCGAGTTTGTCGAACACCTTATTTGAAAAATGGCTCCCTCCATACGCCTAATTAGTTCTGGGTGTTCCAATCTGGCTGAGAATATTTCTTTGTAAAATCCACAGTTGTATTGGCATCATTCTTTGGACAAACTACGCCTCTACCCATTTTGATACATAATCCCACGGTAGAGTATAGCATATATTTCCAATGAAATTGGAAAAGGCCCAATAAATCCATTCTATACATGACATTACCACGGGATACCTTCTGGGGGCATCTCATGCCTTTGCGTGTTCCATTCTTTGGCATTGATCACATAACTTCACCCATTCAAAAGCAGTCCTTAAAAATCTGTAGGCCGGTAAAATCTGATGAAATTTTGTGGGCTGTTTACATCTCTACAAATGTCCTCCATTTTGAGCCATGACATTACTTGTAAAATCTTTGCTTTGCTCACATACAGTACACATCTCCTTATAATCCATCGGCTCCTCTTTTAAACAATAATGGGTCATCCAGACGTAGTACTGTTGTCGATCCTTAGCTTCTTTCTCTGTGGTATTGAATTAAATTGCATAATTCCACAAACTAAAAAGTTCCTTGATATCAGCATACCAGGGTGATTATGGGTGGCCAGTGAAATACTTGCTCATCTGGAAAATTTTACTTGCTATTTCTCTTCTTTCTTCTTGTCAGATTTGGGTTTTCTCTACTCTTGACCAGTGATCGGCTATCACATTGTCACTACCCTTCTTGTCTTTTATTTCTAAATCAAATTCTGTAATAATAGTACCCACGATCAAATCTTGGCTTTGCTTCTTTCTTTGCCATTAGATATTTAATTCTTTGCATGATGGGTGTGTATAACAACATAAGGACCCCAAAATGTATGGCCTAAATTTTCACATGCAATACTGTTGACATCTCCTTTTAAATTATTAGAGTAATTTTCTTGTGCTTCATTAAAAGGTTTGCTGCTCAGTATGTGTAGCAGCTTTTTCATATTTACGTCCCAATCTGACTCCCTTTGCAAAATCAACGGCATCACACATGATTTCAAATTCTCTGTTCCAATCTGGTTTTGCCATGATGGGAGCTTCAACTAGTCTGGATTTGATTTCTTCAAATGCTTTATGGTAGGATTCATCAAAATAGAACTTAGTATCTTTTTCCAGCAATCTGCATAGTGAATTACAGCAATTTTGAAATCTCGATAAATCTTCTATAAAATCCGGCATGTCCTAGAAACTTGATTCCCTTGGCTGTAGTGGGTGGCATTAGATTTCTTATAATTGAAACTTTGCTTGGTTTACCTCGAGCCTAGCTGAAATCCATGTGCCACTAAGACAATTCTTCCGTAACCATAAAATGGCATTTTTTCCCCAAATTCGAACTAGATTCTTGTCTTTGCACACCTTTAATCTTGTCCCAGGTTATAGTGCTTGTTCAAAAGCTTGGATCCATACCTAGCTGTAAAATCATCCATGAAGATCTCCATAATAACTACCTTAGATCGGAAAATATAGACATCATGCATCTTTGGAAGGTGCAGGAGCATTACCTGAGCAAATGGCAGTACTCTAAGCAAAAGTACCCGATCAGGCATGTAAAAAGTGGTTTCTCTACGATCTTGATTGCAATGCTTAATTTGGTTATATCGGAGTATCCATCAAGAAAACAAAAATGAGAAATTGTCACACTTGACCTATCCGGCGCTCCCGATCAATGGCGGAGAATGATCCTTTAGTTTGCGGTATTGATTTTACGTAGTTTAATACACACCCTCCATCACATCCACGAGTTCTTGTGGAATCGATTCCATTCTTTTCATTTTACGATCCGCAGTGAATCCACCTTTCTTGAACACATGCTTGGGCTTGCAAGAACTATACGAGTATAGCATATATAAAACTTGCATTTAATTTGAACTTCTTTACGACGGCTTCTTTAAATCAGGTTGACCTCCTTTGATGTTGATGCTCACTTAAGTTTTTGCATTATCCCCAAAGAATATTTTGTGCATGCAAATGGAGGGGCTGAATTCAGATCCTCAATCGACCAAGCAATTGCTCAGATTTTCGAATCACCAAGAACTGCTCACCTACCAACGCAGAATCGATATGATAACTCGGTTTTCTTCTCGGTTCTAGAAACTCATATTTTAAATGATCGGGCAATTCTTCAATGTCACTCTTCGCACTAGTTTCGTCATGAGTTTGCTGCTTCGTTGCTTACTTCATCTTGATCAAGCTTTCATTTATACTCGAGACTCGTTTCCTTTGTTAAACAAATTCAAGGTAGTACTTCACAATCAAGACTCTCAAGATACCGAAATTCATCTCAATTTCATCGATAGAGTGTTGAAGGACAATCATTCAATTCATCATTGAGAAGACTATTGTTTCATGCCCATACAACTCGTCTTCCTCTACATTAGGATGTTCCACTCCTATTAATATTAAACGCATCGGCTTCATTTCCAACCCCGAGTGTCAATTTACCTTCTCATGTCTATCAAGGCACCCACAGTTAAGAGTGTCTTCCCAAAGAACAGGAACTCAGATCTTTCCCTCCATCTTCATGATACCAAAATCCACTGGAAGATGAATTTCCCAACCCGACAAGTACATCTTCAAGAATGCCTACGGCCGTGGCATATCTATCACCCATCCGCAATGTAATTGTTGTCAGTAAGTTCCCAAATTAAGTCTCCGTACAACCTGATGTGAGGCATCAAATTTATACTTGCTCTAGAATCACATAAAGCTTTCTTGTGAATCTCATATTTCCCCATAGCGGTAGAATTGTGAAACCGCCAGTGGTCCTTCATCTTCATTGAGCCAGATAAATGGCACCGCGTAGCACTGCTAACTATACCCTCCTACCTATCTTTCTTTTCTTGCTCAGCATTTCCTTCAGAAATTTTGCATAAAGAGGCATTTGGCTAATCACCTCTCGCAAATGGATATTTATTTCATTTTCAAAATATCCAAGAATTTAGAAAACCTGTTTCTTTCTCGACTTCCAAGTCTCAGGAATGGCACCGAAGGTGTATAGCCGGTACTCCTTCCTTCTTGGTCATTACTTCTTTCTCGAATCGTTCAACTGGCCGCTCTTCTCTCCTTCCTTTCATCTCTTCTTTTCGCCCCATTTCTTCTTTCTTCTCGCTCTTTGTCGCCGTCAAATCCTTCCCACTTTAATCAATTCATGCAGCCTAAATTCCGAGTATCACTGGAATGTACCCTTACTCGATTCGCATATTTAGCCGCTCTTACTTGTGTCTCCAAATTTTCAATGAGGCACTAGCATCTCTTCTTAAAACATTATGCATCGACTTGAAAGCTTCTAAGTCCGATAGCTTCGTCTTCATGGAATTGTAATAGCTTCCTTGTTGTCCTTTGGAGAACTCGCAGTTATTTGTTCTTCAAATGGTCGGGTCCTCCTCCGACCCTGATTATTCATTTCTCGCTTTCACCTCCCTGGGCCGCTACTGTGAACCTCGTGGCCGCCGATATCCTCGCCGAGGATTCTCGCTCCATGCCTCGCAATTGTAATGCCCCTCCACCATATGAAAAAATTCTCATGGTTCCTCGCTACGATCAGTGTGTAGGCAAAGTTAGGATTTGGCTTGAAATGATAACTTCTTGGCTCACTCACGTACTTAACCTCCTCAAGAATGATACAAGAATCTTCTTCTATTAGCACATCAACATTCTTCTCATGTTTCCTTTCTACGCTCCTATTTCATGAGCAAAGGTGCATCTTCCTCTTTGTTGGGTCCATCTTATGCATTATGGCATCCAACTTCGCCTCCATGGTCACATCTCGTCAAATTTCCATGACCCCTTTTCCCTCCCTAAGTATTTCCTCTTGAAAACTCGCATGGAGCTTTCATGTTGCATTTTGCTAGGTCTTCATCGATCTCTCGCCTTCAAGACTTTTACGCTTGAATGTTCATAAAGATGAAGCATCGATAATACCCTTAGATGTATCATTTAAAGTGATGATACACTATGTCCATCTCGTTTTCAAATCTATGCCATGCATCGGCATCTCTTCAAAGAACTCCTTTTTGAATCTTCCTAAGCTACATAGCTCTCATCTTCCCCATTGAATACTATTATCTCTCTTCTTCTCTCCTCGGGCGATTTGGGAGACCCGCCAAGTAGCTTTCTACCAACTCTTCCCAAGTATCAACCTCAACCATATGGTAAATGATTCATACCATGTGGCTGCTATATCTCTCAAAGAAGGGAAGAGAGATGCAATTTTATCACCTCCGGGCTCACCCCATTCAAATTTTCATCAGATTCACCATCCCGAGAAATCTTCCTGTGTGCTCTGTCAGTCTTGTGGATGACCAAGAACCGATGTTGCCGAACCATCGAATCAAGGCCGGCTTTAGTTCGAAATTATTTGCATCTACAAGAGTCGCCCGATTGCATAATATTCTTCCCGAATAGCTCCGTAAACTCCTCCATTGTACCGTAATGGGATAGCCTTCGGGTCGGGTCCTCCGCTCTCGTCCGGGTCATGTCTCTCATCCGCCATGTACTGTCGCTTTTTTTGTCTTCTCAAGCTCCTTAGTGTTTTCTCCAATTCGTTGTCCGCTGAATCGTCGAACTGCTTTCCTATGCATTAAAAGTTTCTGTGAAATCAAACACACCTAAATTAATAGGATTAGTCAAACCAAACAAATATTTTCAATATGGCTTGTTAAAGATTAGTGGCTAAAATAGCCACTACTTGCAAAGCTATTTTTGTTCTTTACTTAAAATGTTCAAATTAGTATTTCCTTCTTTTGTCAGAATATTGATCTATTTAATTCTTTCAACTACTAAGAATCTACGCCATAAAAACTTGTTTGCCTTTTCTATATAGACTAAACTCAAATTAACATAATTACAAGAGCCTTACACTTTCGCATACATGTTACTTTGGATAATTTTGCTTGATAAAATAGTTTCTTAATTGCTCATGATTTAAAAATAAGTGGTCAAGTCTATACACCAAGTGCACGTGTCATACAAGTAGTAAAATCTGAATGTAAGTCCAGGTATCATTCCCACAGAGATTGATAGCGAATTACAGATCAACTACCCAAACTACTAAAATTTCATACTATTTGGACTCAAAACTCATAATAAAGGTTTTATCTAAACACACAAATTAAAAATCCCTATACTATTGAATATATTCAAATTAAGCTAAAACAAAAGTAAATGAATAAAAAATAAATCGGTTTATAAAAGAATGATTGAATCGCCTTCCGTGAGAAACGAAACCATCAATGAAATACAATGGAACAATTAATTCAAAGACTAAAAATCCACGCTTCCTTATGTATGGATCTAATTTTTGTCCAAGATTTCCAATTATTGAATCGATTTCTTCCATATTCACCGATAGGATATCCCGTTTCTCGAAGACAAGATCTAACCACCAATTGCATTCCAAATTTTCTCGCAAGATATGGGGTGTTTTTCTTTCTCAATACTTCACACTCATTTCCTCTCGTTGATAGTGCACTCGCTTTACCTTCTAAGGATTTTCGCAAAATTTACCACTAATCTATGGCTCAACCTTCGCATCTATGGGTTCATCCCTTTCCCCTTTTGATTATATCCTCGAGCTAACACCTGGATTGGAACTTACTTGTAGATTATGAACTCTCCTCGATTATTTATATTATTAAATACACCCCTCCAACTTCCAATTATGAGCGAACGGGGATTTATCAAAATGAACTCGTGAGCTTACCAGTCAATAATGGTAGCCGAACATACTCCGTAAATGAATGCCTCAACCTCGTGAATCTTCGCCTCGCGGTCACGCAGAGGGCATCCTGGATATCATAGTAAGATACATTCCCTCAACTGGTACTAGGTACTATTATCGGGAACTTGTCCATTAAAATCTATTAATCATTAAGTAAAAATCGACCCTGCAAATTGGCCGTAAATCAGGTAGGAAAGATCAGAATTAAATGTAAATCAAATCTCGGAAGAGAAGCCGCTGCTTCGACATCGTGATTGCTAATTAAGAAATGGAGCACCCATCACATACAACCACTGTAATTGCAATAACTGAGAAGAAATGATTCAAAATTTGTCTAGATTTCATAAATTTTCAGGCAAGAATACTTTAAGAAAAATAACATAACTAAAAATCCACTACTCGTTTCGCGCAGACAGTCATAGATTCAAAACCTAAAATTAAACTAAAAATAAAAAAAAAAAATTCTACTTAAAATATACACCGAAGTTCTCTTCTTTCCTTTTCGGGTAGTGAAGATCGGAACCGCTTTACTCTACTAAAGCTATCTATTTATACTCGTAAAAGAATTCCAGGCCGAATCCCCAAATGCTCCGTGGAAATCCAAAGAAAAAGCTCAATATCACCCTGGCGTCGCGACTCTCGTTGATGTCGCATGGACTTTATTCCTGATCGCTTCATGATCGGGCCGCTAATTCTTTTCTTTTAAGTTGCAACCGCTTGTCTCAGAACAACTTTGATTAGTGGTCACGGCATCGCGGTGTGGCCGTGACTTCATTTGCTCAATGTTCCTTCAGTGTTGATGTCGCGACCTCAGTTACATGTCGCACATCATCAGTCTTCCTTCTCCTGCAAACGAGTTGCGACGCCGCTTTGGTCACACTAATTTGCCGCTTGTATGATGACTTCATGTTGTGACTCGATTCCTTTGGTCGCAATTGTGTTGGTGGTCTTCGGTTTCATATCTTCACTTATAGTCGCGACATCATGATGATGTCGCGACCTCGCTTCCCATTCCTCTCTTTAGTTTGCAACCCCGCCTATGCTGCAACTAATTTCTTCCCACTTATTTTCCGTGTCGCTACTCCGCCTGTACGTCGCGACATCAATTTCTTCCTCCGCCTCGCCTTTCTTCAGTCGCGACCTACTAGTGGTCGCAAGATAGTAGTGATGTCGCGACATGAAATGGAACCTTGTATTTAAAAAACCGCTTGCAACCTCTTCTTTTGCAAAGACATCTCTAGGGCTTCATAGATTGACTTGCTCGCGACCGTGAGTGGTGCCTACATCATTCATATCCTTTTTGGTAGTCGCGACATCAGCATGTCGCGACATGAATTTCGTCATTTGATTGTTTCCTTTAGTCTCGACCACGCTTTCTTTGTCGCAACCTCCTTTTTTTCAAGTCACGACTTCAATTTGCTCGCTTTCGCTCTTCTTCAAAGCCAAATTTGTTGATGTCGTGGACTGAATGGTCAAGAACCGAAAGCATTCCCCGTCGCGACTTACTTCCAAATAAGTAATCTCAATTCTCACAAGTAGCCGGCTTCTTCTTATTTTTGCTAAAATTTGAGTTTATGTTATATTTTCCTGCAAAATGAAATTCAGTCAATTATCCACTTTTCTTCAAACAAATCAACATTTATCTCATAATAAACTCGTAAAAATGGATTAAAATCTAATGAGTTTTGCACTTTCATCACAGATACTCCATACTATTTCGTGTTTTGAGGATTCAACATCCTTTAACCTCGTTCTTAGCCACTGATTCATGAGGCGGGTGTTATACCATATTCCCTTCATCAAAAGTTGAAGTTCATACACGAGGAGCGCATTATCACGATATAGTCTGACAGAGATGTTGTTACTTCTTCTGAGCTCGTGTTACATATCAGCCACAGTGAGGATGACCTACTTTTGATTGAGTTTACATTCGATGAGGTCTGTGTCATTTTCGGGCCTTAGAGGATGACAAAGAGGAGACTCCGGTGTCTATGCCTTTCAATTTGCACAACAACACTTTGGTACTTAGTATGATGAGAGGCATGTCCTATATGCCTGGCTTGGGGTTGGGTCACTACCAGCAGGGGCCGTGTGCATTTAATTTTACAATTGATCATGACATACCTTATGGGTTAGGTTACACTCCTACGTAAGACTCCATGCAAGTCATACATGGCTTACGCCGGACAGGTGAGGGCTCACGTATCCGGGTTCCATTCGACATCCCCTCCACCCGTATACCTTCACCGCTAACTACTTTATTGAGGATCGAAAGTACGCACCCCTGATAGGGGTATTGATCATGCGTTAGAGACAAATGGGATCCAAGGCATCCAGCAGAGGCCTTGGAACAGATGTGTTTTAGTTCTGAGACTACTGAGGCACCCGGTGCCCTGATAGTTGCACCTCCATCACCGGGCCGAGCTAGTGTGTTTTCTATGTGTTTCCCCGAAGAGGTCCTTGACTATGACCTATCTATGGATTTAGGGGATGATACTGATGGAGTGACTCTTCCTGATACTTATATAGACGAGATGGACATGATCGACATAGGTCGTATCCCATATGCAGCCCCACACGAGCCCCATTCTTCTTTTGACATGTTTGGAGTTTTTGCTATTGATTTTGAGGATGTGACACTTTATGATGCCTACACTGATGCGATGGACATGATCTAAGACCGTCGCATTCTAGATGTCGCCCCACCCGGGTCTCGCTCCGTTTTCATATGTTTGGGATTTCTATGCTAGAGATAAATGATGATGATGGACTTGCTGCTACTTATATTATTCATAATAATGTTTCTGTTGAGGGAACGTCCGACTTTGTCGACCTACCTCTTTCTTTTGACATTATGTCTAGGTTTGTTACCCGCTTTGATGATATTTCTAATGGTAATAATGACATGAGTATTTTCGAGTATTTGCCTATGTCACATCATTTTCCTTTGATTACACCATCATCGCCAACAACACATATATATGATGTTGATGATGTGGGTGACACAGATGACCCACTTGGCAGATCGGGCTAGATGGATTCTGATGATGCAGGATAAGAAAGTTACACCCATTAATGGGTAGCACTGAGTTGGATAGATTTTAAGACACCGCATCAACCCAGGAGATTAGATTGGCTCTTCCTTGTCTCCCGATGAGAGTGAGTATATTGATCAATCTGCAAGGCTTCTCATACTTCGATGTATTTTCATGGTCATATGAGGTCACGCCTGCTCGACTTTCTATAGTAACATCACTCGCCCCATTCTACCACATGCTAGGCCAGCTTGCGTAAATCGAGGAGGCTATAACCTCAATGGATTTCGCAGTTATGAAGAAATCTCGTATTAAACTTAAGGTCAGCTTTTTAGTGGCCGAGTATCCCGAGTGGCCAAGCAATGTCGTCTATAACAAAAAGGGGATGGCAAGGTTAGAGTTTGTGTAGACTTGTCAAAGCCAAATTTCTAAGGATGATTTTCCTCCCACACAATGATATGTCAAGCAGATAGCACCAGACATTCGATGTCATTCACACGGATTTTTCGGGGTATAATCATATTATGATGGCTCCATAAGATATGGAGAAGACTTCTTTCATTAATGCGGGGTACTTATCGCACGGTTAGTGCCATTTGGTTGAAGAATGTAGAAGCCAATTTATCGAGAGTTATACTACTGCTCCATGACACATGCACAAAGATGTCGAGGTATATGTGGACGACATAATAGTGAAGTCCCGGCACGTGGCATATCACTTAGCGTACCTTTGTTGTGGTTCTTGAGAGGATCGACATTTCGTGTCGAGGTCGAACCCCAAGAAGTGCACCTTTGAGTAACTGAAACGGCTGGACACATCGTTAGCGAGCAGGTATGTAGGTTGATCTTGAAAAGATGAAAGACGTAGCCATACTTAAGTATGCCTTCTCTCGAGGACTCGAGAGAGATCAAAGGCTTTCTGCGTATAATGTTGTATCACCGTTTAATGCTAACAACCGATTGTACATATGTGAGCCTATCTTTCTGCCTTTCTCGAGGAAGAACCAAATTTACACACAAATGATGATTGCCAACGTGCTTTTGAGAAGATTAAGGAATGTCTATTTTCTCCTCCAAGATAGCGTTCTCCTATACTGGGAAGGCACCCCTTTGCTTCCTGTGATTTGTCGGCTTTCAGACATGGCCTTTAGGATGCATGCTAGTCACCAATGATTCAGTGGAAGGAGTGAGCCATCTCATTATCTAAGTAAGAGATGTTAGAAATATGAGTGCAAATGTACATTATGATCGAGCCCTGCTTGGTATCGGGTTCGGGGCCACAGAGACTAAGACATTATGTGATAGAGTATTCCATACTTTTGGTCTCATCACGATTGATCCGTTAAGGTATCGCTGATAAACCTCGCTCTAACTCGGTAGGCTCATGAGATGGTTAGTACTACTGACAGAGTTTGATATTCGTGATGTCACAATAAAATCAAGAAAGGGAAGCGTCATTGGCAGATCATCCGCTTCTTCGTCGTATCCAATGACGTACCACCGGATGATGATTTCCCTAATGAGCAGTTTGTTTCAGTGACTAGTATTGCAGGATGGCGATTGTACTTTGATGGTGCTACCAATCAGTCGGGGTTTGGCATTGGTATCCTATTGATATCACTCCTTTAAGGGCGATCATATTCTGATAAGTCCTACGACATTCTTCTTATCATCACTCCGCTGACTTAATAATATAGTTGAGTATGAGGCTTCATTACATGCCTGGTAGACTCCACTTGATCTTGAGCCAGACAATGGAGATCCACAGTGATTCCAACTTGCTATTCAAATGCATCAGTGTATTTGAGTGACTCGAGATGAGTAGTCAAGCCCTACCATGCTTACTGGATTTGTCAGTCGATAGGCTCGATGAGTTGAGATATATACATCCCCGCCTGCAGCGTGACGCATCACTTGTTGATGCGCTAGCCACCTTGGCTTCCTGTGAATTGATTCCTCAAGTAGGAGGATCTATGCACCACTATTGATCGAGACTAGGTCCTCGCAAATAAATTTCTGTTGTTTGATCGAGGGACGAGGATCAAGATGAGCCTACCCGTACCACGATATTTATCAATTCCCCCGTCGCGCAACACTTACTCCGTAGTCACCTCGCCAAGGATAAGAGAGCATTGAGACATTTGACCACCAGATTTGTTGTTTGTGGGGATGCACTGTATAGGAGATCGCCCGATGGCATGTTGTTATTATGTCTGGACCGTGCCTCTGCAGATCGAGTGATAAGAGAGGTTCATGTAGGAGTCTGTGGCCCACACATGGGAGGTCATATGTTAACGCGTAAAATCATGAGGACTGATTACTTTTGGTTGACCATGGAGATGTGATTGTTGCCGCCTTGTACAGTAGATGTCCGAGTGTCGGGCACAGAGATTCTGATACACGTGCCACTGAAAGCCGTACGCACTCACATCCCCTTGGCCATTTTTAGTATGGGGTATTGATATTATTGGGAAGATCTCGTCCAAGTCTTCCAATGAGCATGAGTACATTTTAGTCGCCATTGACTATTTCACTAAGTGGGTGGAAGCCGCTTCCTATGCTAGATTGGAAGGGTGGCCAAATTCATCAGATCGCACATTATCTGCCGATATGGGGTCCCTCACGAGCTGATTTTTGATAGATGGGTGCATTTCAGGGGTGAGGTGGACACGTTGATTCAGGAGTATGGCATTCAGCATCACAAATCGCCCTCAGGTACAAAACTGGCGATCAATGGGGCGCTTGAGTCGTGAATAAGAATATCAAGAGGATTTTGAGAAAGATGGTCGAGACTTTCGAGATTGATCGAGAAGCCCTTTCAGAATATGGGCCTATCGTATACTTTTTTGTACTTCTACCGGGAGTTACCCCCGTATTCTCTAAAGCAGCGGTAATACGAGGCAACATACTAGTTGAGATTGAGATGGGATCTTTGAGAGTGGCATTAAAGCAGTAGATATCCGAGGCCGAGTGGACCTAGTCTCGTTATGAACAACTTAGCCTTTTGGATGAGAGGAAATTGAGGGCAGAGATCACATGCTCAGTGCCTTATCAGAAAGAAATATTATTCTATGGAGTCAGGAATGCAGTCTAAAGAGGTTTCAAAAAGGTGACCTAGTCTTGAAAGTCCTAAGGGGATTGATCAGCTACCTTAGAGACAAGTTTAGACCGACTTGGAGTGGGTCGTATGTTATTCGAGATTTGACCGAGAGGAGCGTACCGACCGACGTACCTAGATGGAAATCTGCCTACCTGCGAGCCATCATCATGGATCATTGAAGCAGTTTTATGCTTGAGATCATGGTCGAGGATAGGTGGCCATCACTCGAGCCATATTCCTTATTGCACACCCATACATTGATATATCCCATTGCAATTCCTGAGCCCCACATACCCGCTTATTATGGGCCTTTTTTTCATTCAGCCTTTTGCATACCTTTGAGGACTCCGCCCTATGCACTTCTGTATTTATTAATTTGATATGTTTTATACTGTGTCATTCTTCGTTTGTTCTTCTTGCATCATTACATGCTTCTTTTCTCTCCATTTTGCACCTTCACTTTGCTTACCTTGAGTTTTGTTTATATCATCTTGTTTCTTTTCACTTTATTTTCCTCGATGGCATGACATGCTCATGTCCCGAGCTACAGGTTGAAGCCAGTCACACTCCTTCAAGCACCCTTAAGGTTTGATCCATGAGTCTTAGTTTGAGGGGACCATTTGGGTTTAGGATTTGAGGTTCATTGGTTAGATTGTGCTAGTATGGCATTCATCTTACTTTGTTGGTTGTTCGGCGCAAAAAAAAAAAAAAAAAAAAAAAGGAAAAATAGATTGAAGAAAAAGAAAAGAGTTACGCTCCTTTGATATCCACTTCATTGGTATTTAGGATTAGCATGGTTTCCCAGCAATATCATGGCTTGATCATCAGAGGTCATTTTGGATTGAGGGACTTATTTTTCTTTTCCTCGAAAAGCGGGTGAGAGTTATCAGATGATCCTTTCTCCATGGATCCTGAGATACACATTGGGAGTGAGGTTTGGGTTTCCTTTGCATTAGGTCCCTTGGGTCATTATCCATATCACCATTCCCATCTTATGGTGACTAAGCCTCGATTTGCAATCCCCTGATGAGTGGTTCATCATCATCACACATTGCTACACTTGTATCCCACCTTGTTTCCCTACTTTCTTCTACATCCCTTTTCATTTTCTTCTATCCTCATCGATCGTTGTCTCACTTCATGAACGACGTGTCTTTTGGTGTACATCACCTATTGCATGGCATTGTTCACTTATGCGTTGGTCGAGTCGATTTGCTCACATGATTCTCTAGCATTTGGCATTGCATATACAGGGGTTTGGCATTATCTATTGGGTATTTGGGCCTTTGTTTCCCATCATTTCATTCACCTTTCACCCCTAACCTACATTACGGTCCGAGTCGTAAGACCACTCTGAGGCCATGAGATCTCGTGTTTGCTTCGACGCATTTTATATGGTCAAGTTTCGCCTACTGATTGAGTATGGAGTCGACAGGTCTTTGTTCTTGGGAAATATCGAGGGTCACATATTGCCTTTCCATTCAGTTGCTTGCCTCAGGTTTATGATCAGATATAGATGATACAGAGAGTTAGGACCGTTGATGGCGCCTTAGCTTGATGCTTTAACACGTTCACACTGGGGCATACCCCCATCTTTGCATGCTGGCTTTAGCTCTTACACACATGTACACAGGCAGTCCATTTCGCTAAAAGACGTTATAGGCATCAGAGTTTGAGTAAGCCCTGTATTCAATTTGGTTTCTTCATACAATAGAGCGCTTTTGAGAGCTAACCGGGGATCATATTCACGGTATTCATTGACCCAAAGAGGATGCATCGGGGCACTCCCTCATTCATTATCCCTGCTCGCTCTCGCAGCACGATTGCCTTTCCATGATGTATCTAGTGTTTCACTCTAGATATTTGGGCCTAGATATACATACATGGGCATACTTCTATCGCACTGGGTGGATATTGGATGTTATGATTAGTGAGAGGATTCTTTCTCGTGAATAAATATTTGTAATATCATACCTTTGTGACTTTGACTTTATGTGCAAAGTGGGTGGGTTTTGACATGGTATTGATGCCTTGTGACTAAAGCATAGCCCTTCTTTGTGCCTTTGACACATTCCGATCCCTGGGCTGCTTTATTTCTGTGTTCTCCGACATCGCTCCCGACCCGATCCCTCTCGCTTTGTTTCCCCCGGCCCCTCGTATCCCCGCCCGCGCATTCGATCCCTCTTCATTCGTTCTGTTCTCCGGCATCGCACCCGGATTCGATCCCTTCGTTTTGTTTCGCTCCTTCTCGCATCGCCTCCCGGATTCGATCCTTTGCTCACTCGGTTCCCTCCAGCATCGCGCCCGGATTCGATCCCTTCGTTTTGTTTTGGGTTCTCCGGCATCGCGCCCGAATTCGATTCCTTCGTTTTATTTCGGGTTCTCCGGCATCACGCTCGGATTCAATCCCTTCCTTTTGTTTTAGGTTCTCTGGCATCGCGCCCGGATTCGATCCCTTCCTTTTGTTTCGGGTTCTCTGGAATCATGCCCAAATTCGATCCTTTCTTGTTGTTTCGAGTTCTCTGGCATCGTGCCAGGATTCGATCCCTTTTTATTTCTGGTTCTCCCCAAGATCGCAGGCTCTGATTTGATCCCTTCTTGTTTCGAAGTTCTCCCAAGATCGCAAGGTCTCTATTTGATCCTTCTTTTGCTTCGTGTTCTCCGAATCGCGTTCCTGGGATTTCATTATCTTTCCTGCAGATCGCGGTGTGCGCATCACTCATCTCTCCTGCATTGTGCCTCAGATTTCTCTTAGTCTTCCATAATCTGCGGCAAACTCTTCGGGCCCGTTTAGCTTCCTCGTAATCGATAAGGACAAAATTGTTGGTCATCTCGGGGTTCTTTTCATCACTAGGTTCATTTCACTCTTGCATCACATGCACTTCGCAGACCCACGATTCAATTGCTCATTCACTCTAATAAAGAGGGGCATATCGCAGACCAATTCCTGTCCTCTCAACGCTTGCATTTATCCCATGGGTGTCACACTCACCCATCGCTCTCATATGGCAATCGTTATAGGCCATTTTAGGCTTAGTCGAGTCTCCGAGCCCTGGGCTTGTATGTGGTCCATCGAAAGTGCATATGTAGTTCACCTCGGAGTGTCATCGTGGCTTTTTTTTTTTTTTTATTGGCATCGTGCCATAGGAAGCAAGTGGGCCCCCCCGAGGTTTTAACTAAATCGGAGTTTATTGGAATATGTTAAATTAGGAGCACTTGGGCTTGTTTCGATCATATCTCCCTTATCCGAACTCGAAATCATACACCGTTCTTTTCTGATTCCCAACCTATCAATACCCTTAACAAAATTTGAGAATTTTTTGTTATAGACCGACGACAATGGAACCTGCACTTAGCCGCCTGTAATGCATTTTAGTTTAAGCAGGTTCGAATTCGGAGCACCCGGGCTTGTTTTGGTCATATATCCCTCATCCGAACTCAAAATTGTGCACCGTTTTTTTTTTTTTGTTGGACTCATTTTTCTTCAAGGAATACTTTCTCAAAAATTAAGATTTTTTCTCAATCGGATCGACCAATTGGGAACTATACAACCAGTTTGTCAGGCCAGCTTGCGTGGAGCACTATTTTTGTTGATTTTGGGGCCCAAATCCTACTTGTTCAGCTCCATAAAGCCCCGCATCAGTCCTGTGCATGGTTGAGTCTAATTTTGGGCCATGTTATGGGTTTCTTGCAACCCACTTTAGGTCCATTTGGATACTTGGTGGTTAAGGTAAGAAGTAAATGTGGCCAACTATGGACCTTGGGAATAGAGGAGTATTTATGGAGCTGGTGAAGTCCAAGACGGATTGGGGGAGTTCCCGGGACTAAAGGTGCACAAAATGGAGTGAGTTCAGAGGGAAAGAGAGGAACAAAAAATGTGGAAGGAGAAAACAAAATGAAGGAAAGAAGAGAGAAGAAAGGAGAAATTCTCTAGATCTGGATGAGCGGGGTCTCTCTCATTTTGAAGAGGATTTCCTACATATTTGAAGGAGTGGATACCTGGTTTTGGGAAGTAGATAGGGAAAAGAGGGGTGATAGCCGTGAATCCTTACAAGCAATGCTGTATACTTCTCCCGTTTTCTTTTGCGCTTGTCTTTGTCTTTGATGTTTGTAGCCTTGTTTTAGGGCACCAGGCATTGTTTATGTCAGTTCTCAGTCATTCGGAGTTGGAATTGTACTCCTTTTGGGTTTTTGGATTTGTTACTATGTGAGGAAAGTTTTGACCAATTTTGAGATTCCAGCTCAATCGCTCAATCATCCTATTGGGAAACCTGACACCCGCTCATTTTAAGTTTTCCGAGTGCCAGCTAGAGAACTAGGCATCGTTTGTGTCGGGCTTCACCATTCGGAGTCAAAATTATACTCCTATTTTATTTTTTGGATTGACTCAGAGGAAGATTCTTAAAAATTTTGAGAACTTTCAACCGTATGAACCCTATTGGGAACCTGGATCACCGCTCATTGAATTCTATTTTCCGTAATGCATTTAGGGTAATTTGGCATCGCTTGTGTTAGTTCTCACTGCTCGTAGAGCCGAACTGTACATCCTTTGTTTTGTGGGATTCCTTACTATGTGAGGAAAGTTCTGACCAATTTTGAGAACTGTTCTCAACCGGCTGGACCAGTTGGGGAACCGGATCAGGCGATTCATTAGGTTTTATTTTCAAAATCAGCAGTTTGAGGTACTTTGCATTGTTTGGGTTAGTTCTCACTCATTCGGTGTCGGAATTGTATACATCGCTTTGTTTTTTGGTTTCTTACTTATACGGAATGTTCAAAATTTTCGTAATCGTTTCACCAACTTGACCAGTTAGGGAACTGGATCATCCAATTTGTCGAGTTTTGTAGGGGTAGTCTAATTTCAATTTAATTGGAGCTTGTGGCCTTTATGAGTCAAGCCCATTCACTCCAAATCAATGTAAGGCTATGTTTAATGTGGTTCCATTTTGGATTCATAAGAATTAGGGTCTATGCGGGTCAAAGGGTGGTTAGTTAAGCACTAGTAGTTTAGTGTTTTGTCAAGCCCAATTCTTTGAGATGAATAGACATGTTTGTATAGTTGCACAAGTGTTGTAGCATAAATGAGTGACTGAGATGAAATGTAGTAAGCCCCGGCTTCCTTTGTTTCAAGTATTTAATTTTGAGATTGTTGTATGCCCGACCAAAAGTACTAACCTTTCCCATAAAGAGCCGCTAGGGACCACATGTGTATGTGCTTTAATGTTGCAGTGAATTTCATACGTATGCTTGGGTGTTTGAGTGTTTGCATGCTTGCGTTGGTGTTTGTTGGCTAACCTTTGATGTACACGTGGCCAGGGACTACAGGTACGCGCCATTTGCTCTTTTGGTTAAGTGTTCTTAAGCATCCTAGATACCAATTAGGTTGGTTTGATCCATGTTGTATGTTTAGCCTAGGAGACTATCTGATCTTTGACCCATATGCTCCCACATACCCAATTCACTAGTAGAGACTGAGTTCCTGGCCTAGAGGGGTGCTACCTCATATAAGGTACCTTCCCAATAGGTAACCTGATCCTCAGACCCAGAATCTAGTTTTCACAGACCGCTTTTTCCATACTGGAGTCAATGAGGGGTTTTTTGTTCTTACTTGATTTTCCTCGTAATAAATAAAAATAAAAAGTAAGTGGCGACTCCAAACAAAACCGTTCCTCACTAGGGACAGACTTTCCAAAGCTCGAAAATCAATCCTATTTTTCTATTAATTGTGAGTCGCGCCAACCCATGGATCTGGTAGGGTCCACACCTCGGCCATGACTTAGCTAGTAGAGCCATAGTTCGGAGTTCTTTTCCAAGAAGCATCTCTGATGGCGACGTCAGAGGAAAAAGGCAAATCCGGAACATAAATAGCCACATCTCCAATAACATGAGCAGTCCCAAATTCCAACAATAGAGGAAGAGATGGCAGTACACTAGAACACTGAAAAATAGTATCAGCGAGCTAAGGGTAAAAGAGAAGAAGGAAGATGGTTAGAGAAATTATAATGAATGTCTTTACCTTGAGGTTGATTGCCCAGCCATGTTAGGAAATGAAGTAAAATCTACATTGGGAAAACCAAGAAGAAATCAGGGGATGAAATGTTGAAAGAGATTAACATGATGGGTTCTTTTTTATGGGAGTTTTCAAAATTTTCAAACGGCAACTACTGCCATGGTAACCTTAAAGTCTTGCAGTCATTTGTTGGGAAGACATATGGGAAAATCTCTTAAAAATACTAGGTATGTATGACCCAACCTATATAAGACAATATCTTCAGGTTCATCAAATAAAAGGTTGAGAAGTTACCTTTGCGATGCTTATGTGGTAGACGAGGCGAAAAGATCGAGTAGAACGGGAGAGACCAAGATCTACATATAAAGAATGAAAGCTTCGATAAAGGTTTGGTAAGAGGCAAACTCAATTTTAATTTTTTTTTAAAAGACTTTTTCGTTGAAGAACAAAGGATTTGGAGTTCTAAAAAATGAAAAAGCGTATTTCCTAGTTTTTTAAAGACTTTTTCGTTGAAGAAGAAAGGATTTGGAGTTCTAAAAAATGAAAAAGAGTCTTTCCTAGTTTTTTAAAGACTTTTTTGTTGAAGAACAAAGGGTGTTGGAGTTCTAAAAATGAAAAAGGTATCTTCTTGATTTTTCAGTTGGAGAACAAGGTTTTCTAAATTAAATCTAAAAAAAAAGAGTATTTTTTGGTTTCTTAAAGACTTTTTTTTTTAAGAACAAAGGATTTGAAGTTCCAAAAAACCGAAAAAGACTTCCTAGTTTTTAAAAATCTGGGAAAACTTTCTTAGATTATGGGATTAGAGATCATATGGAACATTCATCACAAATCACTTTGACAAAAAGGGACAAATATACTCACTATTGCAATAGGTAAGTTCGGGCTATGGAAGCTAGCCGAAAAAATTAGAACTTCCGATATAATGAGGATTGATGGAGGCCACAACGCTGCCTACGTCTCAAACACCGGCCCTCGGGCCGCTGGTTTGAGGAGTGGTGATGTTGCTTCGAAGCCACAGTGGCAGCGTTTCAGTTGAGTAGCAACTGCCTTCACTAACAACGCATTTAAATTTTTTTTTGCCAAAAATGGGTTTGAGGAAGAAAAGAAAGAAGAATAAGGTGGAGAGGAGAATATGGAAGGTTTTGTACGTAAATCAAAGAGATTTCTTCCTATGAATTTTCCAAATCCCAAAAGAGAGTCTTTTGATGCAGAAGGAATTGTAAGAGGAAGATAAAAAATCACAGGTTTGAAAGAAAAAATAGCATGAGGTTTTTCTTGGGTTATTACTTTAGGCTTTTTCAACTTATCTAACTGGGCTCGGGTTTTGGCTCATTCTTCTCGTTGGTAATCTACATCCAATGGGTAAGTTTCACTTTGGGCCTCATGATAGAATAATGAGAGAAGGGAGAGGAGACCCTTTGACATATAAAATCTTTTTCATACAAACATGGCCCATGGGCCATATTGAATGCGAGGGGCACTTGTTTACACTAAAAATGAATTTTTAGGCCCAAATGGTATTTGAATAATTATTCAGCCCAAAGGGTAGTGGAATAGGCCGAATGGATATATCAAACTCAAACCGAGCTCAACCCAGTCCAAGAAAACCCAAGTCCATGAAAACCCAAGTCCATGATCGATGCCCATGAAAGGGTCCAAGGACATTTATGAAAATTTTCAATTTGTCAAAGTGGCCAACTCAAAATGGTGAGACTTTCTCTCAAAAGCAAGTGGATGATATTTTTTCTCCAACCCGAGTCATGACATGGCAGAACGTGAGCATTTATTGTTAGTGGATAAATGACTTGGAAAACAAGTTGTTAGTTGATAAATGACTTGGAGAACAAGATCATGAGCGGATACGCACCGCTATTGAAGAAGATGGTCGGAGCAGCCATTCAAAATGCCTAAGGTGCCAAGACTCAACTTCAGAGCAAAGCCGACAAAATCAATCATCAACCAACACTCAATAGAGCATTTTAACATTTTCTAATAGTTTCTACAAGTTCATAAGCAATATTTCCAAATTTCTAGCTTATTTTATTTCCAAGTATTTGTTTTCAAAGTTTTCATGCTTCAGTAATTCCATTTCCAATCAGATTCTACAATGAAATTTACTACTTTTCCAACTTGTTCATATAGTTTTCTCTCAGCTTTCAATACATTCAAATTTTCAAAGCATTTTCCACTTAGACTCTAGGGAATTGTCAAGTGAACTAGGGAATCCATTTTTCGCTTGAGCAAAAGGTAAATTCTGCATTATTTCAGTTTAAAAATACTATAATTTCCTAGCACACCCACGCATTCACCAATTCCCGTGCTTTTGTATGTTCTGGACCCAAAATCCAACAGAAACATCTTGTTACGACGTTTTATTTGTATGTGGGCGATTCAGAAGGGCAAAGCATATTCAATCAAACAGACACTATGGTATTATCAAATTTGTAGGTTTTGATCTGATTTATTGTGCTATTAACCTATGTGTGTTATTTAATCTTATATGATTTTTAGCGAATTTGTATATATGTTTCTATCTATCTAGTTCGAATCAATCAAATTATTTTTTTTTCAGAAAAGAAAGTAAATCTCATTATACCATGCATTTTGAATATCATATAATTAAATAAAATATACAACTTTATTGGCTTAAGTCCCAAAATAAAACTTCAAAAACTCTAGAGTTCGATTGCTACTAAATCACGTCATTGTTTGAACTAAAATCTAAAAATTAATATATATATATATATATATATATATATATATATACTCTCATATATATCTCTATATATATATAAATTCAAAGCGGAATTTGTATTTTAGTAACTTGAATTCATTCCGAGCAATAAAAATTAAAATCATCATATGAAAAAATTGTAAAAGTTTGTCTTTAATTTCTGCTTTCCAAAATTTTCCACTTCTGCTCTTATTTTATCTTAGCAACATAGCTCCAGAACGAGGAAGGGGACGGGGCGTGCCATTAACTTAGAACGTAACAAAATTTTGCATTAAAATAAAGAAAATTAAATGAATTCAAGTGATCTTACATAAGTAATTTAGAAAAAAAAAATGAGTTTTTGATTTTGCTGACATAAAGGTTGAATTCCCATAATCTTACCATTTTTTTCCTAAAAAATGGTTTCCTTCATTTTATTAATTTAATATGGAAAATGCTTCAATTCACATAATTTTTATTACTGTTATTAAAATTAGGTTTTAATTCACATTTACTTATAGAAGTTATTTAGAAAACAATTTTTTTTTTGTTAGACCATAAGGCGTCTAGAGCAGCTTTGTACACACACTAAAGAAGCCTTTAAGCTATACCACACCCGAATTAATCTCCATATGAGTTGGGACTTACCACAATGATGGTAAAGTGATTACTACTCAAATAGTGTTATTTTACACCCTTATTAATATAGGTTTTGATTACTTTTTGTTTAGTAATCGCCCTAATTAACCCAGTTGGCATGTTAAGGACCTTGCAATACTACTAATCAAATGTTAGGGCAAGTTTTGTTGTTTTGCGGGGCGATTTATGCAAGAAGTTATTAGATAGCTCAACCATGGAGAGTCCCGAGAGTTGAATTCGGAGTTGCGGTTAGAAACAGAAGAAGAGAGGGCATAAGAGCGAGGAAGGCGAAATTTCGCGACCTTTGCCAGAATTTGCTATTTCTGCCTTGTTCATCTTTGCTTTTGACTTTTGACTTCCTTCATCATAGTTTTGGTTTTCTTCAGTTTGTCCTAATAGCTTTTACTTTGGTTTTTGGTATTTTTGTATTAGGGGTTGGCTAAAAGCCCCGGACTAGACAACGTAAAAAAAAATCTTCTTCATTAATAAAGTTTTTTGGGTGGGAAGCTTTCAGCTCTTCCCGCTCTTTCTCATTTTCTCTCATTTTCCCTCACTTTCTATCCCTTTCTCACTAGCCAAACATCCTCCGAGGATGACAACTCGGAGGATGAGTGGATAAAACCTCTTTCTCCTTGAAGAAGAAGGCTACTAGGCAAAGGATCTGAGGCGAAATTTGAGGGTTCCATGTTTTCATGAGTATCCATTCTTAGTTACTATTCTCCCTTTTTAACTTTAGGTTTGATCCTTTGAGTAACCTTGAATGGTTTTATGAGAAAGTAAGCTTTTAGGCTCGTGGATGCCAATATTTAGATCCATTGATGATGCGTTAGTTATCACTTATGATCCATTAGAAGGTGAGTCAAAGGTGACTTATTGTTTTAACGAATGAGCATTAATGGCCAATGGATGCCATTTTCAAGGATGAATTATTAAGGGTCGAATTTTTATAGCTAAATGAAGGTCGGTTCGGGAAATGACTATAGGTCATTCTCTCTCCACTAATGCGAAGGACCACAGGAAACCGCCGGGTGCCCTAGGAATCGACCCCTAGTCACCTAACACTTAGGGAGTTATTTTTACATTTTAACTTATTTTATTTTCAGTTTTTCTGGCTTCATCAAAACCTCCTTTGTTTTACCAAACTGTAAATCAACGAATTCACCATTTGGCCTTAATTGCAATCATTTTGTCTTGAAAACCCATCCACGTAGTTCATTTCGAGCCCTTTATCTTGTAGTAACCAGCCTGCTATGGCGATGTAGGATGAAATAGGTATAAAGTGCAATTTGATTGAGCCACCCTCGGTGCGCAGAATCCAAATGGCGTTGTATTTGTCGGGGATGGATTGCCTGAAGTGCAAATGACAACATAATAACTGCGGTCTTATCACAGATGGTGAATTACTTTTATTTTTAAATCCCGGTTTGTTAATTTTGTTTCACTGTTTATCTTTTTTAAGCTAACATTAGCCCTTTTAGGTAAGGGTGTTTTTCTTCTTTTTCTTGTTTGGTGTACCTTTGTTTCCAATAGAGGTGCACAATATTCTGATGCGGTCGGGAGTGCAGGCGGGTTGATCAAGGTCGGTCTCACGAATGTCGGAAGGCTGCGATGATCTCAAACATGGGCCAGATGGGAACCTCCCCTCCTATAAGAGCAGTAAAGTGGCTGAGTGGAGAGAAATCGAAATGCATATAGGTCCATGAGTGTAGAGCCCTCCACGGATGAGTGTGCCCTCATGCATTGTGCCTCCAACAAATGCACCATATGGAAATCTTCCTGACCTAGTTGGGGAACCCATAAATCTCTCATTGGGGTGAAACCTCCCAGTATGCACCTCACCACAAACCATAAAGTATTATAGCCTTTGCTCCTACGACCACCCACAACCACTGCGTTAACTATGGGTTGAGCAAGTAATCCTCAACTTGAGCAAATTGGTGGATACTTTTGTAGAGGAGCAGAAGGCAGTCAATGTGCAGTTGACTCAATTTGTAGAAGAGCATAAAGTGGTGAATGTCAAAATAAATCAAAGAATTGATACTGTGAAATATACGAACCAAAGGTAGATGTGCTGGTGAAATTGATGAGAGAGTGACCGCTTTGTGTGCTCCATTTCAAGGCTCACGATCAGGCATGTTCATTCGGAGGGCGAATCCGGAGGAAGAGTGCTGATTGACGCAGTGGAGAAGCATTGTAAGCAATGGGAATGAAGCAATCTCCCCACATTGTGAGGCGGGGAGAACCGATGGAAAGGAAGTAGTGGAAGAGTGAGCCTATTATTAAAACCACTTCCCACAAATTGGTTCTAGATTGCTGCCGAGCCAAACTGACCACATTTGCCAACAGCACCCCTCTCGACGGTGCATCCGCTTTACACACTGCGGCACATTCCAGCACCTAAAACACTCTTTGCTAAGGTCATCCCATACCTGCTTTGCCCATGCGTACTTTAAGAAGTTGGTGGCCTATGTTCAGCTTTATTGCTACATCCGCGGGACATTCAGCCATTTTGCCAGCGTTGCATGGCACGATGGATGGCAAATCTAAAAACCATCTTGGTTCTATATTTGGAGCACTGGACCTCGGTAATTACACCCGACTCCACGGTCTGCGGCGGGCCTCGAGGCTTCCGCTGGTTTTGAGGACTTAGATCTACCGTTTTGTTTTGATTTTTTGGTGTTATTTATTTTATTTTATTTTGATTTATTTTTATTTTTCTTTTTTAGTTTTCTCTAATTTTCAGTTTAATATTTTGTTTTTTTTGCTCATCTTTTGTTTTCTGCATCTTTATTTAATTTTTCAGAAACATTTTGGGTTTATTCTTAGCCATTCTATCTTGAGGGAGGTCAGGGGAAAAATATTATGAGGAATTTTGTATTCCTATAATTTAGCGAAATACTAATAGCAATATCTGACATGAAGCGATGAGCCAGGAACTACCTTAATGGGAGCAGTCTGATCAAAAAATAAAGATTCTTTATATATGTATATATATATATATATATGTATCTCTATATCATCAAAAGTAAAATGAAGACCAAATAGGTGTCTCAAAGGAGTTTTTCTTAAAAAAATGAAAATAAAAAATTCATAATAAATTTCCTTGACCCGATCACCACTATTCCCACCTTTTTGCCATAACCTTTTCAAACTAAGGCCTCAGTTTTTGGTGTTTTTGGATCAGTTGACTTAACAAGGTGTTGAATCTGAAATATAGCTTAAAATAACACTTTTAAAGTGTGATAAAAGGCATGTTTTTGAATTCTCAGATCTGCTTTTTCTCTTTTTCTTCTTTCCCATTTTATTTGTTGATGTCAATTGAGTGAATAAAGTCTCGATTGGAAAGCTTCTAGAGAGCTCTATCAACAATGATTTTGTTTCATCAAAGGTGGTAGTACTTCTTTCCTTGTTCCATTCATAACACGTGAGACGATGTAGAGAATTGGGTTGGGGAGAGTTAAGGAAGGAGTGTTAATTGCTTTTGAACAATTACGTTTTTCTTTGATTAGAATGACTTGCTGATTAATGGTTTTTACAATATAATAAAATATTTTTTTTCTAGTTCATACTTTCGAATTTCTGTTTAAAACCTTTTTTTTTTTTTTGTAAGTATGACTTCAGGTGTAGAGGAACCCAGAAATTTTGTTTGCAATGTTGTTGATGTTTAGAATGGTGTTATAACAGTTGGGTTAGATAACTTTATTTGATTCTTATCGTAATTCTGACCTTTTTTTCTTCCGATGAACTAACCACGCATGCACATTAAATTTGTTTATAGAATTTGAAAAAGCGTCTTGCTTCACAAGGCCTGCAAAATTAGGCTTTTTGTACTTTTGACCACGCTTTAATAGGTTAGGACCACAGACCAAAAGACCAATGAGTCTTCATAAAGAAAAGAGAAAGATAAAAAAGAATTTGTGACACCTTGCCTTGAAACAGAAACAGTGGGGTATATGGCGAGAATCTTTTGAAACTCAGGTGCCCTAAATGTGGTTGAACATAGACACCCCCTAGTCAATTAGTTACATCGGGTGATAATTAAAGGTTAACAATTGTGGTGCTGGGTTCTAGCTCATTCAAAAATTAGGCTGAAACACAGATAGTTGTTGATTAAGAGATCCTTGTGACTTCATGCCACTAAGCCTTAATTAGTTTGAGGAGTCATCGGTGTACCCAGATTACATGGACATTTGTGAGTTAAAATTACCCTGTATTCTAGCAAGGGAGTTGTGTGGAATAAAAAGTGGTCGGGATTGATTGAGGTTAGTTAGTCACGCTAGGTTTTAGACAAAGAGCCCCCAGGTTGGGGAAGAACAAATTTGTTTATTTTGAAACCTAATCAAATCAAAACCCTTGAGGTTGTTATGTCAATAGGGTTGGTTCTCTAGGGTTGAGCATATTTTGATACTTGGGTGCATAACACCTCTTCTTGAGACAATCATTAGGTAGGGTTTTGATGACTCTTGCTAAAGGTTGGGTTTTATCCCTTCCTTACTTTTGAAAAACTTTTTGTTTGCGGACGTATATAGTTCATCTTGCTTTTGATTGCTTTCTTCTTTTTTCATTGCTAAGGGACTACAATGTAATGGGTTAAGTGTGATTCTTTGATGGGTTGGGCAGAATACAATCGAATCCCAGTTTGAATATAAATCTGTGGGGAATTTGAAATTTTATCTATAACCACCACAAGGATCACATGCGTTTCATAAAAACCAAAGGAAGGGCAATTGAAACTTACCTCTTGTAGATCGATTAAGTCGAAGCCTTCACGAGTTTGCAAATATGGTTTAATTCGGGATCTTTCAAGGTCTTGCACTGACGACCACCTACACAAGTATCACCTGAACAAATAATAGACCGATAACATTTGAATGCTGGATTCGATTAGTTTTCACAAATTAAGAGGTCTCTCTGTTTGGTTGTTGCTTGAGTAAAAGCGATAAGAAAAATATATATGTCTCACATATATATATATATATATATATATATATATATATATATATATATATATATATATATATATAAGTCTCCTCAGGGTTTTTTGTTAAAAGCCACGAAGTTTGATATTATTATATATTTAAAAACTCTTTTAAATAATAATTTAAATTCAAATCCTTATCGAGATAAGGAAACGAATTTATTTATATTATTATATATTTAAAACTCGCTTTTAAATAGTGTGTAGTAATGCAATATGATAAACAAATTGTGATTACTACCCCGAGAATAGTGTTATTTTACACCCTTATTAATATAGGGTTTTGATCACTTTTGTGTAATGTCTCGCCCTAATTAACCAAGTTGGCATGTTAAGGACCTTTGATCTTTTAATCAAATGTTAGGGCAAAAGTTTTGTTTGTTTTTCTGAATATTTATACCCAAAGTTTGTTGAGATGTTTCAACCATGGGAGAATCGAGTTGAATTGAGGCTGCGGAGTTTAGAAAGCGGAAGAAGAGAGGGCTTGAAGAAGCCGAGAAGAAGAGAGAGCCTGCAATCTCGCGGCGCAAAGACCGCAGCCCTTTGTGAAATTTCCACCGATCCAACTACAAATTGCCATTTCCTGCCCTTGTTCATCTTGCTTTGACTTTTTGACTTCCTTTGTCACCTTTTTGGTTTTCTTCTCGTTTTGTCCCCCTGTAATAGCTTTTACTTTTGGTTTTTTTAGTATTTTGTATTAGGGGTTGGCTATAAAAGCCCCCAGACTAGACACTGTAAAAAAATCTTCTTCATTAATAAAGTTTTGGGCGAAGCTTTTCGGCTCTTCAGCTCTTTTCTCATTTCTCTCATTTTTCCCTCGCTTTCTTTCCGCTTTCGGTAGCGAACACTCTCAGGGATGACAACTCACGAGGATGAGTGAAATAGAACCTCTTCTCCTTGAAGAAGAAGGCTCTTGGTGTGAAAGGATCTGAGGCGTGAGGGGTTCCATGTTTTCACCTTGGTATCCACCTCATAGTTACTAATTCTCCTTTTTAACTTTGGGGTTTGATCCTTTTGGTCTATAATGGTTATTACTTAGTAAGCTTTTGGGCTCATTGGATGCTTAATGTTAGATCCATTGATGTTCATTAGTTATCATTTACGCCCAGGCCATTGGAAGGTGAGTGGTGACACTGTGTTTTAACGGCGGGAAGCACTAA
Source organism: Tetrastigma voinierianum (assembly GCA_016808115.1). Taxonomy (NCBI): domain Eukaryota; kingdom Viridiplantae; phylum Streptophyta; class Magnoliopsida; order Vitales; family Vitaceae; genus Tetrastigma; species Tetrastigma voinierianum. The sequence continues at coordinate 63,057 of JAEQBH010004230.1, read as the reverse complement.
TGGCCAATGGATGCATTTCAGAAGGATGATTGGTAGGGTGATTTTGCAGCTAAATGAGATTCGGGTTCGGAAATGACTATAGGTCATCCTCCCCAGCGAGGAAGGACCTGAAACCCTCGGTTTGCCTAAGAATCCCAACCCCGGTGAAACTATTACTTCAAGGAGTTCTATTTTACATTTTTAACTTGTTTTATTTTGAGTTTTCAGCATCGAGAGCCTCCTTGTTTTTACCAAACCTTGTCGAACGAATTCACCATTTTGTTCGCACCGGCCTCATTTGTGCGAAGAAAACCCCATCCGTGTTCAACCTAGAGCCACTATCTTTGCGGTAACCATGCTACGTGGGATTAAAATAGGTATAAATTTTGTTGATTAAGACCACCCCCTTAGATGTACGAATGCCGTAAAAGGCTCTATAACAGCAGCTACGTTCCAGAGATCAAATTTGAGACCACTGATTCAACTAAGAGAGACCCCAACCATATCACATATCATGTTCAGCGGTACATTTTCCTGATTTTATTAATGGTAGCATAGAAATACTTCATTCCTCAGTTGGAGTTTTGTCTTAAAATAATACATTTAAAAAATCCAATTTAATAGGTTTTTTAAAATATTGCCTAAACGAGTGCTTAAAATCATAGTTGGTTTTAACTTCTTGATAATATAGTTTAACCAAAAAAATTAAAAGTAGTTAAGCGACTACGGTTTAACTCAAAAAAATTAAGCAAGTGGCGAAACTAGCCTTGGTTTTTAATGAGTACATACTAGTTTGAGCATTTTTTTTGAGTTTGGGATCAAAATGATCCATTTATAAAAAGAAAATATTTATTTTAGGCAACTTTTGAAACTTTTGTCCAAAATGGCCCCCTTATGTCACGTAGTAGAGATGTTTAGATTTTTTATTTTTAAAATTTAATTTAGAAGCCTTAATTAGAAACTGTGGTTTCATTTTTGAACTAAAGTTGTAGATTCTGGCCCGAGGCTTTAGTTAGTAGCTGTTGTGGGGTTTTAGATGTAAATGAAGTGGTTTCTAGCTCTTGGCGTTAGTTCAAAAATGAAGTCGCAGTTTCTAAATACAACTTCCAACTTGTATTAAAAAAAAAAATTGAACATCTTTCTTACGTGGCATAAGAGAGTTATATTAAAGAATAGTTTCAAAAGTGACCTAAAATCAATATTTTCTTGAATCAAAAAAGTAATTTTGACCCTAAACTCAATTTTTTTCAAAAATTTATATTTTTTTAAAAATGTATTATTGAATTTTGGGCCTTAACATGTATATTATTGACATTGTTGTTACCTTGATCGTGTTAAACCTCAGGGGCATGCTACGATGGGTCATGCTTGTGTCAGGTGTCTGGCCAAGGGAGATTGGTTATACAGCGATAGGGTGGTAATACGGAAGTAGGAAGCGGCTTTTTGGGCACGCCACCTGAGAGGAGACTATGTCGCTTGTTCTAGGCAGTGTGCGGGTTTTACCTTACATCGGGGAGTTTGCTTATGAAGAATATTGGTCTCTGTTTCGGTTTCGTCTTCTTTGAACCATTTGCACTTATTGAGACCGACTTCTTGCTAGGTAGAGATAGAGTGTATGCTTTACCCACACAGGCTAACTAGAATTGGTGGTTACGTCATATATTGTTGATCTACGTAGCTTGAGTCGCATTCCTCTCATTCCAATGACCGCTTTTAGGCTCCGCTTTAGCGTGATAAAAAATGACTGTGGAATTTGTGAACGGGTTATGAATCGCTCGAGGGCTGCTAGCCGGCCAGTCAGTTACTATACTCCTTTCTTAGAGGTAGGAGTCTAAGAGTCCATTATAGCTTTGAGTTGCACGGAGTTGGACTCTATTACTCCTTGGGTCACCATAAAGCCTAGAAACTTACCTAAGCTGACTCTGAACGCACATTTCAAAGGGTTGAGTTTCATGTCGTACCTTTGCAATAGCTTAAAGGCCTCTTGTAGATGTTGGATGTGATCGAAGCGTTCTCTGGATTTTACAAGCATATCGTCGATATAGGCTTCCATGGTGGCTGCCGATCCTTATTCGGTATCTTAGAATTATATTCCCGACGTAGAATTACAGGTTGTATAGCATTGTAATACGTAGGAATCCACGGGTCATCTCCCGCGAGGGGAATTAATTACGATTTGGTTGGTCGGTAGGAGCTACTCTCCCAAAAGTGTGATTTAAAGAGGAATTGTGGGGTTGTGTTGTTTGATTGAATGGTTGATTGGTTTTGAATGTTTTAAAACGAGAAGCCAAATTCTTTGGGTTTTAAGTAAGCTCGCTTTTGATCATGTAAGTCCCACCTCTTATTTTACAAACTCATCTAGGAACCATTGATAAATGGTCTTTGATGGAGAATTTATCTTTAAATGCTCTTTGAAAAATAAGGATGATTGAATAATACTAAGCACTTGTTCCCAAATAATACGAACCCTCAGCTCGCATTTTGTAATCGAAACACAGCGTGTCTGCAGGAATATCTCGTTCACCGTTGTCAGAATATAACTAAGATTTACAAAATGTTTGCACAAGTGATTAGCATCACCGCAATCCATTGGCGTTCAAAGAGGAATTGAGGACTATACCTTGATGGGGTGAGTTTCACTTAGTAGAATCCCGGCATTAAGGGATTCAGAACTCCATGGAACTTATATGAACAATTATCATTGAAGAATCTAATCATAAAAATAATACTTTTAGAAAATCGAATTCAATTGCACAAAACTTCTAAGAATGAAAGAATGTGAAATACTATGATTGAAAGCGAAATAATAGTTCACTGCTGAAAGATTACAAATTACTTGAATGGTAAAAACACCAAAATGAAAGAGTCTTCAATCTGGTCTATAAAATTCAACTGAAAACAATGGAGAGAAACTCACTTTTATGAGAAAACCTAATACACAGATGTCAAAAGCGCCTCTTCCTTCACCTCTTCCTTTTATGCCTCCACTCGTGTGATTTTCATTACGGTTAGTTGACAAAAGGTGCGCTACGTTCCAGCTTCCGAAATCCTGATCAAATCTCATGAATTCCATGCGGTGTCTGGTACACTTTAATGATGTACGGTACACTTCATCTGTCCATTTTACGCACATGTGTCAGGTACATTTGGGGTGTCTTGCGATTACCACGTTGCCGCCACTTTTAAGCGGGTGTCTGCGGTACACATTAATGATGTCTGCGGTACACTTGGTCCTCACGGTGCTTTGGTGTATTGCGCTGAAGTTCCCGAGACTTCAATCAATTGTTCGCCGCATCCTCGGTGCTTCATATTGGCTTCTGGGACATACATCCTTGTACACTTATGTTTTAAACACGAAAAACACACTGAAGTCTAAAGCTTTTACAAAAAATTAAAAATTTTCATCAACATGCCAAATGTGGGTAAATTGCTTAATTTTGGATGTGCTAGAATTCTACTATAATTATTGCTGAATGTGTGCATTATCGGTGTTGCTGACAACGGTTGGAATATCTCGATTACCAATCTTTATTAGGTTCTTGATGAGTGCTAAAACAACTCATTCTTATATTATACTGGCGTCAGTCTTCCATTTTCTGTTTATTTTAGAGTAATTTTATAGTTTTGTGGCTAGAATCACGATTTGGTGTCACATTTGTGAATGTAGACATTGGGGCGAAAAGCGTGATGGGAAGCGAATTTTGGAGCAAATGGGAACAAGCGATGTTATCATCGCGTCGCGGCGTCTCCACTTGTGGCAGCCAGCCACGTCGCGGCGTCTGCGTCGCGACGGTCGACTCGAATCTGCACCCTATCATTTAAAGTCACGAAGGGGTTGAGAAAGGGGGTATCGGGAAGCGTCACGAGCGAAGGCAAAAGAATTCGGAAGCGAGTGACCTGGGACTTCGAGGAAGTGCCGGAGATTTGGCCTTCCTTTCATTGTTTGGATATTTTCGGATAGGAGAATGATGTTTTAATTCTAAACATTTTCTTCTTTTCATTCATGATGTTCTAGATTTATTTCTACAGGGTTATATTGAACTTGTCATATGTTCATAGTTAAAGTTTGAAACTATATTATTCGGTTATTTCTCAATATGTTGTAACTATTCTATGCCTATGATTTATCGTATGTTGATGTCGGCCAACATTGTCATAATTACTGCTTGGAGATCAGGATTCGAGAGATGAAGGGGTATTCGGGGATCACAGATGGGAGTAGACTTCGAGTTGATTCGGTAAATAGAGATATTCCGAACTGAAGGTGGCAGTGGGGTTAGGTTGATAATGCATTTCGAATCTTGAGTCGGGATAGAGATATACCCGATTCTATTCGCAGAGATGGCGGATATACCTTGAGAGAGGATACCTCGTAGAAAGATCACCTCGCCATTGACATATTGTAAATATCTTTTGAATGTACTATATTTAGAAGATTAATCCATTGAGCGTGACAAGGGAGATACAACCTAGGCTTCAAAACCAATATTTAATTGAATCAATAGTTTGAGTGAATTTTTACATGTTGAATTCCCTCACAGAGTCATCTTTCGGATATTGTCTAAAAAGCGGAACCTTTGTAATTGATACACGTCACGTGGATCGATATCTGTACCACGAGTACACTATACTACTTGGGGCGACGCGTGCACTTGCGCATATAGGCGTATATTTTATACCTTTGCGTTTTCCGCTAAGTTTTAGGCGCCGATTGCGGGACGGAGTTTAAATTGATATGAAATTAAGCGAAAGCGGATGTACCAAAATTTTCTTTACTTTTGTTTTGTTCTATCTTTACAAGTACTTTGAAGTAATTTGGTTTTGTTAGTTCGTGTGTTTTAGCGGTATAGGTTTCGATAAGTACACATCGACATCGAGATCAAACTAACCAACACTGTTCGATCTGAGCGAGAAAGACTTACGCACGATTGCGCGAACGAGCGGAGCAGTTAGAAATCAAAAGTCATGGAAAACGAAGAACAAGATCTTGGCATTGAGCAGTTGAACCTGGAGAGGCGAAATCGGAATCATGGGAGGAATCAAGCACCTAGACCCGTTTATACGGCCGGATGATCCGCTGTGTTGCATTAGGCGAGTTCGTGTTACCACCCATTGTTGTTCGGGCGGTATCAAGCGACCTTTATTCAAGCAAATAATTTCGAATTGAAATTAGTCACGATTACAAATGTGAGGAATATCTTGTTCATGGACTACCCCATGAGAACCAGACATACATTTATTGCTTCCTTGAGTTTGCGATACTATCAAATATAAACGGAGTTCTTGAAGCTCTAAGGTTACGGACTATTTGTCATGAAGTTCACTTGGAGATAGAGCGAACATTGGCTAACGGAGTCAACCACCGGATTCCATTACTACATGGAATAATTTAGTGCAAAATTTACGACCAAGTTCTTTGCAGAGTCGAAAATTACTGGCGGTGCAAGAAATCAATACGTTTGGACAACTTGAAGGGGAGAACCTGGCAGAGGCATGGGACAGATTTCACGAATTATTACGGAAGTGCCGCGCCGCAGGCTAAGCGAGGATGGATGCAAGTCCACACCTTATAATGAGTACGGCCTTGACTGAGCAATGATTGATGCCTCGAATTTGGAGGAACCTTGATGAAGAAAACCACGAGACCAAGCCCTATGAAATCTTAGAAGATCTTTGCGACTAACACTAATCGTGTAACCAGAAGAAAATTTACCGATGAATACAATAGTGCTTACGAATAATGAGGTCCTTAACAACTTTGGTGAATCATGTGCTTTGGTGACTAAGCGATTGAATAGGCGACGAGGCAGCGACGCCATACAAACTAATCCATGGGAATTATGTGACTTTTGTGGAGGCAAGCATAATAGCTCAGAATGCCAGCCAGGAAACCCTACGATGGAAGCGGCTTTAGTATGTGTCGGGTTTAGTCAGAATCAACCACAGCGGCAAGGACCGTATGGGAAACAGTTATCAGAATCAGGGCCAGGGGTGGCGTAATAATCAGAACCAGAATAGTCAGAACAATCAAGGGTATGGGTGGCGTAATAACCAGAACAATATGCCATCAAACCGAGCTAATGAACCACCCTCTGAGAAAAAATTGGATTTAGAACAAGCTCTAGCACAGATGTTAACTTCCCATTCTGCTTTCATGAATGAAACTAAAGCGAGCATACGAGCGAAACCTTGAGTTAAACAATCAAGCGGCCTTGGTGAGAAGTTTGGAGGCACAAATAAGGCCCAAATAGCAAACTACTTGTGTGAAAGGCAATCGGGTTCTTTCTTAGAGCAATTCCAGAAGTTAACCCGAAGAGATGGGAATAGGCATATTAAGCGATCATCTTTGAGAAGTAGAAGAATTGGAATCCACGGTTGCAACCCCGATCGTAGAAACGTTAGAAATGAAGGTCATTCGGCCCGAGCAAAAGATAGTCACGGGCAGCGACCCAAAGGCTTGATCATGAGACCTCTATTGAAGCAAAGGCCAGTATACCGGTTCCTTACCCACAGCGTCTCAAGAAGCATAAACTGGATAAGCAATTCACGAAATTCATGGATGTGTTCAAAAAGCTGCATATCAATATCCCATTTCTTTGATGCCTAGAAGCGGTCTTGATTATGTAAAATTCATGAAAGACTATATTGTCCCATAAGAGATTAGTTGATTTCGAAACGGTAGACTTAGCGGGGAATGCGATTACCGTCCTTGAAGGAAGGCGCCGCGGGGAGGCTCAGGATCCGAGGGCGGGTTTCACTATCCCTTGCACAATTGGAAATGCTATTTTTGAAAGAGCACTATGTGATTTGGGTGCCAGCATTAATCTTATGCCCTTATCCATTTTCAAGCGTTTGGGATTAGGAGAAGCCCGCCCGACTACAGTCACTCTTCAGCTTGCAGATAGATCTTTGAAGCATCCTAGAGGGATAATAGAAGATGTCTTAGTAAAGGTCGACAAGTTTATCTTTCCAGCAGATTTCATTGTTTTGGACATGGAGGAAGATAAAGAAATACCAATAATCTTGGGAAGACCATTTCTTGCAACTGGCAGGGCAATGATTGATGTCAGGCGACTGAGCGAGTCTGAAGAAGAAGTAAGGTTCAATGTGTTTAGGCCGTAGAGACACCAGTGATACTTGCTTCATGGTAGAAATGGTTGACATTTATAGTGTCTGGCAAAGTGGTCTCCGCCCGACCCTTTGGAGACTAGCCTAGTGGAGAATGAGTCGAGGAGCACGAGGCGAAGAGGCGGGAAGAATATGTGAATGGATGGACTTCGGACACAATGAGACGGAAATACTTGAATCTACAGGAGAAGGAGTTAAAGCATGATCCATCGATTGAGCCACAAGATGGAACGAAGCCTCACCTGGCCATGAAGTATGCATACCTTGGGGTAAAATTTACTACCGTGATCATCTCAGCATCTTTGACTACCTTTAGAAGAAGAGAAATTATTGAGAGTCCTTCGCGATCACAAGCATGCACTTTCGGATGGTCTGGCCGTCCCCAAAGGTCGGTCATACATGTGTGCATGCATCGTATTTTATTAGAAGATGGACATAAACCTTCAGTGGAAGCGCAGAGGAGGTTAAATCCGACAATGAAGGAGGAATTCGTCAGAGTAAAGAAGTGCTAAAATGGCTAGACAACTGGAGTGGTTATCCATTTCGGGCAGTGCATGGGTAAGCCAGGTTCGGGTGTGGTGCCGAAGAAGGGAGGAACTCATTGTCATCAAGGTACGAAAACAACATCTTCTTTGCCGTCTAGAGCACGAGTTCACCAGGGTGGAGGATTTGTATTGATTATCGGAAGGCCGAACAAGGCCCTTTCGAAAAGATCCACTTTCCTTTCTTGGTTTCTAGATCGGATGCTCGATCGACTACTTGAGTTATGAATATTATTGCTTTTGGATGGATATTCGGTTACAGCAAATTGCAGCCACGAAGGTCGGGAGAGAGACAACATTCACTTGTCCTTATGGAACATTGCCTTAGGATACTTGATGGGTATGCAATACACCAGTACTTTTCGGTGATGTATGATGGCCATTCTACGACATGGTGGAAAAGACGATTGAGATCTTCATGGACGATTTCTCAGTAATGGGAAATTCATTTGATAATTGTTTAGAAAACTTGAGAGCTGTACTGGCAAGATGTGAAGAGACCAACTTAGTTCTCAATTGGGAAAAGTGCCATTTCATGGTACAAGAGGGTATTGTCCTTGGACGCCAGGATCTCAATGAGAGGATAGAGAGGTAGATAGAGCGAAGATTGAAGCAATCGAGATGTTACCTCCACCCTCGTCAGTAAAAGAGATTCAAAGTTTTCTAAGCCACGCTTGATTTTATAGGCGGTTCATCAAGGATTTTTCACAAATTGCAAAGCCCGTGCTCTAACCTACTATTAGTCGAGGATCCCATTTGAGTTCGGTCGCAATGTTTGCATGCATTCTAGTGTTGAAGGATAAGTTGGTTTCGACTCATTGTTGTGGCACAGTTAATTATTTTCCATTTGAACTCATGTGTGGCGCCAGCGACTTTGCGGTGGGGGCGGTTCTTGGCGGCTTGAGAAAATCTTCGGGTAATCTACTATGCTAGTAGAACCTTGGTGATCTTTCGGTGAATTATGCCCTCTGAGAGAAAGCGGTAGCCATTGTGTTTGCTTTGACAAGTTCGGGCCATGTTGATTTAACAAGGTCGTGGTGCACAACGGTGTCTGCCATTAAAGTACTTGATGACTAAGAAGATGCAAAACCCAGATTAATTCGATTGGGTCCTCTTGTTGCGGGGAATTTGATGTGAAATTAAAGACAAAGAAGGCAGCGAGAACTAGTAGCGGACCATCTTTCCACGGTGGAAGGGGCGGAGATGATGTCCCGTTGAATGGCGAATTTCCGGACGAGAAACTCTCTGCTTATTGAGGGAAAAGAGGCGGAGTTCCATGGTTCGCGGATTATGTAGCAGAATTATTTGGTAGATAAAGTAGTCCCTCAGATTTAACTTCTCCACGAGGAAAAAGAGGTTTTCGCACACCTTAAACACACTACTATTGGGAGGAGCCAATTCTTTACAGACACTGCGCTGATCAGGTCATAAGGAGATGTGTACTTGAAGATGAAATGCGAGCATTCTAAACCATTGTCACACTCTGGAGTGTAGTGGACACTTTGGTGGCGAGAGCGATAGCTAAGGTGCTTCAATCCCGGTTTTTCTTGCTTCCTTGTTTAAAGATGCTCATCAATTCGTTTCCACTTGTGACAAATGTCAGCGAATGGGGGAACATCTTTCTAGAAAGACGAGCCACCCATGCATCCCATGTTGGGTAGAATTGTTTGATTTATGGGGATAGATTTCATGGGACCATTTCACATCATACAACAGCTTGCTGCATCTTGTTGGCGATAGACTATGTCTCGGAGTGGGTAGAAGCGATTCACACGCGCAATGATGCCAAGGTTGTGGCTGAAATTCTGACGATATATTCTCACGTTTGGAACTCCTGAGCCTTGATCACGGATAATGGTACCCATTTACGCAGCCAAGGTAATTGACAAGGTCTTGTAAAAGTATGGGGTACGCCATCGTACATCTCTTGCATACCATACGCGGTCAAGCGGACAGCGGGGTATCGAATCGAGAGTAAAATACATTCTCGAGAGAAGGCAGGTCGCAGCTCAAGAAGGATTGGTCTAAAAAGATGGACGATGCACTCTGGGCATACCGTACAGCATTTAAAACTCCTTTGGGTATGTCACCGTTCAGAATCGTTTATGGTAAAGCGTGTCATCTTCCGGTGGAATTGGAGCATCGAGCCTATTGGGCCACTCGACAGTTAAACATGGATAGTACATTGGGTTTGTAGCTTATTTGCTTCAACTGTTAATTTGGATGAATTCGGAAAGCAGAGCTTATGAAACGCCCGCATTTATAAGGAAAAGACTAAAGCTGGCACGCCAGACACATCGCTAGAAAGGGAGTTCACGGTAGGATGACAAGTTCTTCTATTCAATTCCGCTAGCGGCTTTTTCGGGGAGGTGAAGTCTCGATGGTCGGAGACTCCGCGGTAACGAGGAGTCTTTTCACACGGTGGGGCGAAGTTACACATCTTGAAGGCACATTCTGATCACTACCCGGCGGTGAAGCCATATTATGGGAGCGAGTTTCTGCGAGACAAGCAAATCATTCCTTTGGCGACAACGAGGCGAGATCACATTAAGAGATCTTAGAGTTCGGGCTCCGGCGTGCGGCTCGGGTCGTTGAGCTAACGACATTAAACATAAGCGCTTCTTGGGGCTGACGAGTGTTTCTTAAACTTTTCCTTTTTTCTTAGTTCCAATTTCTATTGTTTATTTTCGACGGCCCATAGGGTTTCTAGCTTTCTCGTGTCGGTGTTTCTGCTTGTTCGTTTAATTTCAGAACCCGTAGTGCAAGCGTGGAAGGATTCGTTCAAGGCATGCATTACAAGTCCATAAAGTCCGCAATGCAGTGGGGGGTTCATGATCGGAGAACATCAATGCGCGCAAATTTATAGTGATCCATAACCTCTACGTCGCGTCGGCGTGGACCTCCCATGTGACGTCAGGTGACCCTACGTCGCGTCGCGACGTGGGTTTCAACGTCAGCGGCGTCATTTTCTATGCTCTGCATCCCGCGTAGCGGCGTAGGATTTCACGTGTGACGTCATTTTGTATGTCTGCATCGCGTCGCGTTGGATTCGGCATCCGGCGTCGTCATCCACTCTGCGTCGCGTCGTGGCGTTTTGCCTCCAAACGTCGCGGCGCGTCGGCCAAACGAGCTCTGTCGCGTTGCGGCGTGACCTCGCCGCCGCGGCGTCTGCGGTATTTTGTTTTAAGCCCGGCGAGTTCATTTTACGGTGCCCTTTTCCTTTAATAACTTCACGAAACCCTAGCCTCAGCGCACTTGCCCTGCGGACTGCCAGGAGCCTTTTCCCACGCGGCGGAGGACCTACAGCATTCTCGACCACTATTATTTGCCCCTCGTGTCACCCGCGCCCCACCTGATTCAGAGTCATTGTGGCATTCCCATCGTGTGCTCGGTTTCCACTTCTGGGACATTTTCTAAGTATCTTTGTACTCTGGGTTGGTTTAGGGTCTATTAGGTGCTCGTTTAAGGGGTGCATTAGGTCTAGTGTAGAATTAAATTGGTTTTAAGGAGTTTGAGTCTTGAGTCATAGTTAGTTTTTCTTTAGCACGCTGGTGTTTATGTTTTTGTCTGAGTCGAGATTGCCCGCTGAACACCACCACGTGTCTCTGTTACAATATGTGTCGGGTGGGGCCAAAAATTGCCGCCGGCAGTCGGACCATTGAGGGACCCGACTCCCACATTCGACTCTCTCGCCGGTTTGTAAATCTTGCCCGAGTCTTGGCCGTCGATTTGGCACCATTTCGCTCCTTTCGTTCATCAGGAGAAGAAGGTTTCACCAGATGATTTCTTCGCCAAGACTATCGCGGCTAAGGATGGCGTGCCATTGCGACCGCCTCATCAGTGATGGTGTGGTCGCAGTTCTGCGTAATCTCGCATCCCATGTTTTGAAGAAGTCGAGGTGCGGGACGCGTGGTCGACTTGGTGCGGGTAAGTCAATAGTTATTACGATCTAGAGCATGTCGCGGGCCGATTCGGTGGCTCAGCGAGCCTCTGACTACCACGAGATTATCACGGCGTGATGACGTGGAGTCGGTGAGTGGAGAATCAATAGTCGCGGGTCATCGGTCAATTTGAGCGACATTTGGCCTTCATTTCCCAGGTCGCCGCGCTGTCACGTCGCGTCTCGGCCGGCGGCGAGCGTGTGTGAAGTGGCAATGGGCGTGCTTTGGCCCATGCCCGTCTTACGGTGCTGCCGCCGGTATTGGGCGGGTTATCGAGGATTACCATCCTCCATAGCGGGATGCAAAGATGAACTGGGACCGCCTTCACGATCTTTGGCTTATTACAAACAAGGCGAGGGTGCCCGCAGGCGACAACGGCGCGGCCCGCTGATCAAAGCCATATCGTAGCGGAACACACACGGTGTCCCGCGGCTGAGACTACGATTCGGGTCGCGACACCGGGCGGGCGAGGCACATAGTATCGGGCTCGTTATGGATCCTTAAGGCGTCCCGGGGGCATTGGCGATCCCTCGTCGGCCCTCCGCCACCCGGCGGCCTCGGGCGGCCGGCTCACCTCCAGTCCTTCCCGGACAGCGAGGACTCGGTGCTCTCCCTCCCGGCGCTTTGGCGCGTACGGGATGAGACCCGGGAGCACCGTCTCGTCTCCACGGGTTGGAAGCCCTCCGTGCGGATGTGCGTACGGTACTAATAACAGGCCACCATTTTGGCGGCGGATCCTTGCAGGCCCAGGATCTTGACTCCTTGCTTTTTCATCCCCACAGCCTCCACCACCACCGCGGTGTTGAGGAGTCCCTCACCTCTACTATTTCTTGCCACGTGAGGCAGTGGCTATTTATTTGGGGGGGGGGGGGGGGGGGGGTGGTGATCGTGTTTTATTTTGTTTAGTTATGTTTTGTTTTAGTGTTTTTTATTGGTGATCGTGTTTATTGGTTTCTAAACATAATTTGTGTTTCTATTTAGTTCTTGTGTCGACTTATCGAACTCATGTGTAGTTCGTTTTGAGTTTGTATTAGGTCGACCTTATATGTAATAATTCGTGTTTGGTAGTGCCGTGTTAAAAATTGAGGATCACTTTTGGAATTTGGTCAAGATTAACATGAATGTTCAAATGCATACAATGTTTTGATGCTCGATGGTAGGTTGAATAGATGGAAAGGGTTAGTGAACGATCACGAGTAGTCAAGACACCGGTTCTCGAGAACCACATCACACTCACACACTAATGACGGAGGCATGCATGGCGCGAGACCAACTCACGTAGTTCGGCTAACCTTGGGAGACTCGAACCATTTAAGTGATGGACACTTCGGTAAAGAGGATTATATCGAGCCCCAACCAAAGAAAATACGAAACAATAGAAAAAGTGAAAAGACAAATAAGCGAAAATAAATTATCTTGCATAAGAATAAGCGAGATCATCAATCGAATCCGAACTTACCGTCGAAGGGGCATGTCAAAGCCTAATAATGCTTACTGAGCCAAGCGGCGAGTCGTGTTGCGCTATGGGGCGAGAGATGGATCATTCAACCTGGGGGCTCAGAGTTTGGTTGAGTGTTGGGGTGAGATTTGAAGGGAACCAATACTGGTGCCCTTAATGGCCCGTGGGGAGTCACCAATGGATCCCCCTCTGAGAACACTCGAAGCTAAAACTTCTTGGCACTAGGTTTTCTTCCATTTATTTTTAGGTACATAGGAAGTTTAAGGCATTAGGTCATGAATAAAATGGGTGCGTTCCTATCGCGCTACCGAATTTGGTTCTTCGAATAGGTGAGTTGAGCTCAGGTTGGGGTATCGGAACCCTAGGCATATCTTGGAGGTCTTTCATTATAAGCACATAGGGGTTTTGGGAAAGGCTGATGAATATGTGGGAATTCTGATGTACTAGTCACTTCCACCTATCACCGATCGATTTACCACAGAGTCAAATATGCATTTGTGCATTTTGTGAACGGGCAACGGTGGGAGTGTGAGTCGATCCAATTTGATCCCTATTTTTCAGCGGGTGCAATAACTCATGTAGTTTTAGTTGCATTAGGTTGTGTGTGTGTGTCACACATTTGATCGGTTCTTTGGCGAGAATGACAGCCCAAGTTTGGGGGAGGTGTGATGAGTGCACAGAAAACACTCGCATATTATACTACGCGTCAGGTCTTCCGTTTTCTGTTTTATTTTGAGTAATTTTATAGTTTTGTGACTAGAATCTTGGTTGGTGTGCGATGTTGTGAATGTAAAGACATTGGGGCGAAAAGACGACGTTAGGAAGCAGATTTTGGAGCAGAGTGGAACAAGGCGTTAGTATCTATCACGTCGCGCGTCTCCGCGTCGCGGCGTCTCCAACGTCATTGGCGCCGCCGCGTCGCGGCGTCATTTCGAATCGCACCCTATCGTTTAAAAGTGCGAAGGATTGAGAAGGGGTATCGGGCGTGCGACGAAGGCAAATGAGATTCAGGCGGTGACCACGAACTTGAGAAGTGCGGGATTTATTTGCCTTTCATTTGTTTGGATATTTTCGATAGGAGAATGATGTTTTTTAATTCAGCTGCATTTCCTTGCTTTTCATTCATGATGTTAGATTTATTTCTAGGGTTATATTGAACCTTGTCATATGTTCATGGATTAAAGTTTGAAACTTTTATATTATTCGATTATTTCTCAATATGTTGCCAACTATTCTATGCCTATGGTTGTCGTATGTTGATGTCGGCCAACATTGGCATAGTACACTTTGGAGATCCAGATTCGAGAGATGAGGGTATTGGGGATCTGGAGTAAGTAGACCCCAGTTGATTCGATGTTAAATAGAGATATTCCAAACTGAGGGTGGCAAGTGGGGTTAGGACATTAATGCATTTCGGAATACTGAGTCGGGATAGAGATATACCCGATTCTATTCGCGAGATAGGCGGATATACCTCGAGAGAGGATACCTCGTAGAAAAGATCACCTCGCCATTGACATATTGTAAATATACTGAATAATAACATATTTAGAAGATTAATCCATTGAACGTGACAAGGGGAGATATAACCCTAGGCTTCAAAACCAATACTTTAATTGATCAGTTTAAGAGTAATTTTTTACATATTTATGTTCCCTCCTAGAGTCATCTTTGGATATTATCTAAAGCGAGAACCTTTGTAGTCAATACACTGTCACAATGGATCGATATACGTACCACGAGTACCTTTATACTACTTGGGGCGACGCGTGCACTTGCGCATATAGGCGTATATTTTATACACCGCGTTTTCCGCCTTCAGTTGCCCCAACATTCTTCAACCTAAAAGGCATCATATTGTAACAATATAACCCGTGAGGTGTAATGAAGGCCATTTTCTCTACGTCAAGCTAGTGCATGGGAATTTGATGATATTTAGAGAAGGTGTCTAGAAACGTCAGTATCCCGTGCCCAGCTATGGAGTTGACAATTTGATCTATACATGGCAAGGGAAAGCTATCTTTTGGGCACGCTTCGTTAAGGTCAGTGTAATCTATACATACTCGCCACTTGTCGCCCTTCTTTAGAACCACCACTCTGACCTAAATTAACAAAGATTGATCTATCGTGGTAAGGGAAGCTATCTTTTGAGCCTGCAGGTGATGTCGATTAATCTATACATACTCGCCACTTGCCGCCCTTCTTTGGAACCACCACTACATTAGCTAACCATTAGGGGTACTTTAAGCTACAACAGTGAAACTGCTCTTAGTAGTTGTCTACCTCAGTTTGGATGATGCGGTAGCGACACAAGACAATCACCTTACTTTACGTCACCGTTGGTTGCGTGGAGATGATGTTTAGTTTATGAGAGCCACTTGGGTTGGATTAATTCCACCATATCGGTGGCTCGGTGAACAAATCTATGTTGTTCGCGACCTGAGTCATAATTATTATTTTTCTTCATCGATCAGAAGAAAACTGACATAAGTGAACTTCTCTAGCCCGTCCAACATTACTTTTTCCAGGGGATCCATAGCCAAAGGATCTTTCTCCTCCGCCCTGATCTGGGTGGCGAACTGTGATTACTACGAGGGGGTTTGATCCTCGAGTGAAGGACTTTCGAGGCTCTTGTCCCTCTACGTTCCCAGCATAGATCTTGATAACAGCGCGCTTCTTTGCCCGATGCAGCGCCCCGAAGGTCGACGACCAACGTTAGTCAAATAACTGACCATTTGGTGGTAGGTCGAAGGAACAACTTTCATCGAGTGCGGCCGGGGCCCGCCCCGATATGGCGTTGCCAGGACCCCGAGTCTCGACGGTGAGAGCGAACCTGGCGGGTGGCGGGTCGGCCGCACAAGGAGCGTGACATCTCTTGATATTCTGATGGTAGCACCATTATAGCAGGAAGGAATTCGCCCTCACCTAAGTTCAATAGCCTAAGGAAAGCCTCATTTGGTTGAAGGCGGGTAGTTGTAACAAATCTGTTGCGCTGCTAGGATCCACCAATACCTTATGCAGATCAAAACCGCTAATACAGAGGGTGAGTACCAATGCATCATAGTGGGGCATAATAATCCTGTTCGGATTGACAGGAGGGAAGGATATGGGGCCATATATGGGCCTAGTTTCTTCACGGATGCCTTCGATGTGGATATCATTTGCCCTAGCTTTGACCGCGGTAGCTCTTAAGATCTTCTTCTATTAGCTCTTCGACTGATACTAGTCGTCAGACGAGCCGCGTAGTATATAATTTATGACTGGTCTAGGCTCTAACGGAGTTGTGGCTCACTGTAATTATGTCTACTGCTAGCCCTGACTCCTCTCTATGGTCTGCTTCTTTGATATACCTCCTGAGGTGTACAAGCAACCGATTTTTCACCTGAAATTTAGGCACGGCGCTGTCGGTCTCACATGCCTATGATCCCTATGATAATCTCATTGCAAAGATTTGTTTCTTTGGAAAGGGTCTGTCTGGATCGGTGCAGGCCATTTAAACTCTGGAAAATCACGAATGATGGGTAATAGCCTTTCATACGAGATGTTTAGAAATTGGCTAGAAATTTGTCTCTTTTACGTATTGGTAGCGGGATCACTTTGATCCTACATACACCCTCCTATGGACTCGGACAGCTTCTTCCCATAGAGCTTATGTCCCTCAATCGGCTGACTTGTAATCATGATAGTTTGGGTTACGGCACGAACGTTGTCCTCCAACATTGAGTACTTATCAGCCCGCTTGTATAATTCTTCCATTGTCTCTCCTAGGTTTAAAGATAGCGACTGGAAGAACGGCGTGGATGGCCCAAAGCTTCTCCTAAAGTTCTGGAGGACCGCATCCATGTTGTAAAGATTCCTACACCTTTAAATGGAGTTACCCAAAATCTCCTCGTGAGTCTCGAGATAGATTTAGTTTCCTACTTGAGAATACTTTATAAGGAATAATGTTCCTCTTTTGTTGCATCGAGCAAAGGTACTGCGATACGAATGCCACCCACAGGTCATTGAATGAGTTTATTGAGTGTCTCCATTCCCACGAGAAACATGAAACAGTAACAGGCCCATGAAACTAGCTAGGAAAACTTTACACAACAGACGATCATTGTCGGCGTTTAGTATCATTGCCTGATTATAGTGAAGCATGTGATCGTAAGGGTGTGCAAAGCTATCGAACATGGTAAAAGCAGGTATGACAAACCCATGAGGTGGCTCGTAGTTAAGAATGTGTTGCCCTAGGGGCGAGGAGAGCATGTCGTCAAGTCCTCGAATTGGAGCTACTAACGGCATGTAAAATCTTTTGGAAAGCAGTAGAAAGCGGGATATCTAAGCAACATTGATGGCAATACCGATGTCGTCGGGGGCTTTCGATCACAGGCTGATACTTTGCCCTGCGTGGCCTTAAAATCCACTTGGGCCCTTCTGCAATACTCACCAAAATACATCAACTATATTACCATAGTTCAAGAGTTGATACATCGCTCTTAATCTGACCTATATTAAGATTTAAAATTTTAATACATGTTATACAAAATGAATACCAAAGCCACATGGCTTTCTTCTCCAGCGGCCTCTAATGGCGTCGTCTTCTGAACACTCCTAATACTGAAATAATGATCCTCGACAAGGTGAGCAATGCCCAGTAGTTGAATTATCCTACATGGGTTACTCGCTTTAAGTGCACATGAAATGATTCAACATAAATGCATTCAAGCAAATACATGATCCTACTTGAATGTTTAAGTACGTCCATGTCTCGAGTCCTCACCGACTCCCTCACACATGCCTAAGCCAAATGCGAGAAAAACATCGTTTTCAAAACAAAAGGTTTTTTGTTCTCGAAAACACACTACCGAGTTTCGGTAAATATATTGGACAACCCTCTGAGGCGAATTGCTGGATCATTTTTAGAGCAGGTCATGGGTCGACCTCGAGATGGCTTGTTGGACCACTCTCGAGAGCAATTCTTCGAAAAATCTTCATGAAATTCCTTTCACAACCATTTTTCCATTTTCTTTTCTTTTCGTACCGTACCTTCCTTTAATTTTTCTAGGTTGCCCTAGGTGCATATGAAATCGTTAATACCGTTTCGAAACCCACGTATCGCCATATATCAATTATGTATATATATTAACAGAATTTACATACTAATCACATGTTATTTAATTCATATCAATAACATCAAAATTAGCTCACTTGAGCTAATCAACAATCCATTTTAATTTCAATGGCTCTCTGAAATTATATTTCATATAGTCGACCTCATCATTAACACATTAGAGATTCCATGCATTAACATTTCTTTCACACAATTCAAGCCATCCAATTCAAGCAATATTTTGCTTACCTTGCTTACATGGACCATTTCGGTCAATCAAGCAATAGGGACTATTTTGGTCCACTAAGCAATGATGGAAATTTGTCGTAGGCGACCACTCCTGGCTTATCGGTTTCTTTGTAGAGCGAAATCCATGGTCATTTCGGCCCGACAACACCCAAACCATAATTTGTCATCTTAGAATTATAACACATGGACGATATAGCGATCCATTAATCAGCCACGAGGGCGCCCCCGAAATGGGTCAAGAATTCCAACAATTCGGTCCCGAGTTTTGGGGCCAGGCCAAACGACCATTCACGGCCTCAAACACTCCAAACCATTTACGGCTCTTAAAGCCGAAAACAACCCGAGGAGTATGAAGACCCTACCTCTTGGGTTGTCGAAACTCCTGGCTTTGGTGCCACGATGTAGCCCTTGCCCACATTAGAACAGCTGTGCTTGGCGAAGGCAGGGTCCAGCAGGAAATAGAGAAGTTGGAGCTTCTCTCTCTAGAATTTGAAAACACCAAAATGAGAAGAGATTGTCTTTTCTCTTTTGTTTTATTTCCTTATGTCTCTCATTGCCATAATCAAGCCGTCATTGGCTCGTTGGATTTATCCAGCAATCATTGGCTTGACTTTTACCCAGATTGGGAATATGGCATGTCCCATGTGGGCTACCTGAGCTGAGATTGAGGCGATTATGGCACACGGCCGCGTAGCGTGTTTGTGGCCGAAACTCAAAATCTTGTACGTGTCATGTTTATGCTCGTTCTTATCGAACGTGTAAATCCGGAGCTATCCGAATTCGACGAAATTTGGCGTGGTAAATTTAGATTTCGTAGAGGCGATTACGCGGTGAAGTCCATTTACTCATCCGAGATCTAGAAAAATTCCGGATTTTGACCGAAATTACCATTTTGCCCTTTTTCAAAAAATTAGGATTTTCTCAGAGTTTCACACCCCTGCCTACTTCTCTCCTTGCCCGACGGGACGCGTCACTAACGGCATCGCTAAAGGTAGGGCGATGCGAGGTCCTCTCACACGATTTAGCCCTTGTGTTTTTTGCTAGTGAGAGGCCCAAAGGTGGGAACTTCTCGGGGACAACTCATCATCTATGGGGGTATCGACATCGGCCCGGGGACAAGCGGAGTTAAAATCCGCTGTGCAAGTGATTGAATGCGCGGCTTGACATTCATCTCACTGCTTCGTTTCCAAGATCACGACTTTTCTCCATCTAGGCTCCCTGATTTAGGTCGTTCTCCATTTTCCAATCATTTGGCATGAGCTTGGAACTCTTTCATCTGCCTTGCTTGCTCCTCCTGTTTCCTCTCCATGTCTTGACGCCAATGGAGAAATTGATCTTCTAGCGATTAGATCATCGGATTAGTTGACATTGCGACCGCCTCAAGAGAATTAGATGCGAAAAGGGGAACTAATAGATTCACAGTATTGAAGAAATTTAATTACCACAGTTGTTGAAACTGACCCTTGCATTGTAAATGAGACACTCTATTAAGGATTCCCACAGTGACATCGATTGTTTGTTACCTTATTCGCTGACCTTCGGGGCATCATGGTGCGTCAAAACATAAAGGGTGAGTGTCGGTGACGATTGACACTTCGAAGGAAGCTACGGATCTTTATCATAAACTACTGTTTCCAAAATCCCATATTTCTAAGGATGAATAAATCTTGACAAGGAAAATCGATCCTAAATAAAGGAAAAATATATTTATCCCAAAATAGGAGATTCCTTCCGAGAAGATAAGAGGGGTCGGTAACCATTGTCGATAAATCGGGAAGAGATCCCCATGAGGGGAGAGGTATGCAATTCGAGCTAATACAAACTTTTCTTCCTTCTTCCCTCTCCATATTTTGTTGACTTAATAATGGAGAAGCTGGCCGATACGCCCACCGAAGTCTTACGGATCGCCCTTTTTATAGGTTTATATTGCTCCGCTGATGCCCCAAAGGCCAGACAATCAAGGTAACAACAAACATTATTATCTGTAATAAATGACCTTTCCCATCCAATTTCTCTTAAACATTTAAACCCTCAACTCCTAACTTTTCTTTTCCGATCTAATTTTGATTTGGTTAAACTTGTCTAATTCAGTCACTGCTTTTATTTTTAAAACACCGTTTTTATCTGTAATTAATAAAAAAGACAACTTTACTTTGAATATTAATTTAATCCCAAATATAGAGATTCTTTTAACATGACCAATCCGATAAGAGGATTTATGTAGTGGGACCAAGATTAAAAATATCGGTTTCGACGGATATATCAGTACTTGGATTTTACGCATATATCAGATATATTTGAGATATATTGGTGGATATTTTTACATAAATATCGATATATTAGAAATTAACAAAAATACTTTGAAATTCATAGAAATACTTTGTAAAAGTGTAAAAACGACATTAATAATCAAATATACACATTGATATTACATTGCCATGGTCTTTCAAAACCAAAATGAAAATCGATGTGGCTCCATTGCAACATTTGACAAAGGATCATTTTAGTGAAGACAATACCATACGAGACGTAGTGTTCGATAATATTGATTATAGGATCGAACATGTCGCTCCATAAAGGTCTTGACTTGTACCTAGCCTCTTTCTTGGATAGAAATTCGTGGTTCACCCACATGCTTGTTTGAAATCCTTGTTGCATTTGATATGGAATTTGGAATGGCATTTGTGGATCATGAGGATTGCTAATCATTCCATATTCACCAATGGAACCTGAAGGATGTGAAGAAGACTGACCATAACTCATTGTGTAAGGAGGAAAAATATTGGCATCATTGGATGAATCACTATATTGAGTGCCAATGCTCATGGACTCAAAACTAGCCGAAAACGAATCCTCATTGTGTTGTGTCATCCTTCTTTGTCAACCTCTATATGGCTTTCCAATGGCTCCAATACCTGGACCAACTCTCCTAGACCCATGGTCTTCATCTTGTGCTGCGACAGTGAAGATCATCTTCTGGGATGGATAATGATATTCAGTGGTAGCCAATGTGATATCACTGCAGTAATCTAGTGGTCCCCTCTCCTCTTGAGCCATCATGGCCTATATGGTAAGTACCAGCCAAACTAGGTCTGCTACTATGTTCAACATGAATTAAAAGAGAGATTCGAAGTGGCGTGGTGAAATGGTCTCTAGTGTCTTGGTGAAACTTTCACTGAACTTTTAGATAAAACCCGCTCAACATCAACACACCTTCGAGACATATGCGACCAGTTCATGGATCAAGTTTCCATTTTCATCGTCTAAATGGAGAGGTCTAACCCATTGGAATAATTGATTATCCTCTTATGCACTAAAGCTATCTTGGAAATGTGGAGTAAATCAAAGTGATTTTTCAAGCAACTTTATCGGTCTCTACTTGCAAATCACATATCTTTAGTTTCATGACAACCAGTAACAAAAACTAATTATTTGGAGCAGGTAAGCTAAGCCGGAATTTCTTTGTTTTGTATGGATCAAGCAAATGTGCTCAATTTCTCTCATCTTTGAAGATGATCACGGTTTAGGAAAATCTTAGTCGAATTCCTTAATGTGGGAGCGTGGTTTCCATACATAAACTACCATTTAGCTTCAATAAAAATTACTAACATTCAAAATCCTAATAATATATAATAAATGAACTTTCTTTTAAACTTTTAATGAAAAACAACACTCGCGAGGAACCATTAAATCTATTGATGCTATTATTGCTTTCGATCATAGATCAGCACATCTAAAACATTATAAAAATTTGTGAATTCAAAATAGAACTTTTCAAATCTATATATGTGTAAGTGAAACCAAATAAATTGAATCAATTAATTAGAAATATAACTGATGATGTACTCATTTTAAATAATACAGGAACATAGTAGTAGAAGATAATTTTCCAAATACTTCTGTGAGCGGCAGGAGTAGCTCAAGGTCACTACTAACTACGGGTCTATATTGAAATCTTGGATTAAGATAATATGCTACAAAAGTTATTTAGAATTAGTATGTGATAAAAGGAAAATAATATGCATTAAAAGTGATTATGATATTGAATAGTTACTTGTTGTATAAAGAGAATGTTTGAGGGTTTTATCCCAACGATTTGCGATGATTTTTTTGACCCAAACTTTAGCTTTGAATGCATGTAAATTTTGCTTCATTACTCGAATCAACTCATACACAAGTGGCATTATTGGGATGATTTTGGAATCAACAATGCGAAGAACTGTATATAGTGCCTCATAGATTGACACTAGGTTAGAGACCTTCTCCCAATATGGATGATTAAACATGAGTCCTTAGCCTCTGTGCTGCATTTGTCCTACTAAGCTTGTGTGAAGCCAATTCATCACTAATAAAGATATTCTTCAAATTAACCCTCTTTTTTAGAATACTTGCTAGGGCAATGTAATTTATCACAAATCTTGTTGCCCTTGGACGCACAATATCTCCACCACAAAACTTTCTCATTGTTGCAACCAACAACCATGATTATAGATGAAGTTGGTGATCTTTCGTGCATTGGTAATCGAGTCGAAAATACTTTCTCTTTTACCAATATCTTCAAACATAAGGTCGATGCAATGTGTTGAACATGGAGTCTAATATAAATTATACTTCTTCATGAACAATTTCCCAACCTTCACAAATGCTGATCCATTGTCTGTAACAATTTGCAAAACATTTCCTTCGCCAACTTCTTTTATCACGTCCTTCAATAAACCATAAATGTATTTGTTGTCTTTGATATTATCTGATGCATCAACAAACTTAAGAAAAATTGTACTTCCTTTACAATATACCATGAAATTAATGATGCTTAATTTCATGGCATCGGTCCATCCATCGCATAATTGTGCACCCATAGGTCTTTTCATTTCTCCCTTTGGAGATTCACATAATCTTCCATGTCTTTATACTCCATATCCAAATATTTGTTTTTGATTTCATATGGAGAGGGTGACTTTATTCTCATGCCTACAAGTTAAAGTAAATAATTATATGGTTTACAACTATAATGTAAGATAATAATGTTATTAGAAATTGAAAACTGATTTTCACATATCAGCTTGTTGTGCACCAACAATCATGTTTTAGTGGTGAGTACGCTGTGACGCCAAGCGCTCTCATATATGAAGAATTTGCGATTAATCCTTATGGAGTTTCTTTGATTGCACCTCCTTTAAAAATATTTTTAATACTCTTTTGTCTTGCTACCAAAGATTTGTATAATGATGGAGCAAGAGGTGGTGATGGATCCAATTGTCTCAAACTTTGAGATCTTTGCATGCCCCTTATTGGATCAGTTGGATGTGGTTGCGAATGCTCACCTATTGCAATTACATATATAAGAAATGTTTGTAAATCCATTTATACTATAATAATGAATTTAAGTTAAAAGGTTTACCAATTTTTCTTTTGCCTCTCATAAACCCTTCGTCTTGTTGTCGATTCCATTCACTAGCTTTGGATGCACGCCATGCTACTCAATAGTCAGCTCGCTCGTCAGGGTTCATGTCAGCCTGATACATATAGACATCATCCTCCTCTTCCTCATCATCATCACCATCATCAAAGAGATGTTTATGGCTACCACCAAATTTCTTCAATATTTGCAACTTTCTTCGCTTTGGCTTTATCCCTTTCAACCAAAAGTTGTCTCATTTATTTTCACTTCGGGAGGCACATTAGGATACTTCTTTCTATTTGAGTAGGGATCTATATGTGATAAGTGAAATTTAAACCGAGTAATTCCGCCACTTTTAATCACCATACCATAAAAAATTGCATGTGGTGTCATTTTTGTTCCTTTCAATAGGTGTACAATATTTCCAAGCAGGATCACAACCTCTAGTAGTGCTTCCACTTCCACTATCCATCCTATAAACTTCAATAATTGTAATAAATTCATATTCATAATCTCAATCTAAATATAAAGTAAGTATTAATTATCACTTAAGTTAAAAGAAAATGTGTTTTTACATTAATTAACAATTATTATATTTCATATTCATAATCATAATCTAAATTAAAAAGTTATATTAAATATCTAAATATACATAATATATGTTCATATTTCATACATTAATTAATAAATTTTTATATTTATATTCATAATATGTCCTAAATATAAAGTTGTATTAATTTTTATAAGTTAAAGAAAATGTGTTTTTAAATTAATTAACAATTTATTATATTTCATATTCATAATCATAATATAAGTCTAAAGTTATATTAAATATCTAAATATACACAATATATGTTTATATTTCATACATTAATTAACAAATTTTTATATTTCATATTCATAATCTCAATCTAAATATAAGTGCATTAATTATCATAAGTTAAAGAAAATGTGTTTTTACATTAATTAACAATTTAATATATTTCATATTCATAATCATAATCTAAGTCTAAAGTTATTTTAAATATCTAAATATACATAATATATGTTCATATTTCATACATTAATTAACAAATTTTTATATTTCATATTCATAATCTCCAATCTATATATAAAGTTGCATTAATTATCATAGGATTAAGAAAATGGGTTTTACATTAATTAACAATTTATTATATTTCATATTCATAATCATAATTTAAGTCTAAGTTATATTAAATATCTAAATATACATATATATGTTCATATTTCATACATTAATTAACAAAATTTTATTTATATTCATAATCTCAATCTAAATATAAAGTTACATTAATTATCATAAGTTAAAAGAAAATGTGTTTTTACATTAATTAATAATAAATATACATAATATATGTTCATATTTCATATTCGTAATCTTAATCTAAATATAAATAAAATTAAATCTTAAATACTAAATGTAAACAAATCTGAAATAAATATAACTTGGTAAAATTATTTATAAATTGCACAAATGTAAAAAAAAAATTAATTAACATGGGAAACATACCTTAAGTTGCACGTGTATTGAATGGAAGACTTGAACACCAGAATTGACCCAAAATATTATTCTCCAAGGCTTGCACAAAATCAAGGAGAGAATGGATGAGTTTAAAATGAAAACTAGTGATTTAGAAATTTATTTATACTTAGATTTTTGGAGTCAAACTATCCATTTTTTGGTCAAAACCCCTTTAAAATGAATTATGGCCGTTTGATTTAATTTTGAATAAAATCTGACCGTTAGATCTTAATCTAGCCATTAAAAATCAATTTTGACCGCTAGATCAAGTCAAATATTCAAAATCCACTATTGGATAAAAAAATATGATCATTGGAATCAAAGGGATTGAATTCTGGCCGTTGGATCAACACGGATTGAACTTTGGCAGTTAGATCCTCAAGTAACCGTTGGAAATTTTGAAAAAACCAAGATGAAATCTCAGCCTTCCACTTGTCCCAGAATATTAGCCATTAGATCTTCACCGATATATCGCCGATAAAAACCGATATATCAGTAAAATTGCACAAAAATTCCAGCGACAAGCATGTTTGTTCCATGTGCTGGTTGTCATCGATATTGTCGCCAATATATCACTTATTTACTGATATATCGCTGATATATTGCTGATTTTGGCCTATATTTCCGATATTTCCTTCATTCAACTTTCGTTTACTGATATCGTGTCAGGATGGTCCAACATCTAAAATGTCGATGATATATCGTGACATTTCCAACACTGAGTGGGACAAAAGTGAGTATCATAAATTTGGTTGTGCTGTCCTCCCAAAAAGTGCCACTTGTAAGAATACAAAATATTTTACATTTCTTTTTTTTTTGGGAGTTAATCAAAGTTTGTATAGATGTCGTCCAAAGGCCACCGTGTCGGCATCGGCTAGGAGTGTAACGAGCCTAGGTTTGGGGTGGGGCGCTACTAAGGGTGGGTATGGTTCGGTTAATCGAATCGTGACATAAAATAAAAATCGATCATCGATTTTTGGTTTGTTATTTATATAAACCAAAAACCTAACCATTAAAATGGTTAATCAAATCTTCAGTTGACCATTTGTTCGATTAATCATATATCGGTTTTTTGGTTAACCATAATTAAAAAATAAATTTTGAATTCCATAATCATATATTAAAGTTCAAATTATAATAATTATTATAAATACAATAAAAAATATAAAGAGAAAAATGAATACAATCTATTCGTTAACAATCTCATGGCACTTTTTCATTTATAATACATCCACAAATAATAGATATTTTGAGATTAAATAATTCAGCTCTAGTTTTTAATCAATCACATGTTTTAATAACTTTAGTAGGAAAAAAAAACTAATTCAAAAAAATCACGGCTTATATGTTCTGGTTTGGAGGAAAATGGTAAAAGTTTTGAGGAAAAAAGTAAAAGCGACATATAGAAATGGGAAAGTCACAACTCACACAAGTAGGGAAACCTATTTTATATATATATTTTTTATTTTTCGGTTGGTTAACCCAAACCACGGTTTTTTTATTTTGTAAACCAATGCGTAAGAACCTAAACCGAAAGCGAGATATATATAAAACAAAAACCAAAACCGAACCTCTAGGTTTGGTTAACCTATTTTTTGGTTCGATTTCGGTTTGGTTTTTTGATCAATTCGATTTCTTAGGTTTTTTTACTTACCCCTAAACGCCACGATCTCAATTGGGGTGAGCTTTTGTTTGATCTTTTTTTAGGACATGGCCATTTCCAAGGATTGAACACAACTTTTTAAGACCAATTTCTAAAGTAGTTTTTATTTATTTATTATTGTCTTTCAAAATAAAATTGCGTTTGAGAATTCCAAAATGAAAAATAGTTTTCTTTTCAGTTATTTTTGGAGAAACTAGTGTATAATTTCAAAATTTTGACCCATAACTCAAATGAGTTGAGTTGGCCAGTTTACAAGCTAGCTCTGTTCCAATAGAGTTTTTTTTCACTCTATAGTAAATGCATTTGTGGATCATTCGGCCCAAAACTTTGGTACGAGTTAAATATTGTTTAAATACATCATCAAACATGTAGATGAGATAGTCGATGTTTTATAAGCTTGCTTGAGTGGTCTAGAGTTGAATCTTAGAATCTTCATTATGGAATAATTATGGTAGAAACTTGCTCCTTTTAATAAGTATCCGTTCTTGTAGAATTAATTACAGGTGTGGTATGAGCACAAAGCATCTTTTATATGTGTCTGGTTAACAAGAAAATACCTTATAATTAAAAAAATTATTTAAATATTGGAATAGGATTGATTTTGAGTAATCTATTAATTTTAGAGTGATATGACTTAAAAATGTGTTTTATGTATACATATAGTCGCTCAAAACATTTGATGATCTGACAAAAAATTTAAATATTGGAATCGGATTGACTTTGAGTAAGTAGTAGCTTCCTCGGCATTCCAAAGCGGGTTTCTTTATTTAGAGAGGCAAATCTGTTTGTGTGCCGAGAAACCCCAGGGAAAAAGAAAGAAAATTTTGATTTTGAATCTTGTCTTGTGTTTTGGAGATCTGAAACCGATTTCGGCTGAGCTGAAATAAAGATATGGGGGAAATTGTTGGAGAAGTCGTTCTGGAAAAAGTGGTTAGAGAATTGATGAAACCAAACTTCGATGGAGGAAAGAAGGAAATAGCATTCAATGAGATCTTAAAACGAGTGAAATCGATTCTCGAACTCATAGGGCCGATCGTCGATGAGATCAAACAATCGAGCGGAGAGTTGGATCGTTCAAACGAGGAGAGCGAGAAGTTAATACAACTGTTTGAAAAAGGGGAGAAGCTGATTCAAAAACACTCTAGGGCACATTGGCTGCTGAATGACATGAAATACGGCCGTAAGATCACTGAATTTCACGAGTCGCTTCTTTTCTTTTTCCATCTGCAACCTCAATTGAAATCGGGAGAGATCGGGCAGTTGGATGCTTGCTCTGTCTCTAATCCCCTTGCTTTCATGGTGGGAATGGATATGCAGATGAGAAAATTGAAAAAGCTGGTGTTCGAGGAGGACGCATCCGTTATTGTGGTGACGGCTCCTGCCGGATGTGGGAAGACCACACTTGTTCAAAAACTTTGCCATGACCCCAGCGTTAAAGGTACTTTTACTTTTCTTTTTTTTTTTTTTTATAATTTTTTGTGTATATATATATATGAATGGTCTAATTTGGATGTAATTAGGTTCTTTAAAAAAATTTTTTTTTACTAATATAGGTTAAAAATCAAAATAATGCATAAATTGGGGGTCTGACAACTTCTTGAAATTTGTAAGCGTGTAAATTTTTTAAGTCATTGGCCAGGGTTGATTTCAAGTGAAAGCATTTAGTTTGGATATTATTTTTATTTTCAATTTTTTTTTTGTATTTTGTTTTTTAAATAAGCCAAATATGTCCAAAACTCTGCCTCGGACACAGTGTTATCACCTTAAATTTATCTTTTTCTATCGTCGCGGAGCTTTGTAAGAAGAATAGCGTTATTAAGATGGAGCGTCGTGTGATTGCTCCAGGTTGTCCATACGTACCCAAGTCGGGAGAGCAAGCATGGATGAAATTCTATTATTAAGTCGAAGTAGCTATAGAATGAAAAAAAGACCCGAGAGCTAAATTTGACACATGGATATAAGTAAAGGGAATTTATGTACCTTATCCCATTTTTTTTCC
Source organism: Tetrastigma voinierianum (assembly GCA_016808115.1). Classification (NCBI taxonomy): domain Eukaryota; kingdom Viridiplantae; phylum Streptophyta; class Magnoliopsida; order Vitales; family Vitaceae; genus Tetrastigma; species Tetrastigma voinierianum. The sequence goes on along the minus strand of JAEQBH010004230.1, from coordinate 34,058 downwards.
TTACTCATTGAAACTTAAGTCTCAATAAGGGATTTAAAATTTTTTAAGTCAATGACTAAGGGATTGATTCCAAGTGACAAGTTTGGACATTATTTTCATTTTCAATTTTTTTTAGTATTTTTTTTTTTAAATAAGCCAAATATGTCCAAAACTCTGCCTCGGACATTTAGTGTTATACCTCATTTATGCCCTTATCGTCATGCACTTGTAAAGAAGGACAAAAACGTTGTTAAGATGGAGCGTCATGTGGATTGCTCCTGTTTGTCCGTCTGTTCAAGTCCATGAAAGCAAGGACATGGATGATCTACAACGCTAAAGTCGGGGACATCTGTGGACTTAAAAAAAATCCCGGGAGCTAAATTGAACAAATGGATATAAGTCAAGGGAATTTATGGACCTTATCCCATTTTTTTTTCCTTACTCATTGGAACTTAAGTCTCATCTTCTTTTTGGATTTTTGATGCTTAGCACAGCCGAAAAAATAAGTGATAATATATCCTAATCTTATTCATTTAGGAAAGCAACTGTGATTAGGCAGTTTACTGGATAATTTCTTGGTTGTTGCCATATATAGTAACGTTTCTTAGAAAAATATATAGACTAAGATAATTTCTTACAAAAAATATCAGTTTTTATTTTTAGTAAGCTATATTATGCCTTAAAAGACACAATTTTAATTTTAGCTTAACAGCTGGTCGTTCAAAAATCATTTCAGTTTTTGTATAAACAAGAATTTTACTCTTAAAATGGCCTTTACTAAGGTAGTATTTAAGGTTCATTAAGCTAGTACCTAAAGTTCAATAAGGTGGTACCCAATGTAGCCTTGGCAGGAAGCCCGTTGGCTACCGTCGTCTGTAGCCGCAGTATGCCGTATCATGAGACCCATACATGAGTGAAATGGCCTCGTCGGGTCCATACATCCATACTCACCAAAATATAATCAATTATATTACAATAGTTTCAAGAGTTAATTACACTCTTATACAAACATGTTTCATACAAGTTTTACAAAATTATATAGTCAAAGTTACATGTCGGCTTTCTTCTCAAAAGCGGCTTCTAGTGAAAACCGTCTCCTTTGAATACTCCACAATGCTGAAAGGGATCCTACGGCAGGGTGGCAAGGCCGACAGATGATAATCTCCCTACGAGGGTTACTCTCCACCTAGTGCTCATGCAATATGAAGCACACACATTCAAGTGAATTCGCCAATTAACTATTTCGAATGTCTGTCTGATCATGGCTCAAATTCATAAGCGACTCCCTCACGCATGCTAAGCGAAAGTGTGAAATCACGTTTTCAAGAAGCAAAGGTTTTGTTTCACGAAGGCATAATATCGATTACAGATAAAATACATTTAGACTGGCCTCAGAGGTAGATTGCTGGATAACTCTTAAAAGCAGTCATGGTTATCTCAGATGGCTGTTTGGAATGACTCTCGAAAGCGATTCTTGGAAAAGTATCTTGCATCAAATTCATTTGACAAGCCATATTTTCATGTCATGCACTATTTACTATTAGATTTGCCGGTCTGAATGAAATGCAATATAATCATTCGCACCGTCATGACCCAATATCACGCATGCATATATTAACGAAAATCATACACAAACAACATGTTATTCAAATATAGCAATAACATATCAACACACAAGCAACTCGTATAGTCCACAGTCAATTTCAGGACTGTCCAAAAGCACTCTAGGGATTTCACCACTCTATCCAAATTTTGGAACCGAATGAACGGCCATTCCGGCCCCTAAACATCACTAACCATTAACAAGGTCCTTAAACAAGGACTAAACCAAGTAGGAGAGAACCCCTACCTCCCGGAGTTTGTCGAAACTCCTGATACTAAATACCGCAGTATTTCTGCTAGTGGGGATGGTACCTGTACTCTTGTCGTCAGAAGTTGACGGACCGATCGCCGGGAAAACTAGAGAGAAGTGAGAACTTCTCACTCTAAAAACTCTCTTTCTCCCTCTCTCTTTCGGTTCCCTCTTTTCTCTCTTTTCCTTTCCCTCCCAAACTAGTTTGGGAAAAGATAGTGGTCAAGATTGGGTGTCTCTCGTACCGCGTGTCGATTGCCATTGGTTCATCAGGATTACCCTATCCACTTATCCGTCTAACTTAGATTCTCACCCGACCATGATGCCATGTGTCTCTCATGGGTCCCACTTTAGCTCATGTTTGACTAGCTCTCCACTTGACACGTCTCGCTGTGAACCATTCAAAATGACCTTTTGAGTGTCACTTTAACGTTGCCTCGAGCGTGAAATTAGTATCTCTTTGAGATTTGGCCAGTCGGCAATGGTAGCTGAATTTCACGTGGGCGATTCAATGGTGAGTCAGTTTCATCATCAAGAGATCTAGAAAAATTCCGGATTTTAACCGAAATGACCATTTTGCCCTTTTTCATAAAATTAGAATTTCCTCGGGTTTTACACCCAAGGTCTATTAAGATAGCTAGCTCCTAAGGAATTACTTCAATGAAGGGCATTTTAGTTAAACAACCCCATTTGTACAAAAACTGAAATGGTTTCTTTTTTTTAGGGTAGCTGTTAAAGCTAATTTCCATTTCTTGGATTTCAGTTTTCTAACTATTTTGGAATGGGAACACCAAAACTAGTAGGAAAAATTACATGGAACTGATTACTTTTCTGAATTTGGTACTTATGTATATACCATATGGTGAATCTCCAAATATTCTTGGAGTGGGCTACCTTCTAACATGTTGTTGGAACAGGGAAATTCAAGGACAACATCTTCTTTATCACGGTATCTAAGGTGCCCAGCATAAAACTCATAGTTAGGAAACTATTTGAACATAATGATCGCCCGGTGCCTGAGTTTGAAACTGATGAGGATGCAATCAATGAGTTGAAACAACTTCTGGAAAACCAAGCACAGAAAGCTCCTTTAATGTTGGTGCTCGACGATGTTTGGGGTGGACTTGATAGGGTTGAATCTGAATTCCCTCTTCATAAGTTTGTGGGGTTTAAGATACCAAAATGCAGGATTCTGGTAACATCAAGATACGAATTTCCGAGAATTGGCTTTGCCTACAAGCTGGGCTTGTTGAATGATGAACAATCGAAGAAACTTCTTCGGCACGCAGCAGGCTTAACAGATGGGGATAAAGATTATGATCATGTTATGGATGAGGTTGATTTCTCAGTCATTTAATTGAAAAATTAAAAACTTATCCTCTGAGCTTTAAAGGTGTAACTGATTTATTTGCAGATTGTGAAAAAATGCTATGGATATCCTCTGGCTCTCAAAGTTCTAGGCAGATCACTCCGTGGGCAACCTGTGGAGATATGGAAAAGGAGAGTGTTGGAATTTTGGGAAGGTCAATCCATTTTGGAGTGTGAGGAAGATCTTCTTCATTGCCTCCAATTTAGCTTAACTTCTTTTAAGCTGGAGGAGTGCTTTATGGATCTTGGCTCGTTTCCTGAAAATAAAAAAATTTCAGTCACAGCTCTTATTGATATATGGGCAGAATTGTACAAACTCGATGACAATGGAGTGAATGCTATTTCCAACCTTCTTGAACTCTCTTTACAGAATCTGCTTCATCTGGTAGTCACAAGGTATCTGATTCTGTGATATTTATTAGTTTTCTAGATTGATCAAAATTTTGTTACAACTAACAACACCCTTACATCTTATTTGAATGTTTGATAATCAAACTCGATAGCTTAGTTCAGAAAATTTGGCACAATCTTGTCTCTGAACTAACAATTTCTGCCTGCTCTACAGGGAAGACGCAACCGGGGATGAAGGCTGGTTTGATGACTACGCCTTCGTCTTGCAAAATGATCTTCTGAGAGACCTGGCCATACATCAGAGCAGCAAGGAGCCCATGGAGATGAGGAATAAGCTGTTCTTGGACTTGAGAGGAAACAATCTCCCTGATTGGTGGACAAAAGAAAAACTCTGCATCAAGGCTCGCCTTCTGTCCATATCCACAGGTTCACTTTCTCTTGGGATCCGTTTGGAACCTGAAAAATACTAAGGAAAGAGAATTTAGAAGAAAAAAAGTTTAAACTTGATTAATTACATATGTTTTATTCAAGAAGCTCATTTTCATTTGTTTCTCTCGGACTAAGAAATTTTAAAATATGTAAAAATTTTGATTATATTTGATTTTCTCTAATCGGGCATTTTTGTAGATGAAATGTTCACTAATATAAAGGCAAAGCGCCTAGCGGAGGTCCTGATAATCAACTTTCAGACAAGGGAAAATCTACATTACCAGAGTCGTTCATAAGGTAAATGCAAGTAATTTGAAGGTCTGTGGTAACAAATGGTGGTCCCTCCACACAGAGCTGACTAATGTTTTTAATTCTGTCTATTATCATCCAGTTCTAAACATAATCAGAAGTTAGAAGCAGGTTTTTGGTTCCACCCTGGCAACACCATGGTAGAGCTAGCACTTGAGAAGAGAACTTGGTTAAAGTGCATCAATCAGGCTTTAACAGAGTTGTTCACCATCCAGTCTGCAGAACTTCCTTAATCTTAAGGAAATAAATATCGATTCGCAAATGACTTGGGTGGGATTACACTAGATTGATATTTGATTAGTACATTCTATAGCCCATCACCAATCATTATAAGCCACTGCACCGCTTGAAGCCATAGGGAGGCTGGAAAATCTGATATTCATGCCAACCCTGCACAAAACTGGAGGAATTGCCGGAAACAATTGGAAGCCTGAACAAGTTGAGTTCGCTGGATATAAGTGGTTGTTTTCGACTGAGGAAACTGCCGGAACAAATGGGGAAGAAGCTGTGTAGTTTGAGAAACCCCATATGAGAGTGTGCCAAAGATTAGCAGAGAGTTGCCACAATCAACTAGGATCTCAACAAGCAGTTGAAAATAATTCAGACACAAAAATGCCCCGGCAGGAAGAGGAATTAAGAGACTGACTGGGTGATTAGTTTGGGAAATCTGGGTCCAGATCAAAATTCTCAGAATGCGCTGTCTCCTGATATGTGACATAAACGCCTGACTGAGTAGTAGTCCTGTATGCCCAATTTAGTTTTTGAAATTTTTAATTCAGGCAAACTTAGTGTCATGAGTCTATCAAAATTTTATCATGATACAAGCGTTTGGCTGCCAATTTCTTACTTATAAAAAAATGTTTGTTTGGTTTTTTATTTTTTGAAAATGTTTATGTCTGCAATTAAAATAAGGAAAACAAGATTAATATGTTTGATTTATTTTAGTTAAAAAACAAAAACACTAAATAAAAAGAACAATAACTCAGAACTTTGTAAGATGCTGTTGCAAAATCTACACGCTTTAAAAACAGACCAACTGACCCAAAAGTTTTGGGTCTGTTTGTTTAATATTTTTGAAAACAATTTTTTTTTTATCAAATAAGAAGCAAAGAAATATGGTCGGCTTCTAGTTTTTTTTCTGAAAAATATAAATAAAAACACTAAATTTAAAGAACATATAAGAGTTTTCGAAGAACATCTTTTTAGTGTTGTCTGTGTTTTCATAAACCAAATAGGCCCTTTGATTTTTTTTTTGTTTTTTTTGTTTTTTGGTACAAAGTCACGTGGACACATGAGGGAAGCAATGCTATACATTAGATTATGAGTTCACGTTTGTTTAATTCTTTTGAGCATTTCATGTTGGAAATTATTTAAATAAAAAAATACTACCCATTTAAAATTGAAAAAAAAAAATCTTATGTAAATTGATTTTTGTAATTCAAACACGAACACTTTTATGCTTGTACCAATTTACAACGAATTGTATTTATGTTATAAGAGCTTCTCCATTTACATTTAATGATTGAAAAGTTTTGAAACAGTTTGAGAAATAAACAAATCTTTTTTTTTTTAACTGTTTCACTATTAATCATTTCCTCCACTTTCTCACTGGATTATATACCCTTTTAATTACTATTAAACAAATTATATTATTTTTTTTTTAAGATTTATATATTAAAAATCATTTTCACATAAGATTATGATCATGACCTCAAATGACAGAAAGATCGCCGTTATACTTGGTTTTTTAATGTATTGAAACCACTATGAATTGTTTGTTTAATGATGGTATTCTTATTTGGGTTTAATTTTGTGGTTTAGAGCAATATAGTAATTTTTTTATGTTCTTTCCTTATGTTAGATCGACTTAAATTCCTCATTTGAGGAAAATAGGAGGACTTTTGATATGTAAATGTTTAATTTATATCGATCCTGTAACCCAAGTAAAGTATGGAAGGGATTCATATATCATAGCAAATCCATGTTGGCATTCTCCAAATTTGAGAAACGTGCTTTTTCTTTTCTTTTACTTTTCTTTTTTTTAAATTGTCTACATTAAGCCTTCTTTGACTCAATTCTTGGGGTAGTTTGTCATCGATACACGAACGCCAAAAATATCCAGTGTAATTTATAAGAAATTTTTTTATATTCGTAGATGAACAGGTTTAAACTCATTTTTCGAAAATGAGTAACTGACAAGTTATGAATGATAAATTTAGTGAATCAGAAATTTTAATAATAGACAATTAAGGATAAAATTTAGATTTCCATAAGGGGCATAAAAATCAAAAGGAGTAGAGATGGGCCATAGTAGAAGTTTAAAAAACAAGTTGAATTGCAAATTAAAGATATGAGGGCAGTTGCAATTATGAAAAGAAAATAAAATGGAAACAAAAGTTAAAATTCATTGTCTCCACTTTTGCCCTAGCAAAACCGTATAGAGAGTATAAAGACATGAGAGAAATGCAGTGAAGAAGAGGAAGTGAAGCAAGAGAAGGAGAGCAGGAAGATCAAAACTACAAAGTAGATTCATCTTAGGCATCAAGTGTGCTTTTGATTTTTAAGGCTTTGTTTTCGGGAGAATGGTCCTCTTTGTTCAGGTTTTGAAGAGATCAGCACAAACCCTTAACTTGTTGAGGCCAGGGGTAAACCCTACAAAGTAAGATAATCGATAGAATCCTCTCTCGCATGATCCATGGTTAATCGAGAGTTTTCGTGCTAGGTTTAGAACAACCCAACTAATCATCATGGTTATCTGCAATGGGTCATAACCTATGCTGAATTTGGGACCTCAAGGAATTCATGAAAGAATTTTGAAGAAATATATAAATTAGAAAGAGGAATTGAGTAGAAGATTCCAAGGTGAATTGAATGGTTTCATGTGTGTTTGAAGTGTGAATTGATCGGGATCAAAAGAGAAAAAAACAGAAACACACACAAGGCGACATTTCAGACTTAAAATTCAAAGATATCTTGAAAGTGTACTTTGATCTCGCGCTTCATCATTTACGCCAAAGCCATCGTACATTTAGTAAAACGGCGATAACCGCCGCCCGTCATCACCGCCATTTTATTTATAGCAACTCGTTTTCGCTCATTTCTTTATCCGACGGAGGCGGATTCATGGCTACGAAATAGACTTCAAGGAGAACAAAACTTAAAGAATAGCACCACCTTCATCCCCAAGAGTCAAAATCATCGGGCAACAAGCCAACTCCATTCACTTTGAACAGAGTATCCGCAGAACGATGACCGAGTTTCTCGCCCAATTCAAAGATTCAATGGCAGAACCTTATTATCCTGTGAGAGAAACAAAAGCGTTAGAACTCCAAAATCAGAAATACAACCGCCTTCGCCGTTAATCGCATCATTATCGGCGAATGCCAATTTGAGCTGGGGATAACCGGTCGAATGATCTAATCAAGCAAAAGTAGACTCATAGAAGATCGAGGCCTGTCAAATGTAAGAACAGATTTACCACGCAGAAAGATTTCACATTACTTCAACGATATTTGTTAGTAATATTATTTGCATAATCACTAAGAGGAACAAATCAGATTTACTAAAGTGGCAGACGATAACCTCCTGCCTTAGATTGACATCGAAAGAAACCAATCATAATTGGTTTCATTCTTCGACTTATCCTTAATTCAAATATTTGGTAGTTTACCACCATTCATGGTATACAGAATGAGAATATGAATCGAGTTCATGAAATGGGAGATGTAGAAAGGATTTATGACGAGGGCGTCTTTGAAAGATAATACAAAGTAATATTTAAAGTGAATACAGAATGAACGGAAATCGATAACCGAATGAAAAGAATGATGATAAACACTTGATTCACCAAACTAACTGGTCGACGTGGGGCGTGAATAATATACCAAATGACAACGCCCACTGATGCACACCAATTCCGGCATCCGTCACAGCGCACCAATACCACGTCCATTTTGGCGGATGGACTAATTCCAAGATCCGCCGCGACGTGGCGGTATCAAAGAATGGTCCTACCAGCGATGCAATTGCACCCAAGATCCGCCAGATGGCGTGATGAGATTGAACGACCGATACCACGCCTGACGCACCGTCGTGAACCGGCATTAGGATGAGACCGACAGCCGATATTCACGTGTCGGATGCACCAACGGCAACCGCCGCGAGATGGAGATAGAGAATTGTAAATGTAAGCACATTACCGAATGATAATATGAGGGATTCATCAAACGGAATCCGGCCATAACGTAATCATACGCAAACAAGCCATGCGCTGATTTGTTTAATGAGATATTTTTATATAAACAGGTTATGAATATCATGAAATAATTGTTACGAAAACGCGATATGATAAGGATACTAAGAATGATTTGTACATTGAAAAAGCAATAGAGTATATGTTGATATATTAAAGATGGGGCTTTAATGATATACAAATGTTTGCCAGTTAAATTGAATATGCAATAGAATTTAAGAAACCATCCGTGGGCACAAAAATGCTTAATGCAGTTTAACTATGCTAGTGCATCGAGTAAGCAAAGAGAAGAAGCCCAAGATCGCTAGCAAATACAGAACATGAGAAAGCGCCACAGATAAGTGTATAAATTCAATTTTTCGCATACTTTGAATTATGTGTTTTTGGTAAACAAAAAGGTTAACCAAACTTGATTTTGTACTCATCTGAAGAGCATAGCTAAATGCTTTTCAGAACGATTTGTTGTCGCTATTCGCCTACGACCGCTTTTATATTTGTAAATTGATTATGTCATCAACATCAAACCGCTTAACTAAATGAACACAAAATGTTGATAAGATAAATGAAAACGCTTGAAATCAAACGCGTCGTTCTATCCATTCTGCGTCGCCAGGATTCGGTCGGCACGCGGAAATGGCAATTAATAAACGATAACTAAAAGAAATAAACCGCCGCCCCGGGTTTCGGATTCGACTCGCTTCATTCAGACGCCAGGTCGCGTATAGAGCGCCTTCCGCAAAGCTTAGGAAAATCAATTTAACGCCAATATGTTCACAAATCGAATTGTCAAGTGGAAACATCATCATTCAACATCTTTGCACGCCAGCATTTATGTCACAACTTAAAATTGATAGGAGTTGGAATGCATCGATAAGTATGAGTTTTTCTCAACCTAGTAGACACGTTTTCGTGTCGGAGTACCTACTGCAAATTTTAAAAGTTCGATAATATCTACATACTTGATCGAATGCTTATAAATGATATTGCAGCCTATCCCCAACCTCAAATGGATTTGATGTTACCTGTTTACTCCAATGCTTGATCTCCCAGGCATCAACTGGCAGTGATGGCAAACATGCAAAAAAAAGAAAAGAAATCCCATACGGTGGTGTTTCCACACACTTTGATGATTGGGTCATCAAAAAGGTGTAGGTAAGATAATGAAAGAAGTTAATATTTGAGTTGCATTTCTTTCCTTGGGGTTCTCGTTTTATACTAATTTCTTTTTTATTTTAGAAATATAATCTTGGTGATTCAATATATGTCTTCTTTTCATCGCACTAAATTCTTCCTTATTAAGGATTAATGCTTTTGAAAGCGGTATAGACGGATATTGGGGAGATTCAGGATACATCTCAGATGATTTCTCACTAATGAAGTTATCCATAATAATTCTTTCCATATGATTATCGTGATCGGGACTTTGATCCCTTATTGTATTCTAAAGGATTTTACCATCTGCTAGTTCTCGATATTTTAAATTAGTGGGTCAGGTTTCGTTGTTTCATGAGCGAGTCGCTGGCAGATTCGCGCGGCGCTTGACTTATCGAGTAGCTGGTCCAAAGGCTTCAAGGCCACAAAAGATCATATCGCTCTCTTTTTCTTCTGGACGGAGGATTATGCTCTTTCAATGTGAAAAATAATGTGTTTTGGGACCCTAAGTGTAAAGAATTGTAGATTATTAATGCAGCTCAATACGATGTTGTCCCGGGACAGGTCACGCTTCAAGTCCACTCTATAGAGGTGGGATGAACTCCCAAACTCCATGAAGGCGGATTTCTTCTATTACACATAGCTTCTTTCCCTATTGTGATTTCTTCCTCCACGCCATAGCCGACGAAGGTGGAGAGAAGTTACGGAGGAGGGCTTTTAGTCTTTTACAATATTTATCGCTAATGGATATTGTAGTCGAAGACAACGCCCGTCATCCATCAGATGTCCAGATGTAAACTCAACGTTTCAACGCCTCCCTTTGAGGCCTCATCGCGCCCGCGAGATTGGCCTGAGGTCATCAGAGTTCCACGATGCTTCTCTACTTCTTCAGAGCGCCTGCGTTATATTATAAATAAGTCCCATGTCAAACCCCAGAAAGAGGTTTACATCAGATGGAATAGAGTTCGCAAAGCAGTCCCGCAATCCTTCTTCTTCCACCTTCAACCACGGTTATTGGCGTTTATTTATAATAATCACCCATGCCCATCGAGTTTGATTCAACAGATCGATTTTTTGTCATCACATCCAATCCTTCCATCTTCATTCACATATGTTTGATTATTGAACGTCTTATCATTTGAATAATCGTTGGTGACAACGCGCCGATTTCCTTATCAGATTCGCACGCCAACAGCCTCCGGTCATCTTGGTATGAAAACAGTCAAGATCCGGCTTTAACTGAGTCATTTAATACGATCAACACAGTGATTATTTTTGTGCCTCAAAGATACACAAATACCTGACTGAGGTAGTTGCATCACTCATCATCAACGTCTCTGTATGCAAACATAGGTATTTCACTGTTCAGAACTTTCTACCGGCAGAACTTTGAGCGCCCGTTCCAGATTCTTCATTATATCGCGAGCTCCGACTAGTTTCAACCCGGTGTTCTCACTTCATTTGTCAGGTTGATTTGACTGATCGCATGTTTTATCCCCATGTCCCGAAGACAACCATGCCGTTGGGATGCATCCACCTCGCAACATCCCAATATTTCGGTATTTACCCGCCCAAGAAAGTTATCCCCATTATCTTGCCAAGATCTTCTGAGTTTATCCCGTCTTCGTTTATTCAATGGATGAGAGTACCAGAGTTAGATCCCACCACCGGTCCGGCGAGAAGGTCCACCTTAGTCGTCTATCATCATAACTGTGTCTTCATGTTCATGAGCAGAACCAGTGTTCCTTCATCAGTCCTCATCATTAGTTTAATCTTGACGTCATTATCACTTTAGAAAGACAAAGAGACCGTCGTCTTCACCCAGATATCTAATTAACCCCATCTTCATTCTGTCATCACAGAAAGATCTCGATCAACCAAAGCCCTTCCCCATTTATTCATCCAATGTTTCGGATCTGATATTCAGATATTAAGATCTTCTACCATTCAGATATTTGATACGCACAGATAGATCATCTACACTATATCCGCGCCCATAAACACCCACGCCCACATGATCGTAATCTGTCCCACTCCCATGATAGCCATGGCTCACTCAACAAATCCGGTATGAGACGTCAATTCGGCTCCGCTGATGAACCACCCCATCGTTTCCGTTAATTCAGGTCATTCAAAAATCGCCTCTTCACACATTCCACGCTTTATAACCGTTCTTCCGCATTATCCACAAGGAAGCAACAGGCTTCTTCCAATCTTATAGCAGAAGGCTGCCCAGAAAGACCACATTTACTGGTATAAACAAAGTGGGAGAGCAATCATGGCTTCTCTGGCTAACGAGGAACTTACGAGAGTCACGCTGCCACCGCGCCTTGCATCATCCCCGCTACTGCTCTACTCGCCGCTCAGAGCCTTCATCGAGGAGAGCACTTTGTCTTCACCGACCAGAAGTCCAACCCGCAGCTCTTCTAAGGAAATACGCCAAGAAGACTCAACAAAGACCAACATAAAATTTTAGTGGAGGCTCCATTCACACGAATTCAAAGTCCACGCCGCCCACCGAAGTAGCGGAACGATAAGAAAAGGGCTCACAACCAAAGCAATCGCGCCGCTGGAAGTCTTCGTGGATCGGATGCATATACTTAAGCGCGAGTTCGGCGGCGAGCGAAAAGTCGCTTTATGCTTGCCAACGGGTTTGCCGACAGATGCGAAACGGTTACAAACTTTACGATGCTGAGTCCACCCCCTACATCCGACGTGGGAAGCGTTACGCGCCTTCACAAATGAAGAGGCCTAGAAGGAGTGGGCAATAATTCCAATGGACTCTTACCGAGCCACCAATGGTGATTAGCCTGGCGGGCGGCGCCTAACAAACAATGACGCTACGAGTGGAAGGATCCCAGCCGGGGGTCCTTCAATGTTGACGAAATCGGGGAGGGGGTCTTTAGCCAAGCATCCGCTACCCCGCCCAAGCCTATAGATACTACATCTAGAAAGAGAAGGCCGCCTGACCAGGTGCTGCTGAGCACGTACGTTCCTCCTTATGAGAGGATCCACCCCTAACGAGCATGGTTGCCCCTGATCTAGAGGGTGCTCAAGAGATCATTCACCATTGAGTCTCCTTTAACTAGGCGGAGCCTCGCAGATAAGATATGCACTCAACCCAATTACTCGAAAATTTGATGACAGTTTCATATGTACTCGATCCTGCTCCCCTGTCTATATGAATAAGGAGGCTTCTCTAATCAGGCCAAGGGCTGCATGTTCATTCAGAACTATGATTTTAACCGGTCAAATAACCTAAGAGCATGCTACTTTTCGCTACTATTCATGTTTAGTACTCGCTATAACTTCCCTTACGTTTACATGGCCATCCAATATGGTCTCGCCAAAGCATGCGGGAATTTTGTAATCGTCCCGCCGAAGATGGCGAGATCGCGCTTGATGCCCACTCAGCTGTCCGTTGTTGAGCTTCTGACGCTTCTTCGAAGGAAGCAGACCCAGTCAAACGCTAGAAGCAAGAAGCCAAAGCCGATGTGTAAAGATTGACGTGGGTGGAGAAAGAAAGGAACGAGGCTGCAAGTGACTCGCTCTGAAGAATTTATAGGTGCGGCGTAATTTTAGCAGCGATGACTGATTTAAACAAGATGCCTAAGGCAGGAAGACGAGCGCAGTTCCGAGGTCGAGGTCGTATGATGAACGCGTTATCGTCGCTCTACTGAGCCTCGAGGCATCCAGACGAGGTTTGGCTTCATTCCGGGCAAGGATGGCGGAAGTCATGGTAGAAGACTACCGTAAAGCCCGGAGCAAATTTTTGCTTAGCGGCTACGATATCAGCGCTTCAAACACGGCATCCGCCGGCGACCGCCAAGGATTCCTGATGGCATGCTCGGGCTCCATCAAACATCCAAAGTTTTTGCGGCGTAATCAGGTGAAATAGCGAATGATCCGGCGGAGGGCGCCGCCGCAGAGCAGGCTGGATCTTTTTTTCCCGCATTAGTTTTAATATTTTAGAGATTTTGTGTGAAATGCCGCCAATTAGAATGACATATTGGTCTCAGAACTCGACACTTTTTGAAGACATTCGAACAGAGATACTGGCGCGCTGCAAGGTGAGTCATGTTTGATAAAACTTTGATACTACAACCATGTCTAGCCCCCTTTTCATTATTTTTGAAAATGCCGTACAGGCCAACAACCATCGCCTAAGCCTCCCAGGTACACAATGGCAACAACCATGTCTAGATTTTCATGTGCCAGCAGATTATCAACCATGTCTGACTTTTTACGCGCGCAGGAACCAACCATGTCTAGACTTTTTTATGTGCCAGCAAGACATCAACCATGTATGGGCTTCCTCAAAGTGCAACAGTGGCAAACAAACTATGTTCAGACTTTTATGTGCCAGACATCAACCATGGCGTCCGGGCCTTTAGGTATGCCAGTGGCAACAACTATTGCCTGACTTTATCCGCTAACAGACATCAACCATAACCATTCTTTCTACGTACAATAGGTCATCAACCATGAACCGACTTTTTACGTGTCGCGATAACATCAACCATGGTTTCAGGGCTTCCCCAGAAAGAAAGGTGGGCAACAACCATGTCTATATTTTTTCATGTGCCAGCAGGACATCAACCATGTCTACACTTTTTTATGGAAGCAATTATAGGTTTTCAGAGGAACTATCGTGTATGGCCCTTCCCAATTAGGCTAAAACTTCCCATCGCTCGCCTGTTTTCAGACCCTTCTTAAGACCACCCTTTGAGTGCAGGAAACTACCAGCAAACATTACCGTAATACTCGGCACATATCGCTCCACATCATAAAATTACAAATCTTCAGCTCGGCTAACGATACAGACTCGATCATCCTCCACACTAACTACCGTGGCCGCCCTTCCCAATCGGGCTAAAATCCTCATCCGTCAAGGCCATTTTCAAAGAACACATCCCCTTCTCACATCAATCTCCAGGAATGTGCATCGACTTCACCCTTCTTCTCATTGCAAGTCTACACTTGCTGGTATGATTTTATGCACACAACCCGCGCTTCCCGGTTCGGGCCATTTGTGTCTAAAGTCTCACCAGTGGCTTTATTTCTTCTGGATTTCGCCGTATGATGGGCATCCCAATTTATGAGGACGATGGCCTCATCCCGCACGCGGAGGGCAAACCCAACAGATACCCTAATCAGTCATTGGTTATTCTCTAAGCTCACAAAACCCCCGCGCTCATCTACCCACTTTTACCACGTGCTGCTCGTGAGCCGTGGTGAAGAGTCTCATTGATACTTCACCCGGGCCGCTATAGCACCATATAATGGTACAAGTTTTCTTTGATCTTCAACTTACTTGTATCAGATAATTCGACTATCAAACAGTTCATCATTTGCTATAATTAATCGAGGTATTCGAATCAGACACAATGTTCTTCCATACAAACCTAACAATCCTTTATCTTTGATGGATGCGTAAAGGTAGCTGATCTCAAATTATACCCCTACGCTTTTATAACATGTTTAAGGTATAATGTGCAAAGTATATTTTTCCTAGAAGAAATAAACAAGAACCTAATTAATACAAAAGTTATGGTAAATTAATAATGACAATTCATTCAAGGGTCATAATTTAATAAGTTCATATGCCAAAGTAGACATGCATAAGTTAAATTGGGAGACAGACAGCTGGAGGACCAAAGAGTAATAAAAGAAGATATTGTAGAATAAAATAAGGAAGAAAATTGTGGAAGAGACAAATGGCTTGAAGGAAAGAGGGGGGAAGTTTCCTCCTTTGACTGGATGGTCAAGGATGCTCCAAAAGAAAGAAAAAGAAAAGAAAAAGGAAGAGAGAAGAGAAGAGAAGAGAAAGGAAGAAAGAGAGAGCAAAAACAGATAAGAGAGAAGAGAAAGGTGAAAAAGCACAAGATTACAGAAGAAAAGAAGAAAGAAGGAAAGGAAAAGCAAGATCATGTGTATGGAATCTATGAATTGTGTATGGATTCTAGTATGGATCAACACAGTATGAAAGTCTAGTGGTTTGTATGGATTTGAGGGCTGTATTTGTCTAGTTTCGCATAGAAAGTAGATACATGGTTCGAACCCTCTATTTCGTGGTACGGGTCAGGGCCTGGAAACCCCAAACTCATTTGCTAGTGGTTGAGTTGAGTAAAGAGATCTAAGGCTCCTATATATGTGTTTTCGGGGAAAGGTCCGGCTGCAATTTGAACCAAGAAAATTTCCTATTTTTGATCACACGATTAGCCTGACCTTAGAACTGATTTTCCTGTGGTAAGAAATAAAGGAATTTAAGGGAGTCCTTCTGTAATCAGAGTCACATCACCGAACTTGATGTTAGCTTTCGAATTTCGCATCCAGACCCATGTAGCCCAAGTTATGGCCCTTTTCCTGATTAATGTGCCGACCAAAAAGGATCAGTTTCGGCCAAGGCACTCCTGCCAGGACAAACAGTCTCACAGGCCAAAAGTCGCTTCTGTTCAGTCATCATACTGGTTTGACTATGTATGACCCCTCCAACTTCAAAAGGTCATAACTCTTCATCCGAACTCCGCTTTTGGTGTTCTGGACTCTATGGAGTTCCACTATCAAGAATCCATTCATGCCTCGTGGAGGACAATAGGTGAGATCAAATAGGCCCATCAAACCAGGCTAGCTTCAGGTCGATTTCTACCGGGCTTGACTCTGCAAAGACCTCTCAAACTTATAAGGTCAGTAACTTTCTTCGTCCGAACTTGCTTTCGGTGTTCTTAGACTCTATGGAAAGTCTATTGAGTCAAGAACCCATCCATATATAGCATGATAAAATGAGCTCACATTAGGTCCAGAATCATGAAAAACAAGAAGTAAGGTGTACCTATACTATCTGCATACATGAGATATGTAATTCGAACATAAAATACACAATTATCACTCTGGGCTAGAACCAAGTATAGGGATAGATAGGCATGCCCAGGAAGACATGCATGTCGTTTTTCGGTATGGCCAAGCATGTGATATCGAGACCCCGTTTCAATAAGACACAGATCCACACTCAGATCATTATATATTACAGGGTCAACAACACTGTGCAATATGATACTCTTCGGCATATAATAACTCGTTCAATACATATTACATGGTATGGTAGTCACTGTCTCGTATTATGATGAATACTCCTTCAGAGGTGATAGAGATCACTGTCTCTGTACAGTGATAGTACCGGTACATACACTACTTCCCATATCCGCTTCTCGGGCGGTATTTGCAGACATGAAACATAAAAGGAAAATGACAAGATATAAACATCAAAGAATATATATGATAGAAGTACAAGAAAATGCCACAAATAGATAGTATATATTACAAGAATTACAAAGCACAAGATGACATGAAAAGTATATGAAATATGATAAGAAATGAAACATGTTGTGAAAGTATATTAACTGAGAAATGATAAACATGTAATGTTATATGTGTCAAGGCATATGTACTGTAGTTAGTAGAAGGCATCTCAAGAGATCATCCATATACACCCCACTATAAAGCTTAGCACTCCAGTGTTTTCATCTGTAGATAAGAGTAAAAACCACAGACAATTCATGATCAAGAATTGAAGGCCAATGTGACGCAACTAGGGTGCCCACCGAAGACCTGGTTTATTTCAGATATGTAATTAATACTTTAAACAACAAATATTGTAAATGTTTAACACTCATATACAGAAGTTTGTATATATTTTGTAATCCGCCATTATGTAATATAATATGTTATTTGCTAATAATATGAATGAACAAATCCTAGAGGCTATAACTTTAAAAATAAAATAAATAAAAATATGATATCTGGGCTTCGAAGACCGGTGTCAAGTTGGGGGTGGTTTGCTGCATTGTTGCACTGAGTAATCTCGGATTTGCCTTAATTCCAACCCAGTTTCCATCAAAGAAGGTGACAAGTTAGTGGCATCAAAGCCCAGTTTAGACATTTCCGGGAAAAGCCTAAAGCTACATACTGAATAGAGCATAGTGATAGAAAAAGCATGTGCCCAGTAATGTGGCCGGGTCCTCGATGTGGACGTCCCTGTGTTTTCAGAGCAGATGACTGTCCTCCCAATCTAGTCAAGAAGCACTAAGAGTGTTAACCAGGGAACAAGAGTTATCGCCTTCTAAGCCTTCAGAGCAACACCTAATAAAGCCCACCGGCCTCGCTAGAACATCAGAAGATATGGCTCTGTATTGACAGATCGATTCACTCCCAAAGCTCCAAATAGACATGGTAAGAAGAGCATGATGAGAATCTGGCGGGTCAGCATAAAGAGCCGAGAAAGCTCACTCGTTAAAGCTTGTAAGTGAGTATCGAAAGAGGTTAGATGCCCTCCCGATTGAGAGCACTCATGCACTCACCATCACAGGTGAAATGATTAGAAATTAGTGCCTAAAAGTCCAGTGGATTCCAAACTCTATTGATAAATCTTTGTCCAAGAGTTCAAAAAGATGTTACACAGTGGATTCCGCTTCTAACAAGTCCCCGACCTAACATATGAACTTATCCGTATCGAATATGAAAAAGAATTTGAGCTATCCAACACGATGCACCTGAATCAAGTCCTCACCGAGCATTTCGACAGTAAAATCGAGAGTGAACTGATGATTCCATCACAGGACATTCTCAGACCTATGACTTCTCCAAACAGCGATTTCATCAACAACTGCCGAATAATGAAAAAGAGAGACTTGAAACAGTGTTAAAAGAAAGATCTCAAAATAAGAAGTTTTCGAGAGTCATCCTCTCGAAAAGAGCCAGAGAACTGTCAATCAAAATATAGTTCGCCACTAGAGGTAGGAAGGAAAGGGTCCAAACGGAAGACCAAGATGTGCAGAGGGTGCCTGAGTTGATAGAGGTCCCACGCCCATTGTCATAGAATATACTTCAGAGTTTGTAGATTATTGACAGATGGTGCTTCAGATGGAAAGCACCCAATGACTAAGTGAAAATTGTCCCAATATCATGATAATAAAGAATCCTCAAAGCAACAAAGCAGAGGGAGGTTTGTGGCACCACCGTCGACTTGAGCTAGAGGTAGGGGTTGTAGTGGCCCATCTTAGCATAGAGGACGAGGAGGCATGCAGCTCTTGCAGATAGTGATCATCTATGGGCTCACGCGGGCACAAGACGGAGCATACTATGAAAGCTTCAGAGGATCGGATGTTCAGGTGTTATAAATGTATATTTTCTTTATATGATATTAAGATGCATGCATTTATCGATCTCGATCTACTCATTCATATGTGTGTACGGAACATGTATTTGACAAAGTATCAAAGAATGGAGAAATTAACATATGACATGCATGCGTGACTAATCCGGCTGGGCACAACTATGTGAATAACATATATAGAAATCGTCTCATTATAAATGTAGAGATTTGTCTGATAACCTTACCATTCCGAGAGTTCACGATTCCTGAATGATTGGTTGTTCAAGCACCGAGCCATTGTTGATTGTGGTCAAAAAAGACAAAGAGGTGTTGAGATGCTCTCGACCGTGACTAAGGTGATAGTACGCGCATCGCTCATGTAATGTTCAATGTGATCTCCGCTATGCAAGCTAGGAGATTTACGAGGAAAGGATGCAGACACTGTTATGATACTTGACTCCAAGAGGTCAAAGGATGTAGAAAGATTCCGTAGTAAGGAATTTCGATGTATCTCTCAAGAGTTACGTATCTCCACTGAGAGAGGATCAGCTATAGAATTATAAATGTGAACAGCCTTGCGTTTGAAAGCAATCGTGATGCACAATCGAACTGAGTCAAAGAGTTAAAGAGTCAACTGCAAGAGCTTTGACAAGTGGATTATCCACCGGTGTCTCCTGAAAATCTGCTTTATTTGTGAAAAAAGGATGGCACCTACGATGCAATGACTATCTAGATCAATACAAGGATGAA
The DNA here is from genome assembly GCA_016808115.1 of Tetrastigma voinierianum. Classification (NCBI taxonomy): domain Eukaryota; kingdom Viridiplantae; phylum Streptophyta; class Magnoliopsida; order Vitales; family Vitaceae; genus Tetrastigma; species Tetrastigma voinierianum. The sequence continues at coordinate 14,465 of JAEQBH010004230.1, read as the reverse complement.
AAACAAGCACCCATTGCCGAATCAAGATCTTTTAATCACGCTGAAAGGAGAGGGTGTCTTTTCAAAGATCGACCTACAACTGATATTACCGCCTGAGAGTAAGGAAGTAGATGTCGAAGACCGCATTTAGAACCCGATATACGCCATTATGAGTTCTTGCAGTCACTATCTGGGTTGAACAACGCGCATCAAGGTACGAGTGGACTGATGAACAGGCTTCGATCCTATGTGGATCAATTTTGGTTAGTTTTATCGATGACATCTTGTGTATTCTAAGGACGTAGCGAAATATAATTAATATCTAAGGATAGTCTGGAGACATTACAAGTATGTTATATGCTAAGCTCAAAGAATGTGATTTTCATAAAAGGAAGTTTCATCTTCCAAATATATCAGGCCTGAGGGTATAAGAGTCGATCTTGCTAAGATCAAGCAAAGCCAGAATGGAACACTTTAAAATGTAACCGAGGCAGCTTCGGGTCTAAAGAAAGCTATTATAGAAGATTTGTGAGGAGGCTTTTCTGTCATAGTTTCCAGCCACCGTTATCAGCAGGAATAAAGCCTGGAGGGATGTGACAAAATGTCGAAGAGCCAGTCAGCTGAAGCGGATGTCATTGGCACCAAGATTGAATGCACTACTTTGGGAAAAAGAGTACCTTGTAGCAAGGATGCTTCATGATCAATAGATGCGTTAATACAAGATGGGGAAAGTGGTGGCTGCCCAGATGGGCTGAAGCCACGGAACAGAATTATCCCACCTACACTAGAGTCAGTCGCGTAATGTTTGCTTTGGAAAATATGGAGACACTACTTTGAATATGGTGTAGAATTTAAAATCATCATAAGAGTCTCGCACTTGCACAGAAGAGTTAACCCAGACAAGGAGGTGGTTAGAGTTATTCAAGGACACACCAGATTATGTGATCACACAATCAAGAGTTAATGTAGTAGCGATGTTTAAGCCTGAAGATACAAAGAATGTCACTCTAACATAGAATGGAGAGTAGTTAGATGATGGAGCCTATATTATATTCAATAAAAGCATAGCCTGTGTTAAAGAAAGTGATTATAGATGCTCAAAAAAATGATGAAGAACTACAAAAAAAGTTACAGATGGTTAGAGATGGTGACAAGACCGAGTTTTTAGAAAAAGAAGCTGGAAGTTTGTATTTCTAGAACAGATTATGTGTACCAGATGATAAAGAGCTAAAGCAAAAGTTTCTATTCATGCAGCCTATAATACGTATTTACCACATCCGAGGGGCCAAGATGTACTAGGACTTGAAACTGCGACAGAAAGGAATGAAAAAGAGTGACTCAGACATGTATCATGGTTCGACGTGGTCACATATGAAAGCCGAATTAAGTGCCAATAATCATTGAATCCCTTCCAATTCTTCAATGGAAGTGAGAACAGTATCATGGATTTTGTGTCTAAGTTTCATCAACAAAACATGACTCTATCTAGGTGATCAAGGATAGCTCACAAAGTCACCCCATTTTTATACCAACCGAATCGACTATTCTGGCTGGTCTAATTAGCTAAGTTATATGTGGATGAGATCACGCCTTCATGGTGTACCATTTATCATATTGTGTCAAATAGAGATCCGCGCTTACATCAAGGTTCCGAAGGAATTACAAGCCAACTAGCACTATACTAAAGTTCAATATTAAAGATTCCATCCCAAAACGTATGATGCTCACTACTATAGAGGTTGATTCAAGTACTTGAAGATATGCTTCGAGGCTGTAAGGTCATAGAATCTTTAGAGGTTGATAGTATATTCCATCGATGGAATTTGCCTATAACAATAGTTTTCGCTAAGAATTGGTATACCACACTGGCTTTGTATTATTTAAACAAGAACCCCGTAAGGTTATTGAGTTAAATGACATAAAGTGATTAGCCTGACATAGTGAAAGATACCCAAGAAGTGCTATTCTAAAAGGTTAGCAGCCTCAAATGATCGATAAGTCAAGTATGTCAGATCTAAAGCACAGAGATATTGAATATGAAGTGGAAGACAAATACCAAAGGTATCACCATGGAGGAAAAACGCGATCTTGGCCGGGAAGGCAAGTCGAGTCCAAGGTTCATAGGGCCATATGAGATTTTGGAACGACGCCCTCGTGAGCATCTATCGGGCACTCTCCTGAGTCGCCAAATTATACGATGTGTTTTATGGCCACTTTAGATACCGTCAATATCGCATATGATGAGCTTAGCAAGTCATCTCTTAGTCCATTTTCCTCGCTTATTTTCGCTTAAAATGAAATATTTAATATACGCACTACGTAAGAAACTCACCAATTTGTCAATAGCAGGAGGAAGCAAGAAAGAAAAAGCAACAGTAAAAATGCGTAAATAAGTGATAAAGGTGCAAACCAATTGGCAGAGCGTAAAGAGCAGTTCTTGCCAAGTCACTATGCGCCAGACATACCGTCGGTGTGTTTGATAGGATACCGCCGCAGAAGTCGCACATGAAACCACATGAGGCGACCGGGGCAACGTTTCAGCTCGCCACAGATCGCTTCCACATCAACGTCAGAATCGGCACTCGTGAAGGTACGATGCGGACGCGACGATTACCAGCGTCGCGACACCATCCACTGGTATCGTGCCCAGCAGTCATAAAGCAACGGCGATCAATCCGATGTCGCCGAACGTTGAGCGGAACACCGGTTCCGAGAATTCAACGACGCTCACAACGACCATCGTCGCAGCTTCAGTTGAGGTCACGACAACAACGTCGCCAGAGCACCGGCGCGCCGTTGAGAAAAACCGAATGATTCGTCACGTCGCCACGTGATATAAGAACGGTGTCTCGGCGATCATTATCCGCAGATGAAAGTGAAGTGAAATGAACCCGCCGGTCACGACCGGAGGTCGGGGCGTCACTTACATCAAAACCATCAAGTGAAGACTGCAGCCAAGTTGATGTCGCTGGCGAGATCGCCGAGCATCGTGAACGGTACTCGGGACAAGATGCAGAGTTATAAAGGGCGCCGCGACAAGACATTGATGTCGCCGGCAACATGAGCCACCGGGCTGAAGCCTACGCTCAAGATGATGTCGCTGACATGAGATCGGTCGCCACATCCAAGACACGCCAAGACCGCAAAGGCCTCAAGTCGAGGTCGCTGATAAGATATCGACGTCGCTACATCGAGAAACAATTGAAACCGCTTAAGACGATGAGAAGATGTCGTCGCTGAAGGCGATGATGGTGTCGCTACATCAAGAACGACTAAATCAAGGCTATATAAAGGTACACCGTCGCGACGCTAATCGAGGCTCGCGACTGGCGATGTCAATACAGAAACCGCTCACTTGAACAAAGAACTCGGCCTCGATACTCTACACCACGCCAGCTACCCGGATTGTTCAATCTGAACCCTATAAATACACGCAACCAGCCCGCAGCACCGCTTCGCTTACCTAGAGGTCCGGCAGCCGTGCTCATTTTTTTTAGCTTTCTTTGATTTTCTTCCTTTGGTTTGGCGCTTTCCACGTTTTATAGATTAGTTTTCATACCTTACCATTTTCGTCATTTTCCGAATCGATGCAATCAATAGCTTCATATTAATTTAATTTCGCTTCAAACACTAGAGTTGTAGTTCGCATACAAATTTCTTCTGAATTCAATATCCAAATGAAATGCGCTATATTCTAAGGATCGAGGAATATCGCAGCTATAATTCAAGAATCAAGGAACCCAAACTTCCATTATATGAATGCACTGTCAACTTATCTTCCATTATATTTCCAAGAATCGCAAATTTCAGCTTCTTAGAATTTATTTACGCTTGTTTAAAGTTTCCAACCAATACGCTTTATACCCAGATTAAAACATTGGTCTACTACTTCATGGGAGGTCTCGAGTGACACTGCAGAAGTTACATTCCTGGAGCTATGAACATCTCTTTTAAAGGTGTATTAACCTCGCGATGGACGCTGGAAGCTAGAGTTCTGATAAATCCTTCTCGCTTGGAAATCAAGACCCCGTCGAACGTGAAAGTATCCATTTAAACAAACAAAGAGTTCAATTTCAATCTGATAAGATGCCATTCCCGTTAATGATCAACTAAGGAAAGGTGACTGATTCAATTTCTCGAGGAAGAGCAACTGAAACAGGAGAGATCTGCTTTAATCTGATAACTTTGGGAGCAAGGTTTACAAATTTACAAACAAAGTAAAGTATTGCAAAAATACCAGTACAGATGCCCCGCAAAAGATATCGAATTCCTCAGATTCGAGAGAATCGTGCCGTAAATTAAAATGAAAGTAAGTTGGAGATCCAACGAATCTAGCCTTATTGACCAAAACCTAAAATTCACGTAGTGTCTCATGTTTATACAGAGAATTGATCTTCATAATAGTATCATCTTAATGTGTTCTAAACGATTACTATTCAATCATAGATCATTTCCAATCATCACTGGTTCCCTTTATCTTTTACATTCAAGCGATTTTTTCATACCGCTATTTGTTCATTTAATTTTCCCAGCACCTTAATGCTGAATTCCACTATCATTTTATGGTCCAAATAATAAGAGTTTATGTAAGGTAGTTGATTTAAAATTTCAGATCTCTGTGGATCGAGACCGACTTAAATCCATTTTATTACTGGGGCTGACTGCACTTGCGTAATAGGCAAACAAAACCAGCTTGAAAATGATCATCTGGGCAGATTTGTTTTTACATATTATAATTTCAACAAGTTTCCGCGCGCCACGTGATCAACAGCAGTTCGTGGCAAGGCTGTATCCTGTGCCAGATTTGTCAGCCATGCGGCGCTGCTGTGGATCAAAGAATTCCATAACCAATATTCGCATGTTAAGGAAATACTAATTTGGCCATTTTAAAACAGAAAAGATCAAAATATACTTTCTGCTGATCATTTCTTAACACCACCTTTAATGTTATATTTGAAAATGATTATTGACTTGACTAACTTATTAATAGCGTGTTTGTTTTCGTAAAACTGATACAGAAACAACACTTCGATCCGATTCCGTACTATTACGTAAATAGAAAGGACGCCGTAAGTTCAGGAAGACCAAGAAAGGCAAAACCAACCATATGGTAAAGAAGAAAGGTGACGTTGAAATACATACGGTATGAGCTACGCCTACCACCGATATAATGGAGGATTTCCGAGACCAATTATACAGAAGAATACTCAACGATCGTGAATACCGCCAGAATGATAATAATTTTGAATTGAAGCCAAAGATCGACATAATGGGTCCAAGAAGACTTCCGCCATCGTCATCCTAATCAAGATCCAACCAACACTGTAAAGATTCTCAGATGGCTAATACTCGTGTCGAATAAAGAGACTGGGTCATAAACCCGCACCTATTCCCATTCTCCTTAAGAGATACAAAGAGCCACATGGTATGAATCATTACCTATAATCGTTGATACTGGGAGGAGTTAGTTGAAGCTCACTTAGACTTTTCCTGCACCCAACCACGTAAAGAAGAGAGAAATCAGTTCCAACAGGGAAAGATGAAAGTCAGACAGAAATGGGAAAGATTTCAAAACTGTCAATAGAAGATGTCCAATGCACGGGATAGATCTCAAGACTCAATGGACATCAGATATCTCTGCCATGAATGATATATCAAAGGGGATCATCGATGCTTCAGCGCCGTGGAGCATTGGAAAAGAAAAAGTGGCCAGAGGCAAAGGAGTCGATTGAAGATCCGCAAATGTAACATGAAAACTCCTTCGAGCCAAGAGGAAACAATGTGAGGAAAGTGGACCATGGAGCTGAGCAAGATGAGGCAGCCAGGAGAGGCTGCCGGGCTGCCATTATGCACAGGCATAGGGACAAGCAAGAAAGAAAGACACACACCGCCATGAAAATAGGAGCAATCGAAGGAGTTAATGACTGAAGTGCCAGAGGGTAATCAAGAATTCATGGCCTTCCAGAGGTCAATTATGTGGGTGAGCAAGAGTCTTATCATTAAACCCAACTTAACCTTCCAAAGATATTATCACCCAAAGACTCAGAAACCATGAGAACTTCTCGTATGGGTGGAGGGCTTCAAGGCCAAAGGCGTGATTGAACCTCTGATCAAGGGCATCGCTACCACCTAGGGTTCCAAAGAAATAAAGAATGGCACAGAAATGGTTACAGAATGAATACCGTATTTATGAGGGTCTCTAAATTTCTCGGAGGACCGCATGTCAGAATGCATGGGACAATAAAAGTCATTACTCCATGAACAAAATTTGGAGAATTGGAAGCAACCGCTACTAATTCTAAAATTCTTCTGTAACACTACCAATGCATCCCCAAGAACCTGATATATACTGGCCCTAACCCAGTTGAGAGATGCCTCTAAGTGATACAAGGAACTCCAAAGACCTATGGTCAGGCAGCCTAGGAGGGAAGGAGTTAGAAGAGAGGAAAAGAAAAGATGACAAGAATAAGAAGTGGTAGCCACTGGTGGAGGGGAAGAGACAATGGAGAATGATACAGCATGAGTGTAGCGAAGAACATCCAAGGATCAAAGCTCACCTATCACAAAGACTGCAGAACTTAGCTGAGGAGCAAGCCAGGTTCTCTTGGGAGAGAACTTTCCGGCTAGAGATCAGATGCCTTTAGCCTATGGTGACTCAGATGCCAATTTTATGCAAAATTCAATAGACATACCAGCAAGAAAAGAAAAATATGAGAAGAAGGAATAAGAAATCTCACCGCCACTATGCAGATAATTCAGAAAGAACTACCAAAGAAAAATGAAAAAGACCCGTGAAGTTTCACAATTCCTTGTATTGTCGAGGACTGAATCTGCAAAGCCTTCCATTCCAGAGCCAGTATCAATCTGATGTCGCTGCCAAGAAATTAAGTTCGTGGGAGCTTACTCCCACAATCAGTACCAAATGGCGTATGATCAATGGTGAAACCAGAGGTCATTGAAGATGTGTCGTCACCGCTGAAGTTTGTATTCAGAGACTTTCATCATTCCCATGGAAGAAGATTCACGAGTACTCCCACTATTGTAGCGACCCACCCCTAGCTACCGGAGCTGCCCTGATTGACATGTAGAAAGAGTCTTTGGTTTCAGGGTTGAGAAAAGAAGCTTGGCATTTAACTTGATCAAAAGTGATGACACAGATAGGACAAGGAAGGTTGGCAAACATTTTGTCTTTACTTCCAACTCGATGTTATAAATGTATCAGAACACTCGCTTATCAATGAAAAGAGATGAATTCTCAGATATCAAGATGTCTATTCGACCTATACGCTAGCTTTTCATTCTATAGAAACTGTGGTTTAACTCTGAAGACAAATGAAAAAGATAATGGAGAAAATAGAAAAAGAGGAAAATCATCAAGAGACCAAAGATGCATGGGCTAGTTTAAAAGAGTTGCCATGTCATTTAAAGTATGCATACTTAGAATTGGCCAAGAAAAACCAAGGATTATTTCAAATGCTGTATCTGCTGATGTTTGGTAATGAAGATTAGTCAAAATATTATAAGCAAGGAATCTTTTTAGTCAACCACTGAGGAACCTAAGGGTATTAGGTCCATCAACTTGTATGCATAAGATTCGTCAAGAGACTTCAAACCATCTCGAGATCGTGAAGACCAATCCAGCGTGGATGAAGGAAGTAGTCGGTAAAGAGGTACCAAATCATGAAGGTCGGTTTTATCTATGCTATTTCGACAGTCTCGTGAGTCACCATGTGGTTCCTAAGAAAGGAGGGTTTATCAGATCGTAAATGAAAAAACAGGAATTGATTCCAACAAGAACAAATGCCGGCTGATGGTGGTATGTATTGATTACAGGAAGTTGAATTCAGCAACCAGAAAAGATCATTTTCCTTTGCCTTTCATCGATCGTGATGTTGACAGTTAAGGTGACAACCCTCACTTTTTGCTCGATGCATACCAGTGGTACAACTGTGATTGCTATCAGACTGCGAGGATCAAGAGAAGACCACGCTCACATGCCCTTATGGTACCTTTCGTCGCCGTAGCGTGATGCTATCGGGCCATGTAATGCTCCAAATTTACATTCCGCAGGTGCATATGTCTATTTTCTCAGATTCGTCATAGTTGATGAGATTTTCATGGATGATTTATCGTGTATGATCCGCTTTGATCAATGTCTAAACAACTGGAAAACAAGATTTCAAAGATGCCATAAGGCCTAGCACTTCGACCGGGAAAATGCCACGGCAGAATTAAGGTATTGTTCTCGCATAAAACTTCAAACATCGGACTAGAAGTCGACCACCAAGGTATCCATTATCAAGACTCTGCATCACCTATCACGCAAAAGAGTAAGAAGTTCTCGGGGGTACTGGATTTTACATAAGATTTATCAAAGACTTTTCAAAAATAGCCGCACCACTATGTGCATTACCGGAAAAGGATACAAGGTTCACTTCATGATTCTCGCAAGGATGCTTATGAAATCAAGATCGATCGCATAGCACCTATAATGGCTAAAAAACATAATGGTGAATCAGGATTTGAAATAATGTGTGATGCCGTTGATTTTGCGATGGAGTCAGCATGGGGCAAAGAAAGAGAAAGTATTCAGGCCAGTATACTATGCTAGTAAGACCTTCAATGAAGTACAAGAGAACTACTCAACAACTAAAAGGAGATGCTAGAATGTGGTATTTGCTCAGGAAAATTTAGGCACATTGGGATCCCATGTGGTAATTCACACGATTACGCAGCTAATCAAATACTTGATGTTTAAAAGGAAGCTAAGCTAAGATTGATAAGATGGTGCTGTCGTTGTAAGAGTTTGATTTGGAAATAAAGGATAAAAAGGGCCGTGACAATGTGATAGCCGCACTACATGTCCGTAGGTGAAAGAACAAAGATGAAGAAGACACGTGCGCTACAGAACTTCCCGTGATGATACACAATTGTTTGGCGTTTCCTTCCAACGCGGTATGTCGTGATATTGTGAATTATCCGCCTGGGTGGAGTAATGCCTTCACTCACCGTAAGAAACTCAGAATCGAGCAAAGAAGCAGATATTATATTCGGGATTTAATCTACTATTATTCAAGAGAGGTGCCGATATGATAATAAGAAGATAAAGCCGGCGTAATAAGGCAAGATTAAACGAATGCCATGCATCACCAGTGCTGTGGACAATTTCTTTTCGTAGAGAAAGAATGGGCCCACAAGATAATCTAATCGTGGTTTTATCGCCCACCATCTTCGTGAGATCGTGTGCGCACGGGTGAAATTGTGTGATCGATGCCAAAGCCGACGTAACACAAAGCAGCAGACGAACGCCCTAAAGGTAGGCTATGGCGATACAAATTTTGATGTTTGGGAATAGATTTTACGATCTCTTCTCACTCATCACTGGAAAGATTTATATACCAAGAACAGATTAAAAGCCCCAAACGGGTGGAAGCAAGCTGGGTCTGAGGAATGATGCTAACACAATAGAGTTTTTGCAAAGAATATTTTGAGTGTGTTTAAACCCTAGAACCATTATTAGTGACGGGGGTATTTCATGAACAACAAAATATTTGCAAAACTCATGAGCAGATATGGGATCAAGCATATAATGAGTTTAGCCATCATCCCTGCACTAATGACAAGCGGTAAATTTCAACAGGAGATCAAAAGAATACTGAAGACTCAGAGCTCAAGCAGAAGGATCGGGTCTTCCAAACTTGATGATGCACTTGGGCCTACAGATCTACACAAACTCCATTGAATGTCCCCATACAGAGTTGTTTTTGGCAAACCATGTCATCTACTCTTGAATTGAATACAAGGCAAACAAGAAGTTAAACTGATTTAAGGTCAAAGAAAGGGAAGAGAGACTGCCTCCAACCTGTCTGACCAAAGAATCGAGAAAACAAAGCCATGACAATGCTCGAATATACAAAGATAAAACAAAGAAATGGAAGACTAGAGAATCTCGAGAAAAGAGTTCGTATCAGTGGGAAATTGTGTCTGCTTGTTTAACTTGTAACAATTACTTCAGAAATTAAAATCCACCGAGCTGCCATACAATGTAGTGCTAGTACTACACTGGAGCAAAGATAATTTAAGACCGCATCGGTGAATCTGCCAACAATGGACAAAGGTTAAAGATTATCTGCTGTGGATAGTGAAGTTAAGAACCTAACCCGTTCTTAAGGAAAAGAAGAAGTACCACAATGCCAGTGTCCACTAAGGACTCAAACCCAGTATAGCTAATGGGAGGCAACCTAGGAGGATTTCATCACGACGAATTTTGAATTTTTTTTTCTTTCTTTTAATACTATGAATTGCTTTCAATATGTTTTCTGGTAAGGATAGATTTAAATTTTTTTATTAGAAATTGATTTATTTTAACTAGAATCTTCGGATTATCATAGTTGATCTTCTCCCGCAAGGGTTCAAGACGTGAATAGCGTAAAATTATGAATGACCTGTGTAACTTGCAAAGGAGTCGCAATATGAGAAAAAGGGTAACTCTTCTCTTTAACCAAATCCCAGCTGGCGATCGAATCAATTGTTAAATCGCTAAGTTCAACATACCCGGATATTGTCTAAATGTGTTGTGTTGTAAGAACAAAATTCCAAGTTTTTTAAACCATTGAATTGAAGGCTTTGGTCACAACAAAGCGGTTATGTTTAACATTAGCTAATGTCCATACATAACATCGATGTCGTGACCGGGCTTTAAAGAACGCTTAGTGGGTGGGGTATAGGAGATTGTCTTATGTCGCTAGTTACCTGACCGGATGTCGCATGGAATTAAGTTTCAAATTTTGAGAATGAATTTCGCCACATCCAATAATTCCCGAAACCCGCATATGTCACTGATATCCCGGTATGTCGCATAAAATGCCGCACATGCTAACTACTCATTCCAAAAAGCCCTAAATTTAATGATCTCAAATGAAAGGAGTATGGGAAATTGAAGTCGCCATGTTTCATAAATGAAGATTAATCGTGCCACAAACATTGATTGAATTGCAATCGGTTGGATACTATTTCATTCACTCAACCCACATAACCATCTTCGCCTTCTCGCTCCTTTTCACCCTAACCTCCAACTCAATCCTGGGCATAAATCTCCCAACCATCGTGGTGCTTTTCTCTCGTCACTGGCTGAAATTCCCACATCGGTCCCCAACCCTCGACGAGATAAATGAGGGAACACGAACACCGATGAAGAAGAAACTCATCAAGAGAACAGCTAGATGATTCACTGGGAAGAACAAAGGGTGAGACGCTCTATCTACTAACTAAGCTCCCTGTGACTTCTCAAGAAGTGCAGAAAGGGAAAGGAAAAGGAGAGTAAGAAGTAGAAGATTTACCCTCGATAAGCTTATTCTCGGAAGAAGTATTACGCTAACAAGGGGTTTGTTACAGAGAGATGATTCAAAACCCCGTTGACTTTCAAGGAGATGAGGAACAGTAGAGGATGGAGAAGTCTCACAAGACCAAAAAGGCGTGATATACAAAGATCATGAGTTTTATTCACAAAGGAAGGCATTGAGTCGCTTTTGTTAGAGGAGTCCTGGGTCTCATAATGGGGTTACACATCAACGAAGCCTATGGCATGATTAACGCACAAGTACGGCTCCAAATTCAAGAAAATTTTGAAAAGCCGAATCTTAGAAAGATCAGAAGCCTCACTGATGAAGGGCGCAGTTAGACCGTAAAGAAGGAGCCAAGAACTTCCGAACAAGGGGAGCCTAATGAAGAAGAAGGTATGGTTTTACTTCCCGAAGGTCTGCTTGTTCCAACAAGACATTTATGGCATACAGAGAGAACAAGAAGTCAGATCACTCGTATGCCATACTAAAGGGATACAAGATCAATACAAGAGTTATCATCGGGAGGGAACTCACTATGAGATATCGCGAAGGAAACAAAAGAGGTCTCCGTTTCCTCACCGCAGCAATCACGCTCTTTCTGGCTTGAAGGCCGGAGGAAAGGAGCCTGGGAGTCGGCTAGTCCCAAGAGCTTCACCCTCCTCTCCTCGACAGAGTTAGTAAGGACCAAGAAACGGGAGGAAAAGGGAGGCCGGGTAGAGAACAAGAGGTGAAACCTGGTTTAAGAACTGCAAAGGAGACCCAGGGCCACCGATCAAGGAGTGAGCATCTAATGACATCACCTCACTCCATAAATACTACATGTTCATAGATAATGAAGGGCGTGATGGAAGACAAAACTTGTCAGAGACTTCTATCCTCGCTGGGCCCCATATCCCAGACAAAAGCAAATTTCCAACATCATGAGAAAGCTCAAGAGGAGCACAAGAGGACAATTCACTCTGAAGCTCAATTTGACGCAAGAATAGAAGAAAGAGAAAGGAGTGGAACTTAAAGCAGAATTGTGAGAAGGATGTAAGTGAAAAGAATTGAAAAGAAGAGACCAACAGCCAAAGAAAGAATAGAAAGAAAGGGAGCATGAGGTGGAGATCCAAAGAGAAAGAGAACAACAAAGGAAGGAGAACAACAAAGAGGCTGTGATAAAATGTCAACAAACATGAGAAGCAGAGTTCAAGAAAAGAAATGAAGGAAAGAGATCAAGATCTTTTAACGAAACTCAACCGAGTCATGAAGCTTTCTATAACGCGCTTGATCGAGAGATGCTCAACTCCTGCGACGCTGTGAGAAAAAGATAAAGAGCATGACACCAAATTCGGGGAGCGAGCAAAGGGTTTCAAATTACTATACAATCTCTACGAAGGAGCTAGAAAACAAACCTGAATTCGAGAGAGACAAAAGCAATGGGAGTCAATCATCCTCTGAGCGAAGGAATGCATTTGGAAAATTTAGATTTGATTAACAACAATCTTTCTAAATTCTTGGAAGTCATGAATGAACACAATGAATAGCTTGGGGAAGAGACAAGATGTCTTGAGCAAGAAAGTTGAGAGTCTCTAATGGGATTGTCATTGAAGAAACGACTTGAGAGGGAAACTAAGAGGAAGAAGGAAGTAAGTTCCCTTCATTCCCAAACTCATTTGTTCACTTTAAGACTCAGATCCTGATATTTTGCCACCTCGTCAAAAGAAGAAATAGACCATTCTCATACCTAACCTTTCGGTACCATCCTCACTCACATCTGTGTATAACAGTTGAAAATCATTAGATAAAATGAGAAAAGTTAAATTGTGATTGTTGTGTACTGTTTTGCGTTTAGTTGTTCAATGTTGTGTTGCTTTCTTAAGTTGAATGATTGGGAGAAATCAAGTAGGAAATGGACCGAATAAAAACTGCGAGAGGGACATTATCTAAATTGAATGAAGCGATTAGAGTAGAATGTGAAATAGGAAAAATTACCCAGAATAAGGACAAAATGCATCTAGTTTAATTGAAAAACAAGGTAAAAAAAATTACTTATATTTAACTGATAAGTCCATATTAGGAAATAATAAACGGATGAATAAACATTTTTGAGGTTTGTGGTATGAGCAGGTAAGTGAGGAAGCTGTTGAATATCAATTGTAACTTCTCATAAATAAAAATAGGTCCAGATACTCCTTATAGTTAGTCACGGTGATAAATCGATTCTAGAATTTGTTAGATTATTGATTGAAGTGAAATCCTAGGTGATTCGGTGACAAGAGATGATCTGAGGCCATTCTTGGATAGTTTGAGCCATTACAGCCATCCTGTTCATATAAGGCATATCTGAGTAGTTCAGAGGAATTGGGCCAACAAGCCTATTTTAAAAAATAGACCAATGGAAACCTGACTCATCTTGAACATAATCCTTCAGTAAGAACTACAATTGCAGATTCAAAGAGGAAGAATGAAGTTTAGAGTTTATATTTTGGGAACTCAAGGAGTGAAAGAAAGAAAAGGCAAGGGCTAATGCGCGAGAAAAGGCTTCTAGGGATAAGTTTTATCTTGTGGCCTAACTCTCTTGAACAATTAAGTTCTTAGGGGTGTTTCAACACCTAGTACCCTAATGCCATCTGGTATAGGAGTTACTAACCCAAAGTTCGCTAAGAGTGTTAGAAAGCACAAAAAGTTAAAACATTTACTATCCATAGTGGTAGCAAACTAAGGAAATTATAATTGAAGTATAAGAGAAGAGTGAATAGGGGAATACAGTTACGAGAGCAGAAGAAATCAAAGAGATATCCAAACATGAAGTTTAGGGAGTTTACTAGAGAAACTATAAGAAAGAAGTGGTAGAAGAAGAGAAAATGTTGAGGGTGATCTTAACTAAAATTCCTTCCATCCACCACATTACCTTTAAGCCCTCACAATATAAGCCCAAGGGCCTTTGATTGATGCGGAAGGGAATTTGAATTCACCTACATTAGTGGAGATCAATATGAAAAACAAGCCTATGGAATTTGGAAGAAGGAAACAATCAAATTGCTTGAAAGGAACTTTGAGTTCAAATGACTCGACCATAAGTGAGAAGGAATTTAATTCATTCAACGGGATCCAATGAGTATATTGTTTGTAAAACAATTTCCAACATGATAGTTTATAACA